>PVKS010000248.1:0-224186 GCA_004027875.1 Aplodontia rufa
CCTTGGATTTTACCTATTGCAGTTTCCCCCAGAAGGACTCATGCGTTAAATGGGTAGTTCATGGAGGAATGACATGAGCTTCTGGGATGGTTCCCCCATCTTCCCAATCTCCAGACTCCTATGAGTTCTTCATATATCCTCCCCCCCCCCCATCCCCCTCCCTACACCTCCAAGTATCCTAGAGAGCCATCCCCCTATTACTCTGAAAGTCATTCAATTTGCAGTTTTGTTAGGTTAGCCATCAGTCCTACTGCTTCCCCATATATGCTAGCATCAACAGATGAGAGAAACCATTCGGCCCTTGAATCTCTGAGCTTGGGAGACTTCACTAAGCATAATTCTGTCCATCTCCATCCACTTGATTTCAAAAGACACAATATCGTCCTCTCTAATGGCCGAGTAGTATTCCATAGTATATATGTACCAAAGCTTTTGTATCCACTCGTCAAGTGAGGGGCATCTGGGTTGGTTCCATAATCTAGCTATAGTAAATTGAGCTGCTAAAAACATTGATGAAGGGATTAAAATTTTAAATCTATTATTAGCTTGATACCATACAGAAAGATCAGAAGTTACTGCTTTTGACTTTTTTTTTTTTTTTTTTTTTTTTGAAACAGGGTCTTGGTATGTCGCCCAGGCTGGGCTTAAACTCATAATCCTCCTGCCTCAGCCTGGAATGTTGCTGGGATTACAGAAGCATACTCCTGCAACAAGCCATGTTGTTAAGCACTTTTTAAGTTTGTTTTTTTTTTTAATTATTACATACCTAAGATTTTAAACTGCTTTTTTTCCCTTGGGGAGTGCTTACTGGGGATTGAGCCCAGCGGTGCTCCACCACTGAGTTACACCCCAAGACTTTTCTACTTTTTTGAAATAAGGTCTCACTAAATTGCCAAGGTGGGCCTCAAACTTGAGATCTTCCTGTCTCAGCCTCCCAAGTCACTGGGATTAGAGGCATGCACCACCAGACCCAGCTGAACTTTTTTTTATTGCTCTATGGATAAATTACAATTTATGATTTTTTTTAAGAGAGAGAGAAAAAGAATCAATTTCACTTCATTTTTCATTTGGATTTTTTTTTTAAGAGAGAAGGACAGTGAAAGAGAGAAAGAGAGAGAGAATCAATTTTTATTGAGTTTTTCACATGGCTTTCATTGCTCTGACACTTAGTTGTGTATGTGGGTGCTGGGGTTTGAACCCATTTACTTGCGCATGCTGAGCAAGCGTCGTAACTGCTGAGCCACCACTCCAGCTCCATTTGGCTTTTTTTGCTCCAAAACTTCGTTGTATATGTGGTGCAGGGGTTCAAACTCCCATCCTCATGCCTGCCGGGCATGCACTGTAACTGCCCGAGCTACCACTCCAGCCCCAGTTAATGAATTTTAAAGAGTTTTATTTTTGTGCATTTTAAAAAGCTGTGTTGAGTTCATTCTTAAGTTAGACCTATACAACAACTTGGTCCTGGCCCAGATTTTACCTTCTCTATTATGAGTGGAAAAAAAGTCCTAAATGCAGTGTAAGCTTGAGGTGTTCATCATCATAACCTGTCATCCTCGATTCCTGAGAAGCCTCACATTCCTTCCTTGTAGCCCACAAGGCAACCGGAGTTCTAGAATTCGTGAATCATTCAAAAGACACTGTACCATTACTCCACCTCTAAAGTGCTGAAACAACAAATATTAGGAAGCAGGCAATACATAAGCCTGTTTTGATTATTTAATCCAGAACAGGGACGTAGAAATAGGTGACATCATCTCTCATTCATTTCCTTTGATGCTGACACTCGATGGCATAGTTCATAAAGAAACACTGCAGAATTAGAAGGAGCCCTTCTTATTGAGCATGAACCCATTTCCTTTCTGCCCACTCTCACACACTGCATGAAAGGACATTGAATTTGACATGTTCCTGAGTACTGTCTGTGTGTAGGATAAGATGTGTATCGAGGATAGTCTGTGCCTTTGGTTTTTACATTTTCCCTACTCTAACAAAAGGCTAAATTCTTCCAAAAACACATCCTGAGGCTGAAAATGTTTTTGTTAGTGGTTATGCAACCTTATGAAAAAGCATGGTTTTCTCCAAATTGCATATACTATAAATTGAAGACATTAGTCATGGCTGGGGCATCCCCTCCCCCCTCATTTGAGACACACGTTCCAATATTTTTTTTTCCAGGTCAGACCTTAAGTGGTATATTGAAATATTGGAGAAGAAACACTATATGAAAAAAAAAGTGGATAGGACAGATAATATTTTAAAAAGCAATCTGCATCGGAAGGAGGAGAAATAGCAGTATCATTTTCTCACATTTCAACCCCCAGCATAAACATATAATTTAACAAAATGCAATATGAAGTAGTACTCATTCATACCTGCAGCATGTACTTAGCAAACACTTGTCATTATTGTCATCTCTGTGGGGAATACAAAGGAAGGAGTCTTCATCCTTGCCCCCTTAAGAAGCCTGAAGCCCCTTCAGGAGACAAGACAGCATGAAAAGCTTAGTAACAGTGTGGGATACTGAATCTGCAGCCCAAGTGCAGGGCTTGCGGAATGCATGCTCTTGGGAGGACTGCAGAGCGGCAGTGAGCTTTAAGGTTAGTCTTTGAGGATGAGTAGGACTCAGCTAGAGCAGAGAGGGACAGGGAGGGCACTCCAGCCCCAGAAGAACATTTAAGACCAGGTAGGATTGTGTGACTGTATCTAGGGTATGATAAGGAAAGAGCCTGTCCAAAATAGAGGGTGTTGTGAAAAAATCAGACTGGAACTGGGTTTGGGGTGGGGAGGGACAGCGTAAGCAATATGCCCTTTACTGCCTTTTTTTTTTTTTTTTTGAGACAGAGTCTCAGTCTCAAGTTGCTTAGGGCCTCGCTAAGTTGCTGAGGCTGGCTTTGAACTTGTGATCCTCCTGCCTCATCCTCCTGAGCTGCAGGGATACAGGGGTGCTCCACTGCACCGGCACGCTTCACTGCCCTTGATTACTTCAAAAAACTCTGCTTTCCAGGTTTAAAGACAAGAAAACTGAGGCTCAGGCAGATCCTGTGATTTGACCAATATAATAAGGCTATTTGCCGACAGCACCAGTATTCAAACCCATGTCTATCAGCATTTCCTTGCTCTTTCTGCCATACCAGTTCTCTTAAGAGCCTTGCAAAGGGACTTAAACATGGTTCTGAGCAAAACAGAGAACAGCTAAAAACACTTTGATCCCAAAAGACTTAAATAAATTATTTTAACGATAGATCAGCATGCAATGTGGATTAGAAGGACCTAAGCCTGGAGATCGCTTTAGAAATCATTTTTTAAAAAACCTCTATAACTCTGCATATTCCCCTGGAGTCCAGCACAATGTCTTACTTATTGAGTTGTAGCTCCATAAGTATTTATTTTGGTAGAAAAGACCACAGAAATAGGTTCCTGAAGATGTGTGTTCGAGTAGTGTTTGGCACCAACAAGTTTTGTAAGCGTGGTCAAATGGGGTCATAGCTGCATAACCTTGAGCAGGTCACTTTCCCTCTAAGGCTCAGCTGCCTCATCTGTAAAAATGGGGTTAATGTGGGGTCCACATGGAGATGATGGATACACTATGATTAAACAGTACCTGACTTAATAAACATTTATTGTTATTACTAAGAGGGGAATTCACAAGTTATTCTGATTAATTCATAAAGCCAAATGGAACTAACAGTATTCCATGTTAAAGCTACACTTAGTGAATGGGTTCTGGTAGATGAAGTTTTCTAAAGCATGAGGGGAGAAGGAAGGGGAAGGAAACTAAAAGGATCTTGGGTCATGGGAACCATGAGCGCACTGGCATGTCCCACTGGCTTCCAGCACATACATGTGCTAGTCTGGGACAGATGGGAGACACAGTCAGACCTGGTGACCCATCCTATCGCTGCCTTTTCCTCTAGTGAGATCCCAAACCAAGATAAAATAAGTACAGCACTAAAAATACCCTAACTTCCTTAGAATCCCAACATTTGTGGTGGTAGAAAAGTCACCTTGGATTTCAAGTTCCTTGCATTTTATATGTTATGCAATTTCACATAACATTTTAACTTAGTTTTATAGAACATAGTTCTAGTTTAATCTTGTTCTGAAAAACTTTCAGGTCTTTTATGGAATTATACTGCCTAAACTTTATGTCAATAAATATTTCAGAGGATGAATAATGGATTTCTTTGTCTGATAATCATATTTAGAGACATCCTTTGGCCTTATTTGCTGAAGAATGGTATTTTGAAACTAGAAGACAACATAGGTTTGTTTTTTTCCTAATTAAAAAAAAAATAGCTGACTTCACAATAAAAGGACAATAAGAATTTCCTCTGTGTCTACAGTGCTTTCTCACCGCTCCTTGTTTGCAGCACATTACGGCAGCTGCAATACACTGCACATAAAAAAGGAATCTGCTGCGGTTAAATATTCATGGCCATTTGCTACTCGATGTGTGTTTTTATTATTTTTAGCAAATAACAGACTAGCTAATGATTCATTTAACCTAGTTTATGAACTTCCAGTATCTAGTTTTTATGCACTGCTGATGGATTTTTGTTCTTTCTTAAAAGGAACACATGAATCTTGCTTTTAAGTGGCCTCTCAGAACCTAGGAAAAAAACATGGATGGTGCCACATGCTTGGTTTTCGGGCTCTTCAGTCTCAAGAGCTGATGACGTGCTGTTGATTGCAGGAGGCAGCACCTCTCCTGCCAGGGCGTGTAGTCTGTCCACAATCCTTACCAGGAGGGATAGCCATAGGAAAGCCAGGAGAAATGTCTGCTCATCTCCTGATTTGTTGTTACGAGAAGGATGGCATTTTCCAGAGATTATTCCCTTAGCAAAGCAAAGAGGAAAAGCAGCCCAGGAAGAGAGAAATGTTTCCTCAGATGTGATTCTTTTGGCCTTGTGCAACCTGGGCGGGTCTCAGAAGCATCTCAGAAGGGCCTCATGCTGGAGTTGATGCTCTGTTATCGCTGGCTAAAAGTTCTGGATAATTTTGGAACCAGAAGCCTCACATTTTCGTTTTGCACAAATTATGTAGCTGGTCCTGCGGTTTAGTGAAGTATGTGATGAAAAAGATGTTCATTTTTTCTCAAAGCAAAAGGCTCCTTCTGGGGCTGGAGCGGTGGCTCAGCGGTTTCGGCGCTTGCCTGGCAAGCACGAGGACCCGGGTTCAAACCCCAGCACCACGTACACAACAGAGTGTTGGAGCAACTAAGGCCATGTGAAAAACTCAATAAAGTTGTTTCTCTCTTTCTCTGTCTCTCTCACTGTCCCTCTCTCTTTAAAAAAAAAAAAAAAGGCTCCTTCTATCAAGCTGGTTGAAGAAAAGGAAGCAAAAAACCTAAAGAGGTCAAAGTGGAGGGAACAGGAAGCATTTCAACAACAATGATAACAATGTTCACTGGTAACAATGAAGCATAAGCAGGTTCTCAAGGAAAACAAATGTGGTTGAAAAGAGAAATTATATATTTGATGCCTCTTTCCACTGGCTTTTTGTTTATTAATTGACACATAATAATTGTATATACTTGCCAGACCTAGTGGTGCACACCTGTAATCACAGTGACTCAGGAGGCTAAGGCAGGACAATCATAAAATCAAGGCCAGTCTCAGCAACTTAGCGAGACCCTGTCTCAAAATGAAAAAATAAAAAAGTCTGAGGATGTGGCTCAATGGTACAGCATCCGTTGTTTCAATTCCTAGTACCAACACAAACAGCAATTGTACCTATGTATGGGCATAGTGTAGTATTCTAATAGATGCCACATGCTACCGTGTAAACAAATTTTACCTTCCTTTTTTACACCCTCCCTGCCCCTACCCTACTTTGCTAATGGTCATTTGGATGTAGTCTGTAACTTTGTTTCTATAATCCACAATGCTACCAGCATCAAAGGTAAAGCATCTTCTGTTGATGCTTTCAAAACCAAGAGTCTTGCCATTATTTCCATAGAAATAAAAATGTCTTTCTTCATTTCTCAAGTGTGGAAATAAAACTGAGATGAGGAAAGCAAATGAGGAAAGCCAAGGCCATTTATTCTGAATTTGATCTAGCAAGGGAGTCAGCCTTGGTCACAAGTTTTCAGCAGAGACTCACAGGAGGGCAGAGGAAGCTTTTATAGTGGAAAAGAGAAGCTTCAGGTTCACCCTGACTGCAGGCTGTGGGACCTCTAATGAGTAATGGGGTGTCCCGTGTGACTGGTTAGGGGTGTATATATTTGCCTTTCTCTGATTGGTCCTAAGTTGGAAGTGGAGACTAAAATTAGTGAAGCTTTTGGTTATTAATCAAGTCCTAGCATGCAGAGCTGATTGTTCCGGCAGTTATCGTTTTCCTGGTCACTAGACCAGGAGACTGACTTCCTGCCAGCCAGCAGAAAGAAAGAAAATACCTGGGCTGGGTATTGCAGATATGGGCTTTATTTCCTGGAAGGTGACTGCAGGCTGTGGGTCTGGCACAGACCATTTGTACATTCATTCTGTCACAAGATGCTCTTAAGAACGTGGCTCTATCGATCTGCTCACAACAAATTCTCCATTTCACACAATTCCCACACCACAGGTCATCTTTCTGCCCAGTCTAGGTAACCATCATTTTTTTTTTCAGAGTAAATATACCGGATAATGTGCTGCTTACATAATTTTACCAATCCATTTTGTGAGTTTGTACATGAAGAAAACAAAACAATTTAAGCCAAGCCTCAGTGAAAACAGGCCCCCTTCGCTTTTTCCTTTGGTATCTAAATGGCTGTCATACCTAAAATTCCATGGAATGATTCCCAACCTTCAAGAAGGAAAGAGGACCAACAAAAGCATGTTTGGGATAAAATGCTTTTAACCATGAATTCTTCACAAATAACTGCACTCATTGGTTCCTCTGCTTGGACCTTGTAGACTAAGAGTGTTGTACCCAACAGTCTTTGTTACACCAGGATTCCACTTGGCAGATGAGGATTCTGGTTGGCAGTTGTTATAACGATATTTGACAGTTTTTAAAGTCCTAACGGAATTAGCAATGATTCCCCTTCTCCAGTCAGCTTAGAAAATATCCATTGTTTATATTATAATTGTATCAGTAACATGATTAAAATTTCAAAGACTGAACCATGAAATAAAGTTGGTAGAAATCATTGTCATTATTGAGACTTATTGAATAACACTTAAAAATACAGTACTAGGATGTATACTGAAACATGTCCCTCAGTCACCTGTGAGCTTACTGTCTTTCTTCCCTGGCACTCTGTCATTACCAGCCAGGTTCTAAACCTTTCCATATCTAGGTTGTGGTGACAGCTCCTCCCCTACCTTTGTCCCAGGCCCTTACAGGGCAGCCAGGAATTTCTGCAAGCTCCTGGTCACTACATCCTTCCAGGCTAAGCAACTTGGCCTAATTAGCATGATTAACATATGTGGTCACTTCCTGTGTTTTGGGCGTTGTGCTATATTATATGCCCAATCAGAGGTGGGTTCTATCATTTTGAGAAACCACTACCGAGAAGGTTATGCAACTTGCTCAAGATATTATCACCACTAGAAAGTATTGACCAATGACTTTATGACCAGAGCCCCCACCTCGTCTCTTAACCCCTACTTCTGCATAGTAGAAAGGGCATGATCTTCAGCATCAGGTTGCTTGAGCTGAAACTGTTTGTCACTTACTAGATATGTGTCCTTGGGCAATTAACCTACATGAGCCTTGATGTTTTTCTAGGTGAATATTTGAAGGCCTTGAAGACTGAGTGATGAAATAACAATGAACATGGACTGAGTTTGTGCAATGTGCACTGTTTTAGGCTGTGTGAGTATTAACCACAGCCTTGCGTAGAAGCTGCCTTTATTAGCTTCTTTTGCAGAGTGCAGAGGAGCTGCCCAAAGGCACATGCTGAGTAGCAGAGTTATGATTCAAACTAGGCAAATCTGGCTCTTAACCACTTTGCAAGGGGATTTGCATTAAGTGCCTAGAACCCAATTTGGAACAGAGTTGGTTCTCAATAGTGATTCATCCGACAAAATAACTCCTTCAACTCATTTCAAGATTCTCCATCATCTACATTCCCCTTCTCTCCGCCAAGTCCTCCATCTCTCCAGGTTCACCTAATTTTGGCAGCTCAGTTTACAAAATGACTAGGGTTCAGAACACATGGGTCCCAGTCCTGGCTTTGCCCTGTGAACTAGGTAACTGAAACCAAGTATATTGTTTTTGAATCTTCTTTGTTTCTTATAAAATGGGGATCATGTTTCTCTTGCCTACTTGACAAGAGTTATTATGAGGGCTAGATGCATTATGACATATGCAAGTACTTTGAAAACATAACATAGTATATTAATTTCTTCACTTCAGAGAAGCAATTTTGAAACTCCTATCAAAGTGTGTGCACTGGAAGGTCAGAGACCTGAGGCAGACAGAGTTAACAAGTAAAGAAGGGTCCAGCCTGAAGCAATGTGTGGACAAGCCCTAGGAGGAGCAAAGTGGCAGGGGAAGCTGGACAACCAAGAACCTGCGTGTGATCTTAGGGTTGAAAGTGTGGTGTGGAGGAGAGAGGGAACGTGCTAGGTCAAAAGGGCATTTAGGTCACCAAGAAGCTTGAACTTCTATGACTCTGGAGCCATCAGAACAATGAAGAGATTTAGGCAAATGACTATTGCTGCTGATCAATGTTGTAAAAAAGATTGCCCTCACGGTAGAGTGGAGGATGAGAGGCAGGGAAACAAGAAAGACACCAAGAGCAGAGCGTGGTCAGGATCAAAGCCGATATCCTTTGATGAAGGGTGAAGAGCGGGGGTGGAGATGAGAGTGATGTCAATCAATATTTCGAAGACAAAATTAGCAGCACTTGACGATGAGTAATTAGTGTCTTTGGATAATAAAAATTGACAAGTTTGATGATGGATCCTTGGCAAAATGCTGAAGCCAATTTTTAGAAATGGTAAGAGTGCATTTAATTTAGAAATTGAAGTGGTAGATTAATTTAGTGTCAGAATAAGTTGACTATGAAAAAATCATACCAAATGTGTCTCATTCCCTTTATAGTTATTTTCCCTTATAACAAACAATTGTTATGAAAAATATAAAAAGCTAGGGTTGATAGGGGGAAGTTCTGCTATCTACTTATAACACTTTGCTGTATTTTATCCAAGAATATTTTTTAACAGATTGTGATCATTCTGTTCACTATGTTTAACAGTGTGTGCTACTTCTTTCTCTTAATATTATACCTTGACCATACTTTCTTTGTAACAAAATCTTAGGGTTAGGGGTATAGCTCAAGGGTAGAGTGCTTGCCTTGCACACATAAGGCCCTGGGTTTAATCTCCAGCACACACATACACGGAAAATAAAATCTTATAAATATAATTTTAAATAATTAGATAATACTAACTTTCTATGGATGTACTTTAATACATCACTGGATATTTGATCCCAATGTTGAACAATTTAAAGAATAACTTTGTTAGACTTTTATATATAAAGCCCTTTCCACATATGGGACAGACTTGGTGAAGAGATTTGTAAAAAATTTTATAGTGCCACAGAAATGAATGTTTATAGACATTTGTTATATATTATCAAATCTTTCCAGAAGGATTGTAATAATTTACAATGCCACTGGTAATTTAGGGGTGTCCATTTCACAATCTCTTTTCCTGCAAAGTACTGTCATTAAAAACAGCCAATCAAGGCTGGAGTGTAGCTTAGTGATAGGATGCTTTTCTAGCATGTGGGAGGCCCTGGGTTTAATCCCTAGTATGATAAAAATAAAACAAAATCAAAACAACTAAACGTAATCAAAGCACTTCGCTAATTGGATTAGTAAAAATATCATCTCATTTAATTTTGTTTTTTAAAATATGACTCACACATGCATGTGGGGAAAAGTTAGATAGTACATAGAAAGGCATAAAATAAAAAAGCAAAAATCTTCATCTTTTTACCAACCCCAAACATCCTTTCTCCAGAGCAACCATCCTAAAAACTTTTTCTTTCTTTTTTTTTAGAGAGAGAGACAGTGAAAGAGAGAGAGAGGATGAATCAATTTTATTTAGTTTTTCATGTGACTTTCGTTGCTCCAACACTTCATTGTGTACCTGGTGTTTGGGTTTGAACCTGGTCCTTGTGCATGCCAGGCAAGTGCTGTAACCACTCAGCCACTGCTCCAGCCCCATCAACACTTTCTTACAAACAACCTTCTGAAAAAATTCTGTTCAAATCTTTGCAAACTAGCAGTAGGATACCATTTATATCAGACTGCTCTAGGTTTTGGAAATGTTTCCATGTCAATGCTTATAGCTCTACTCATGGATATAAACTTATTTAACCATTTCTCTATGACTTGACATTTAGTTTATTTTCAATTTTCTGCTATTATAAATAATGCTGCAATGAATATATTAGAATTAAGATATTAATGTACTTGTGTAGGATAAACTCCTATGTGTGAAATTCTATTTAATTTTAGATTTAAAAAATGATTGTGGCACTGGGCATGGAGGTGCATACCTGTAATCCCAGCTGCTCTGAAGTCTGAGGCAGGAGGATGGCAAGTTCAAAGCTAGCCTCAGCAACTTAGCGAGAGCCTAAACACTTTAGTGAAACCCTGTCTCAAAATAAAATATAAGAAAAGGGATGGGGATGTGGCTCAGTGGTTAAGTGCCCCTGGGTTCAGTTCCAAATAAAAAAAAATAAATGTTTGTGGCAAATTACAATCTCATCAGCTCAACATATGGTAAATGTTTATTTTCCCACACCTTTGCTGATTTAGAAAACAACCACCACCTTGAGTTTTCCCGATCTGATGTAGATTTAAGAATATGATCTCTGTGCATTTATTCATAGTCATTGAGCTCCTACTGTGTGCTCTAGATGCCCCATTCTAGATGTTTGGGACACACAATGAAATGAGGTCCCTGCCCCAAAGGAGCCAACGTTCTAGCCAATGAACAATAAAGATGACAGACAGACAAATCACCTGGTAAGCCAGAAGGAGATCAGTGCTGGATGCACTAGAATCCTCTGCTTTGCTGCCTCTAAAACAGAGTGGCACGGCTGCCCTTGTCACAGCATCACCAGAACAGATCTGGGGCAGTTGCTGCTGCTTAGTCTCACTAATTTCTGCCACAGATTCTAGGGCCAGAGTGTCTGATGCATACAGCCTGGATCAGGTGACTGCACTCTTGCTACAAGGATTGCTAGGAAAGGGGTATACGGAAATACTGGCTTCTCTGCTGAAAAGAGGGCTCTGTCTCCTAAAGTGGGGATTCCTCAGACACTAGCAGAGGTTTGGATGCTGAGCAGCTAAATGTAATGACAAATGTCCACACACGAGGTGTTCAATTCCTTTTCATAAATGCTTGGAGCAAACCACAGGGAATAAAGATTCCCATAATCAAACTGGACTTGGAAAAGAAATGAAAGTGAGCGTGGGTGCTATCTGATGTGCCAGCAGAGGCAAAGTTAGTATTGATTGAGTCTAATCCGTCACTGGGCAGAGGGAATAATACAAAATGTCACCGGTGTAAAAACAACATCTCCCTGGATGCCAGGAAACTCAGGGGGAATGTAGAGCGTGTCTTCCCTTCGTGAAGGGAAGGCTGTCATGTGGAAGAATGATTGTATGTATTTGCAAAAGCCGCAGAGGACAAAGTCACATTCATCATGCATCCAACAAATATTGAGTACCTGATATATACCAGACACTGCTGTAAGCATCAGAAATACAATAATGAACAAGGCACATAAATTCCTACTGTTGTAAAACTGGCATGTGTTTGGGGAGCAAATGATAAAAAAAGAATCACCCATATATATTTATAATATAATGTTAGTGTTAGATGATATGAAATAAAGTAAATCAGAGTTGAAACACACAATAAAGCATGGGGATGACAGATAAAGCCGTTGGACAAGGCCTGAGATGGTGACATTTGAGCAGAGACCTGAATAAAGGGAGTCACAAGCCTTGCGGATGTCTGGGAGAAGAAATTCAAAGCAGAAATGAAAACCAGTGCAAAGGCGCTGAAGTAGGAATGCACATGGCATGGCTGGAAAACACCAAGAAACTCATATGCTAGAGAGCAGTGAGTAGCTGGAAATGCAGCTGGAGAAACGGTCATGAGCTTTACCTTAGGAGCAAGGTAAAGCATTTTGGGTTGTTCTAAATGGTACAGGAAATCTTCAGAGGACCTTGAGTTGGAGAATGACACAATTTGGCTTACGTTTTATAAGAATTATTCAAGGGACAGCTATGTGGAAAATGGATCGCAGAAAGTGCATGGTGGAACCGAGGGGACCAGTCAGGAAGCTCCCGCCACAGTCCAGGTGGGAGATGGTGGTGGTAACAGCAGGTGAGAATTTCAGAGAGACCCAGTGTAACTTCATGTAAGAAAAAATCTCCAGTTATTATGGCTGTCCAAATACAGAATGGTCTGGGTGCTTCAGAAGATCCGCATAGGGAGGAGTTTGGTCTGGACCATGGGCCAGCAATCTATGGCCCACAGGCCAAATCTGACCCTTTGACTGTTCTCAAAAATAAAGATTTATTGAAACACAATCACTTGGGGCTGAAGTGTTAGCTCAGAGGTGAAGGTGCTTGCCTGGCATGCTCAAGTGAGTTCAAACCTCAGCATCACGTATACAATAAAGTCTTTGAGCAACGGAAGCCACATGAAAAATGAAATAAAATAAATTGATTCTCGATTTCTCTCTAAAAAAAAAAAAACTCGTTATTCTCGTTATTGTCTATAACTGCTTCTGCAGTGCTGAGTTGAACAGTTTCAACGAAGACCATAAAATATTTACTGACTAGAGGAGTCTCCCTAAATTGCTGTGCTGACCACCAATCTAGACGACTCCTCAGGGCCTTCCGCCTTTCCAGAAGTCCTATGATTCCATATGTAATTATTCACCCGACACTTTCATGTAGTCTTTGTTCCATAGACTTAATAAACACTTCCTGAGTGCAAAGCTTATGTTCTTCTTCTCAAATATGTCTTTCTATTGCTATATTATACACATTCAACAGATTCCTTCAACTACACATTTCTTTGGGAATCTGGCATAGCAGTCATTATTATTCTGTGAAGAAAAAATAATTTGTTCCAAGGTTCCAGTGTATTATTAATATTTTTCCTATAAAGATACCTATGCTGGGGCTGGCATGGTAGCTCTGCAGTTACAGTGCTTGCCCAGCATGCGTGAGTACGCAAGCTCAAACCTCAGCACCGCATACACTACGATGTCTTGGAGCAATGAAAGCTACATGAAAAACTAAAATTGTTTCCCTCTCTCTCTCACTGTCCCTCTCTCTTAAAAAAAAAGTCTATGTAATTGGCCATACTCATGAGATATCATAGTAGATGCTTAATAAAGTTCTCTTAATCATTTAAATAAGTGATATATGGAATCTGGACGAATGCTTGCTGTCTGCAGATGAAGATCTTGCTACCGGTAACGTGCCTAGGCTGAGGGAAGCAAAAATAAGCAAATCACCAGCCCAGGGAGAATAATCCTCACTCTCTGGCTTCCTCCGAAGAGGCCCATGGATAGTGGATCATGCACTTGGGGAACTGAAGGAATTCCATGCACGAACAACCAACTACATTTCTCTTAGAGAATGAGAAGAATGTTTGTACAAGATACAAACCACGCTACCTGATCCAAGTAAAGGCCGTCAGAGCTTCACCTCCACCAGGCAAACCACTAGAATTTGAAATGCAAGTAATCCTTATTCTCTAACCTGAGGGCTGAAGCACAGTGGGGCTGAGCAAAAGCAGAAATTCATTACCAATAGTAGGAGGGTTTTCTTAACAGAAGGTTCAAGATGTTAAAAAATGACAAGAGAACAGAGGAAAGGGGCAAGGATTGGGTGATCCAATGCCAACTCTGCTGGAATTACAGAAAGTGGGTCTTTCTTTCCCCTTTGACTCTACTAATGAAAACATCACAGGGACTTCTGTTTTGAAGAAATGCTCTCATTAGGGCCAACGTTGAGGAATAGATTATTTTTTATTGAAATTCTTTAAATTTTTCTCTCTCTCTCACACACATACACACAGCTTAGAGACAATCAGAAAATTCAAACAAATCCTCCAAAATCTATTCCCATGAAGTAGTTGTCAATAGTGATCAACTTCATTCCTCTCTACGTTCTCTGTATAGATGTATTAATGATTATATAGAAATCCTAAAACAAGGTTCACTGTTTGCTTTAGCAGCTGCCTGTGCCCATCATTTCAGCAGAACCAATAACTGCAAAATTATTAGTTTCCTTTGCATTTTTATTGATATATTAGAGTGATTCAATCAACTTTATTGTTTTTGTTTTTGTGGTAATGGCTATTAAATCCAGGGGCACTCTACCTCTGAACTACATTCTCAGCCCTCTGTATTTCTTATTCTGAAATAATAAGAAATAAGTTGCTGAATCTGGCCTTGACCTTGCAGTCCTCCTGTGTAGCTAGGATTAAAGGCATGCGCCATCATGCTCGCTCTTGACCTAATCAATTTAAAGTAGTGTTGTAGAATGTTAATAGGACTGTTATATAAAACATTTTGCTTCTAGAGTTTAGCTTTTAAAATTCTTCCAAGAGAACCCTTATTCAAATATATCTAGGCTAGAAGCTATTTGGTATGTGACTGTTCATTTATGTATACACACCCATGTTTACTTAGTGCTTCTGAATCACTTAAGGGAGATTAATCTAAGCATTACGGGCTGCATAGCAAGTGATAATACAAATGCTACCTATCCTCTTTTACCTGGGAGAGGCAGATCACTGATAAAAAAAGAGTCATAAAACTGTACTGAGCAACCTGGGACAGGTCGCTAGACATCTCTGAGCTTCTGTATGCTCATCTATAAAATAGTCTGCTACACCAAATTATTTTAAGATCATGACTGTGAATGTACAGATTCTGAATACACAGCACAGAGAGGGCTGTTATCCTTAGAGGATGCCTTGCCTTATATCGGACCCCAGACTTCCTTGAAACGATTTTATGCCTGGGAAGAATGTGGTTGTTAGTCAGTAATTGTCTTGGTCAGAAAATATTAGGAATAAATAGTTATGGATACCAAGATTGTATTAGTGACAAGAGACCCCGTAGCAGGCCTTAGCTATTTTCTTACAGCAGTTTATATTCTCCAAATTTCTCTAATTATACCTGTTTTTAAAACTTGGGGTACTGGTAGCCAAATATCCTAAATGCAAAATGAGAATATATAATTTGACCCTAAGATTTTTGTCCTTTGGACCAAGCATTTTGTGAGATGTACTGGGGACACCAAATTACTGGAATTTCTGGGGCATTTTTTCCATTTAAAAGAATCAGAATATTTGGAATCCAGAAAGTCCCAGATAATCAAGGCTTTGTGGACATGATACGTACAACAGCCCACAGATGCCCAATTTTGAGTCAAGTCTAGCTTTGATACCAGAAAAAGGATCTGTAACTTGATTAAAGTGAGAAAATACAAATTTTAATGAAGCAGATTTGCTTTTTATCCAGTAAATTAAAATGAGAAAAAGAAGCACCATGTAGGTCTCTGGGATATTCCTTCAAAGTAACCCTTCTGAATCCTGTGACCCAACTAAGGCACAGAGGTCAGGGTGGCAGGTGGGTAGGGGATGGGGCAGGAATGATAGAAAAGGTAAGATTTCTGTTCTGCACACAGCACAGATCGAATGTTGTAGAATAATTTGTGTGAGTGCTTATTAGTATTTTTTGAAGAGAGAGGGACAGCAAGAGAGAGAGAGAGAAAAAAAAGAGCATGAATTCATTTTAGCTTTTCATGTGGCTTTTGTTACTTCAACACTTCATTGTGTACATGGTGCTCGGGTTCGAACCTATGTCCTTGGGCATGCCAGGCAAATGCCGTAACCACTGAGCCATTGCTCTAACATCGCTTATTTGTATTCTTAATTTGTCATAAACTGTGCAAATTTGGGGTTTAAATAAGATTGAAATCTATCAGCTTCAGTAGGGTCGAAGTAAGTAGGCAAAAACAAGGAAGAAAAAGAAAGCTATTGTGTCTATTCTCAAAATTTAGCTTCCTAGTAACCAAGGCAAAGAGGAAAATATGATGAGTTAGGTAATTTTTTTCCCCAGTAGAAGGTACAGGTCAATTATTCAGGAGAGACAAGCCCTTCCTAACACTGAGCTCTGAAAATCATTTGTCACAGGGTTTTTGTACCAAGGAACTTGAGTCATTGAATGGATGTTTTCCAGTTAGGAGGTTTTACGTATGTATAAGAGCTGAGTTGTTAAGGAAATGCTCTTTTGGGCAGGAGAGGAAGGACAGAATCCTCACTCACACACACACCCATGCCAACACCTGCCTTCTCATCTGTGCACACAACCCCCCTTCCAAGGGGTTGTGGCCCAGATGGGGCATGGCCATCGAGAGCCACTCAATGACACGGCTCCTCTCCTTTTGTCTTTTCAGCCAGGCAAGAGGACTACTCCTTTGAAGTTGGCACGGCCACCTTCCCATCCAGCAGCCTTTGGTCTTACTGCCTACTCTACCATTCTTCTTTGGAGGAGGAATGGGGAGGGGAGGCACATGATAACATCGTCTTTGCAGTAAGGGTCTTTTCCGGCCTGAGAGAAAAATCTGAATCTCTGTGCTGTGATCCTAAGGGAGCAGGGTAGGAACCTAATAGGAGTATGTGCTGGCAGGTACAGATGAAAACGGGTTCGCTGGACTCTGTAATAAAACATGACAGCTTCTTAGAAAGATTAGAGCAACAACGTAGAGAAATGTTTCTCAGAATGCCACCTTCAATGCTTGACTGCTTATTAAAGACCTATCAAAACGAACCCCAAACCAGCCACGGAGTGGTGCTTTAGTGAATTAGCACTGGGCTGGATCTTACATGGAGATTTCAAAATTCCCTTGAAGTTAGCATTTTAGGAAATCATTTTTGAAGTCATATCACTGTATGCTTTAGATGTTTCCTAATAGTTCTGTGATATAGGAAGAGTTGACTAATTCTTTAGGATATAACAAGGGGGAGAAAAATATGGTTCTCATGACAGACATAAAAATAATAATAATGTTCCATGACCAATAAGAGAACACGAAAGTTGAGTGGCATTTGCCAAGGGTGATCTTTTCTACTGAAGATTTGATTCTTTTCAAAAGTTCATAACAGTTCTGTTCTTTAACGTGGACTTACATCTTAATAACCTTAATATAAGAGTAATTTCTTTAAAACATTGAAGTTCAACTTGCCATTTAAATAGCTATTATCATCCCTGATTTCATTAAGATTACTTTAATAACCTTTCAGTCTGACGAACATGGAGTTGTCCATAGGAGGAATTAGTCTTCTGTCCCATCACTCAGCTTTGGCTCAGGGATGAGGCTGTGTGAATCTGGAAGATGCAGGCTGAGGGGGCAGCATTCTGTCCTCATGCCCACTACAATCTGGAAGTCACCGATTTTCCAGGCATCTGTGAGAGTCCAGACATCTCAGGTGTCTGGAGAGACATTCCTTACATCATCGCTCCATAGAGAAGCTACAAACAACTCACACAAAAATAAAGAAATAAAAATACATCACACTCATTAAAGAGTAGGTAATAGAAATGCACTGGTATTTTCAAGTAGCTGCAACATTTGGCTGTGAATCTGAAGGCTTTCCTGTGATCACATCTGTGTATATTTATAAACTTATCTCAGCATAGAAATGTGCGTCACCACTGATCCTTGAAAGCAGTGGAGGTTATGGTGTGGGGGACGGACGTGAAATGTGACTATGAGATGAAGCTGCTTCAAAGGTCAGTGGGGTGGAGAGGAGTAATTGTTCCAGCTGAGCAACTCTCCACAATGCAGTTTTGATGCAATGACTAATTATTGTGATTATTTTCATCAGCTGAGGCTCCTGTAGTGCTAAACATATTTATTTTCTCTTTTCTTCCCTAAAAAGTAGGAGCTTTAGAGGAATTCCATATGTCTCCCACCTATACTTAGGAAGTATGCTCTCGTATGTTTCTACAAATGGTGAACTACCTTGTGTGAAGCAGATTTCTTCCCCTCTGTATCAGCTAGAGAAAGCCAACCTGGGCTTAATGAAAACAGTCCTGCGTTGATAAGATCCTCATCTGACCTTTAGAGGGACCCTGGCAAATAACTACATACAGCTGGTAGCCAGTAAGCTAGAATTTCATATAATGAACTGATAGCATTTCCATAGGGGAAAAAAATAGTAAGTACAGAAATGGCAGGATTTTTTAAACATTATTTTTACTCACTGAAAAATTATTGCCCACAGTTTTATATCAAACATGGCCCCTTTATTGAGCATTTATCCAAAGAAGGTTCAGAAAAAGAGTTGCTTCAGTTCATAAACACATTCAAAATATTGTGCATAGGGGCTGGAGTGGTAGCTCCGAAGTTATGGTGCCTGCCCGGCATGCACTTGTTCTCGAGTTCAAACCCCAGCACCACGCACACAACGAAGTCTAGATGCAATGAAAGCCACATGAAAAACTAAATAAAACTGATTCTCTCTCCCTCTTTCAAAAAAAAAATATGTATGTGTAACAGTTCCTTAAATTCCCCACCCCACACTCTTAAAAATCCTTGCTTTCTCTTTATGTACATGGGAGTGATATATCAATTCTATTTAAAACCAAATGAACATATGGGAGAAATACATTACTCAAGACCTGACCTGTGAAAATGGTCTAGGGTGTGTGTGTGTGTTACCAGGGATTGCATCTGGGGCATTTCTCCACTGAGCCAAACCTCTAACCCTTATTTTTTTATTTTATTTTTTGAGAAAGGGTTTCATTAATTTGCCATGGCTGGCTTTGAACTTGTGATTCTCCTGCCTCAGTCTCCTGAGTGGCTGGAATTATAGGTGTGCCTCACCATACCCAGACACTTTTCCAAATTTTGAGTCATTTACACTACCATCAAAACAAACACTAACGTAGTCTTTCATAGTCTTTTTTTTTTTTTTTTTTTTTTTTTTTTGTAAGAGCAGGAGAGAGGGAGAGAGAAACAATTTTATTTAGTTTTTTATCTGGCCTTTGTCTTGGACACTTAGTTGTTTATGTGGTGCTGGGGTTCAAACCGGGGTCCTCGTGCATGCCAGGCAAGTGCTCCAACCACTGAGCCATTGCTCCAGCTCCTAACATAGAGTCTTTTTTTTTTTTTTTTAAGAGAGAAGGACAGTGAGAGGAGAGAGAGAGACAGAGAGAATCAATTTTTATTGAGTTTTTTCACATGGCTTTCTCTGACACTTAATTGTGTACGTGGGTGCTGGGGTTTGAACCCGTGTACTTGCACATGCCAGGCAAGCACCATAACCTCAGAGCCACCACTCCAGCCCCCTAACAGAGTCTTAAGAAACAAAATGAAGGGAAGTTGGGGGACATATTAACCATATTACCATATTGTCTATCTTGCCACAGAATTATTATTAAAAGGGAAAAAAAGTGTCTTGGCCTATATATGTTGAGTTCATATTATTGTTAAATGCACCTGCCCTATTTGAATTTATGATATAATAGTCAATTTTGGGGGGCTGAGTTGGTGGCTCAGTGGCAGAGCACTTGCCCCGCATGCATGAAAACCCAAATTCAATCCCCAGCACCAAATACATAACTAAGTTGAGGAAAAGCAAAAGCGAGATGAAAAAGAATTAACTCTCTTTATCTGTCTCACTCCCTCTTTTTAAAAACATAGTCAATTATTTGCTCGACTATATATAATTTGATTTTTCATTCTTTGAACAAAATCTCTGGTAATGAAAAATGCCTAGTGAGTGAAAGAATACTAGGGCCACCCTTCATTCCATATGAATGATTTCTCTGAGAATGATCTTGCACAGAAATAAAAGTATATTTCAATTTTGCAGAGTCAGTTTAAGTAAATTTATGCATTCAGTCAACAACATTAAAACTCAGAAACCTGGAATTTTATAACATTGGACCAGTGCAGAAAAAATCAGTAACAGAAGGATGTTAAGATACCCGTCCATTAAATAAAAACACGAGAAGCTAGATAGAGAATTTATGGGCACAGTTTTCATAAAGTTTGGTTTGAAACGACACCAGCACTGGCTAATCTCTTAGAGAAGACTATAAATGTCAGCATATTTCATACTGTCTTCACTCATAATGACTTCCCTTATACTCAAATTATGTCCATTTATTAGTTAACAAGTTGTAGTTTTTAAATGTCTTCAGTCTTATCTAGAGATGTAATGAGGATCCACTATTATGAACTTTTCTTTCCGGCATTTGGGAACATTCCAAAAATAGACTTTTCATCTTTGACTGCATAGCGGGTCTTAATGGAATTGTTACAGTGGAAATTATTCATATTTACTGTATTTTTTCTTAAAGATGGCCTTAAAATACATATTTTACATTACATTACTGTGTCAAAATGTAGCAGCCTCGACATTAAACCACTTGCTATAGCACAAGGACTAAATATCTCCGTAAATGGGAAATCCCCTTGAAATGGCCCTTTTGGAAGAACTGCTTATCTACACTTCTCTAGGTTCTGCATTTCATAACTCCATTTCCTCAAATTTAACAGTAATTGGCTTTTCATAAAAACCTTAAAGTCAGGAGGTATATTAGGATTGCATCAGCAGCCGCAAACCTGACAAATAGCAGCTTAAATAGCTAAGGGGTTTATTGGGCCCTGACAACTTCTGCTCATCCTCCTTAGCAAATGGCCTTTGCCTTCAGGATTATAATGTGTCTGTGGCACTCAGACCTTCTATCTGCCTTGCAGAAAGGGAGAGAAGGCTATAGGTGAGGGACAGTGGATGTGAGGACTTACAGCCAGGCCCACTAAGGCATGTGCTCTCTCTCTATATATATTTTTTTTTTCACATACCATAAAATTCACTCATTTAAAGAATACAATTCAATGGCTTTTAGAACATTCGTTGTGGTTTTAGTGATTTAGAAGTGCTATCATCTCCACTAATTCTAGAACATTTCCATCATCCCCTGTAGAGAACTGTACCTATTAATTGCCAGTCCCCATTTCCCTCTCCCTCTTTCCCAAACTCTGGCAACCACGATTTACTTTGTTTCTATGGGTTCACCTACTTCATTTCATATAAATAGAACTGTATAATTTGTAGCCTTTTGTATCTATATTCTTTCACTTAGCATATTTTCAAGGTTCATCTTCTGAATAGAAATATCAGTAATTTGTTCCTTTTTATGGCTGAATAGTATTTCATTGTGTGGCTATAACCCATTGGTACATGGACACATACAGGATTGCTTCCATTCGGGACTCTTAATAATGCTACCATGAATGTTTGTGTAGGAGCTTTTGTGTGAACATGTTTTCATTTCGGTTGGATACGTACCTAGGAGTGGAACTGCTCTATCACACAGTAGCTCAACTACTGCCCAAAGCAGCTGCACCATTTCACAACCCCACCCACAGCATGTGAGGTTTCCAGCGGGCCCTGTCTCTTCTAAATCCTCTTCTCAAAAGCTTCCCTAGCCCTCCTCAGGACCTCTCCCCAACATCTCATTGACCAGAACTGGGTCACATGGCCACTCCTGCCTGCAGGACAGTTTGGGAAGGTGGCTGGCTATTCTCCTCCAAAACTCTCGTGTCAGAGAAGGAAGAGGAGGTTGGAATCTTCATCTGCAGAAGTGATCCTGGTCATCTTTTCGGATGGAAACCCCCTCTTCAAAACCCTGATGGGTGAGGTGGCTCATGTTCTTAGTCCCAGCCACTTGGGAGGCTGAGGCAGGAGGATTGCTTGAGCTCAGGAGGTCAAGACCAGACTGAGTAACACAGCGAGACCCCACTGGTAACAGCATCACACATACACCCACACAAAACCACAAAAAACAAAACAAAAAAACCTGACAGGAACATTCTGCTTCTGCTTGAACACTGTCGAGGAGAAGGCTCATATCTCAGAAGAGCCCCCATTTCACATTTGTGTCCTTCTTTTCCTTAGTGCTTCCTGTATACTGAGTAACAGATCTAATAGTTTCCCTTCAGAAATAATCAAACAAAGGGAACGCAGGAATGGAAATGAAGTGGACTCATTAATAATGTAAATGTGAAGTTCCAGCTATTATTGCCGAGCTCACAGGAGGGTTCCTTAATTGTCTCTTTCTTCCTCCCTCCCCCCACCCGGCATCTTGCCCTTCTCTCCTCCATCCTGGGATGGCAGAAAGATGTGTTCTGTTTTTCTGTTAAATTGCTCATTTCTAGGACACGAAGGATGGTGTCCAATTGACTTTGGTCCGCATCTACTATAACTTATACATGCGAGCATTCATCAAATTTTTTCCCGTGGAAGAGGTGACGGAGAAAACCTTCCTGGGCCTCACCATTGTATTATAAGCATGCTGGGTGCTTAATGAGTTGCTGAATAATATAACACTTCTTTAGTTCTTTGGCTGCTTCATGATTAAATGCTATAAATATTTATGATTTATTACTGATGCATTGGATAGTGCAGGCTCTGGAAGGCTCATGGATCACAGTGATTCTAAAGGAAAGTAAGAAAATAAAGCTAAGTAAAGCCGCTTATTTACAATGCTGTACAGACGGGTCATGTAATTTGTTAGAAGCTAGTGGAAGTCGAGCCATGCAGAGGCAATGCCATTTAAACAGTTTCTTTTATCATTGATTATATATTTCTTAGGACAATACAGTGAGAGTAAACGGGAGTTCAAGTTGTCACTCTGCATTAACAATCCACTCACCTTTGAAGGTGTCCACGAGGCTGCAAAATCCAAGTCGGTATTGTGTGTTCTGCAACTGCCATGCAGGGACCAATACCGGGGCTCTTTCCCCCAAATCAGAATGCTTGTCTCTGGGAACCGTGACTGAGAGTGTCTGCAGTACCATGAGCAGCGGCATCTAACGACCCACTTGGAAAACTTTTTCTCCCTGTTTCTTTGGGCCTGTTGGTTTAGTGCTTAAATACCCAAAGGTGCACCCTTACGTGAGGGGCATGGTGATATGGCAGTCAGCTGGAGTGTGTATTGCTGATTCAGACTGGGTTGAATTCCTAACTCCAACAAGCTGTGTGACTCTTTTTTTTTTTAATTTTTATTCGCTAAACATGGTCTTACAATTAGGAGGGATTCATCATCAAACAATGAAGAACAAAAGCGTAATGACAGAACAAGCCAAGACTGGTGCAGACCATGGTTCCCCCAACTTGGGTTCCCCATGGTTCCATGTTTCCCCCTACTTAAGCCCCAAGTTAATTAGACTTTTCCTAAAAGTCGGAGGTTCCCCTCTGATTAGATTCCCCCAAACTACCTCCCTCTGGTCTCCTTGATGTCCTTCCTATTCACTTCCCCTCTTCCTGCCCCCTCCTGTCCCCCAGGAACCTAGGCAAGTTTCACCATGATTGTGTAAAAATTCATACATGTTGAGGTAATTGTTAGGGTAGCCATCTATCATACTGTGTGACTCTTAAAAAAATTATTTAACGTCTCTGAGCTTTAATTCCAAACCTGGAATTATGATGAGAATTCAAAGCATTAATATGTGAGAAGCATTTACCCATAGAAGGTGAGCAATAAAATGTGAGATATTATTATCTCCATGAAAAAAATCATAAGCGAATCTTTTGATTTATACTGTATCTTACAACAAAATGAACATCTCTAAGCAGTGCACTAGACAGATTATTGATCAAAAGTGAGGAAAATATAGCATATATGGAAAAACAGAAGCATTAATTCTCTCCCTGAAACTGAGTCTGTACATTTCTATTATGTATGGAGAATAAAATCATTGAGTTTGGCCTTTTTACATATCTTATCTCATTGCCTTTTATTTATTGTTTTCTTTTGTGTACTAAGAATCAGACCCAGGGCCTCCCAAGATTCTTCCACTGAACTACATCCCCCACCCTTTTTAAAATTTCAGTTTTATTCAACATCTCATTAAGTTGTCCAGGCTGACCTCAGAGTTGTCCTCCTCCTGCCTCGGCCTCCCCGGTAGCTGAAATGATGGGCGTGCACCGCTTTGCCTGGCTTCATTGCGTTTTTAACATTCACTCCTCGAGGTCATTATTATGGTCTTTGTTTTCCTGATGATGAAATCAAGACTTTGAGAGTTGAAATTGTTTGCTCAAGAGCACAAAATGACCAAGCAGCAGAGCCAAATACTGAACCCATGTCTTCCAACCGATCGATATATACACCAAGAAATGGCAGGAATATGTTTTAGCATTGTTTTCTTGTCATAACAAGTGGAAAGGCAAGTTTGGGGATGGGAAAGAGGAGGATGGAAGGAAGCACCATTCTACAAATCTCTGAAAGAAAGGAGCCCCGTTCAAAAAGATCAATCATACAGATATCCATCCCGTGATTGCAAAACACACCTCCTTTTTCTAGGATTTCCAAACTGGATTCCTTTAAAATACAAAATTCCACTGGATTTCTGAGCACCAAAATAAAATTGTAGTTTCTTTTTAACTTCTAGTTGTAGCCTGACCTGAGTCTAGAAAACCTATACATTATAGGTATAATGTAGTCTATACATTTTAGACTACAAAGGTTTTACTATGCTCACCCCATTCAAGTGGAAGATAAGAATTTCATCATTGGTTGGAACTGCAGACTGGTACAGCCCCTCTGGAAAGCAGTGTGGAGAATCCTCATAAAACTAGGGATGAGCCCACCATATGATCCTGCTATTCCTCTCCTGGGTATTTTTCCAGGGGATTTAGAATCAGCACGTTACAGGGACACAGCAAAATCTATGTTCATAGCAGCTCAATTTACAATAGCTAAATTATGGAACCAACCCAGCTGCCCCTCACTGGATGAATGGATCCAAAAACTGTGGTACATATATACCATGGAGTTCTACTCAGCAATTAGAAACAATGATATTGCAGCCTTTGAAGGTAAATGGATGGCTATGGAAGAAATGTTGAGTGAAATCAGCATAACCCAGAGAACCAAGGGTCGAATGTCTTCACTCATCTGTGGAGGCTGGAGCTAGACCCCGGCCATTGTGAAAGGAAGTCAACTCTCATGTATTAAACCCTGAAAGGTTTAATACAACCTAGGGCATTCATAGAGATGTATTGGGAAGGGGGCGGAGAGGGAGGGATAAGGGTGGGTAATTAGGGGGCAAATCTAACTTTCAGAATATATGTGTATATTATATTGTTTTGTTAGAAGCATGTTTGATCGTTCAACAAATAAATTTCTTTTTATTTTTAATTTTTTTTTTTTTTTAAAGAGAGAGGGACAGTGAGAGAGGTAGAGAAAGAGAGAAACAAACCTTATTTAGTTTTTCACATGGCCCTCATTGCTCTCACACTTAGTTGTGTACGTGGTGCTGGGGTTTGAACCCGGGTCCTCGTCCTTGCTAGGCAAGCACCGAAACCGCTGAGCCACCGCTCCAGCCCCAACAAATAAATTTCTTAATTAAAAAAAAAGAATTTCACCATTGGTAACATGTTCGGGCCGATGAAGAAAGCAAAAGACCACTACAAATTTGTGACCGACAGCACAGCCTTCTCAGTGAGATAATGAAGCCTCTCCTGCGTGCAGAGCCGCTGTGCACCAAGACGGAGGCCATGTATTCGTGTCACTGAGGGAATTTCAGCTGCTCTCTTATTTGAAAAAGGTTTCTTGATAACTCATCACTCTCATATTTCCCTAGCTTTGCTTCAGACAAAAAAAAAATTAGATAATCTTGTCACATTCCAAGAAGAGAACATTTATAAAACCCATGAGAGTAAAACCTTTCAGGACTGAATGGAAGGTCACCCAGTCTCTATGAACCATAAAGCCCTGATTGAAAGGAACAAAAAATGCCAGCAAACCCAACCTGGCCAGCTATTTCATGACAAAAGGTCCCCAAATGAGGATTGCAATTGTGCCAATAGGTGAAGTTTATGTGATGTAGTAGCAATGAATCACTTTTATTCAATATTTCACATCTTCCAGACACACTACTAAACACTGTATTTGGTTTTCTTGCCCACACAGAATCATAAAGAAGGAAACATTATCTTCAGATTAGAAATATGGGTATCTGGGGGTGTAGCTCAGTGGTGGAGCAGTGGTCTAGCATGGGCAAGGCTCTGAACTCAATCCTCAGCACTGAGGGAATAAAAAAAAAAAAAAAAGAAAGGAAAGGAAAGGAAAAAAAGATGCCAGTTCTGTGCCACATGCTTGTAATCCCAGAAACTTGAGAGGCAGAGGCATGAAGATCCCAAGTTCAAAGCCAGCCTCAGCAACTTAGCGAGTCCCTGTCTCAAAAATTAAAAAAAAAAAAAAAAAATATATATATATATATATAAAGGGCTGGAGGGGCCTGGAGTGGTGGCTCAGCGGTTGCAGCGCTTGCCTGACATGTGCGAGGATGCAGGTTCGAACCCCAGCATCACATACACAACAAAGTGTTGGAGCAACAAAAGCCACATGAAAACTAAATAAAATTGATTCTCTCTTTTTCTCTCTCTCTCTGTCCCTCTCTCTCTTTAAAAAAATAAATAAATAAAAGGCTGGAGATGTGGCTCAGTAGTTAAGGTCCCTGAGTTAAAAAAAAAAAATAGGTGAGCTTTAAAGAAGGTATGGAACTAACCCACGGGCCACACAGATGCTGAATGGCATAGCGGGAATTTAGGGTTGTCTGTTATCTAAGCCAATTCTCTTTTCACTTTCCCACACCTCTCCTTCCTTTGGGGTGTGACCCCATTTTTATCATTGAAGAGTATATTAGTTAACTCTTGTTCCATAAGAGAATACTGCAATCTCAGTGGCTCAAGACAGCATACATTTCTTAACTGGGTGCAACCTAGCTGAGCCAGGGTTGGGACTGCATCTGAGGCTCGAGTAGGGCAGGAGCTGCCTCAAGCCCACCTGGTTGTTGGTAACGCTCAGTACCCTGCAGGCTCTGTCACCCAGAGGTTGCCCACTGGGCCATGTGAACCTCTCTACAGGGCAGCTGATTTCATCAGAGCCATTGAGGGGGAGATTTAATAGAGAGTTGCTAACAAGACAGAAGCTACCGTCCTGTATAACCTCATCGTGACAGCATCACTCCACCACCTTTCCTGCCTTCTAGTGCTTAGAAACAAGTCGCAGGTCCTGCTCACACTTCAAGGGAGGACACTGTACCGGAATTGGGGTAAGAGCTGATGGGGGGCATCTTAGAGTCTGTCTGCCACAGGGAGTTAGGTCAAAGGCTCCTCCACATTTTCCTTTATATTTCTACCACATCCATAAACTTTTCATAAAGCTCCTTGTCCTGGATAAAAGCATACAATTATCTTTTAAAATATTTTTTAAATCCCAGTAAAAAAAATCTCAACAAGGATGTTTGGCTCATATTAGTTTTTTAAAATGTTATTATTTATTACTTCTTAAGAGCTGAGCCTTAATTTTTTTTTTAAGCCTTAATTCTTGGGAGCTGCAGTATCACCTTGTTTCTGGAACTAAGCTGGTTGTATCGAGGACTCTGGGGGGAAAGGTGCCTTTAATCGGATGAGCAAAATCAGGAAATAAATACGTAGCAGCAGTTAGAACTCCGTGCTCTAGTGGCCTTCCAGCCAGGACTTTCCTGGGTCAAACAGGGGCTGCCTCTGGAGGGAAATGCAAGCTGAAAAGCCTTGCAAACACTCTAGAACAAGGCTTCTGCAGGTGCAGGCTTACAGGAAACAGAACAGAATACACGCAGTGAGAAATTGATTACAGGGATAATCACTTTTGTTTCTTTTTAGTGCCACTGTACCAGTGGAATGCAGCCTGCCCGAATTATAGCAGCTTAAAAAAATCTTTTCCTATCACCACATCCATACGTCTGTGTGTATATATATGTATGCATGACACCTAAAATTTAGCACTGAGAATTCTCACTGCTGCTGCAAAACTGTGTTGCTTCTCAACCCCCTTGACGTACACCACATCCAAAAGAGGCTTTGGAAGTCTTCCAGAGCCCAGTTAAGCTGGGGGTGCAAACCTACCTATCTTCCGTCTCACCGTAATTTCTACAATAACTCCAGCCCACAATGACATTGGTTTACCAAGGAAAAGCTAACAGATTTTGTTCTATAAATAACTGGTTGGCAGTACTGTGGTGACAATTCATATAATAGAACTCATGCTTAAATAATAAGGTAACAGCTTTGGACTGTGAATTTTAAAATGTTTTATTGAAATGTAGACTGATTAACAGGCAAGATTCTTCGTCTAATTATTTTAATTATAGGCTCTTAATGACTAGAAGCCATAGAAATAAAAACACGTCAAAATTACATTTTTAATGAAGTGGCACCTGGAAACCTTGATTTCTCCAACACAAGTTGGGATGATGGATTGTTACCTGGAAACACAGTGCATGTGCGCAGAAGTTAGGGAGGTGTTCATTGGAGGGATAGAATTATTTATGACCTGATTTCTCTACGAATGCAGGTGGGTTAAAGAAAACGCAGAGTAATGTAACATGAGCAGTGGACTCAGAGTCAAGAGACTGATTTCTAGTCCCAACTCTGTTAAACTACGTGGGCGTGTGTCCACTTCACCTTTCTTGGTCTCAGTTTTTCACTTGTAAAGTGTGGAAGATGAAATTCATGGACTCTGAACTTCCTGTTTACATTCCATAGCTCCATGATTTCATTATTCTATTATAAAGAATGATAAACCTGTGGCTGGAGTGGTGGCTCAGCAGCAGAGCTCTTGCCTGGCATGCATGAGGGCCCAGGTATGAATCCCAGCACTGTGTACACAACTAAGTGTCATAAAAACAAAAATCAGATAAAATGAAAAAAAATAAATAAAATAAATCTCTCTTTAAAAACAGGAAAGAATGACAAAACTTTAGGGAAAATAGATTGAGCATATCTGTTATTAAATATTAATTCATGTGCACACAGAGTAATGGCAGCCGTGGGGAAATAGGACTTCTCATGGAATTTAGATAAATTGTGACCAACACTGCGTTAAGTGCCAGGTACAAAGGGCAGAGGGAGGATGACAGGCATCCATCCACACATTCAGTCATGCATTTCCTAAGCAAATACTTCTTTGCTTATAACTGATAAGGTAACATGTGAAGAGACTTCTAAAGAGAATGAGATGCGCCACACAGATGATCTTGCAGAAAAGCATTTCAAAGGCTCTGAGGTAGGAGGGGGTTGTTTTGTTCAAGGATTAGCCAGGAGGTCAGGAGGGCTAAAGCAAAGCAAATGAGGACCAGAGCAACAGGAGATGGAGTCACCCAGGTAGTAAGAGCTAGGTCATGCAAGACATAAAAAAGATGGGTCCTTTTTCAGCACAAGTTTGCATAGATGACTTCAAGTCCAAAAAATTCTCAGCCATCATCTCTCTACATGTCTTTTTTTTTTTTTAAGAAAGAAGGACAGTGAGAGAAAGAGACAGAGAGAATCAACTTTTAGTTTTTTACATGGCTTTTGTTGCTCTGACACTTAGTTGTGTATGTGGTGCTGGGATTTGAACCCGTGTACTCGTGCATGACAGGCAAGTGCCGTAACCTCTGAGTCACCGCTCCAGCCCTCTATATATGTCTTATCTGTCACTCCATCCTCTTTTTTAGGAATAATTCCCATTAGAGCCATTGTGGAGTGGTTCAATCTATTTGCTTTGTAACCTAACTAACATTTCATAGTTTTAAATCTTTTTATCACCCTAGGCTGCATTCTGGGTGAGCTTCTCAATAGCTTTTTCCAATTCCTTAATTAACTGTTCAGTTATGTCCAATCTAGAGTTTATCACATTTGTTGTGATTTTTAATTCAGTGATTGCATTTTTTCTTCCCAGCATTTCCTATTATTTATTTTATTTATTTATTTATTTATTTATTTATTTATTTATTTATTTATTTATTTTGAGGTACCAGGGATTAACCCCAGGGACACTCAACCCCAGGGACACTCAACCCCTGAGCCACATCCCTAGCCATGTTTATTTTTAATTTTCAGACAGGGTCTCACTAAGTTGCTTAGGGCCTTGCTAAATTGTTGAGGCTGGCTTCAAAGTTGAAATCCTCCTGTCTCGGCCTCCCCAGTCTCTGGGATTACAGATGTGCACTGCCTTGGCCCGCTCTATTAGTTGCTTTTTATATCTACTGGTCCTTGTTTCCTTTGGTTATTTTGTTTCAGAATTTCATGTTATTTTTTATGAGAGCTATTCCTTTCCTTATCTCTTTAAATATCTTAGACATATTTATTTTCATGTTAATTTATTGTTCTCATTTCACCAGTGTGTGTGTGTGTGTGTGTGTGTATGTGGTGTGTTTGGCAGGGGAGGATTGGACTCAGGAGCACTCTACCACTGAGGTACTCCCACATCTCTTTATTTTTTATTTTGAGACTTTGTCTCACTAAACTGCTGAGGTTGGCCTTGAACTTGCAATCCTGCCATAGCCTTCCCAGTCGCTGGGATTACATGCCTTCCTATCTTGTCTTAATCTTCTGCTTGTGTTTTGGAGTTCTGGGTTGCAGGCTCATTGTGAGTAGAAGGTCTTATTGCTTTCTCTGTCTCTGTTCCCCTAGACTCTGACAGTTTTGTGGGGGTTTTTCTTTTTGGCCCCTCAGGACCACATGTATATTTTCAGGGTTTTGTTTGTTTGTTTGTTTGTTGTTTTTTCCTCCTGTCTAGCAGTTTGGAAGCTCTTGTCCCATTGAAGTTGAAAAAGATCCAGTTGTCAACCCAGTGGTCCTCGTTTCATTATTTCCCACTTTTCAATGTACTCTGATGCATGCTTTCCAGGCTCCAGGCAGGGATCGGCTGCAACCTTCCTCATCCTCCTTTTGTGAGTGGGGGAGTCCATAGAGTTCTAGCTCCTGGTTCTATCTGCCTTGTCCTTGCATAGGGCACAATGGTCCCTGTTACTATACCAGATGTTACCAGTACATGGCCTGTGTCCGTGACCACTCCCAGCAGTCCGTGCTTCAGCCTTGCTTATAATATAGGGGTTTTGCTTTGTTCCTGGTCCTAAAAACATTTAATTTCATTTCTTGAGCACAGTCACTTGTATTTAAGTTTCTTTTAAAAAATTTTTATCTCCATTGTTATGGGTTGATGTTTGGAGCCCAGAGACAGGGTGTGGACATAACAGAGTATAGTTACATGCTATCTTCAACAGCACTCTGTTCAGGAAGAATCTGAGGCACAAGATAGGCCTTGAAGAATTGGCCGGCCCTGCCTGGAAGGTGGTGCACAACTATAAAACCAGCGACTCAGGAGGGTGAGGCAGGAAGATCATAAGTACAAGGCCAGCCTTGACAATTTAGTGAAAACCTGACCGCCAAAATAAAAAAGGCTGAGGATGAAGATCAGTTGTAAAGTGTCCTAGAGTTTGATCCCTAGTACCAAAAAAAGAAATGAAGAAAAAGGAGGAGCAGGAGGAGGAGGAGGAGGGGAAAGAGAGAGAGAGAGAGAGAAAGAAAGAAAGAAAGAAAGAAAGAAAGAAAGAAGAAAGAAAAGAAAGAATGAGGTAGCCCCTGAGTAGGTGGAGTGAAAGTACAATCCCAGAGCCAAAGTTGGAAATATATGCACAGGGAAGCAAGAGGCGATCAACCTGGTGAGACAGAAGAGTAGAAGTTGGGACCTAGGGGGCGTACAGGCAAGGCTAGATGCCCCTTGCACGTGCTTACTTGACCAGCTGCACTTCCTTCTGATCACGCTCTTATTCCTTTGTAATTGCTTGAATGCAGAACCTTGTGTCTCTCACTCCCTACGTACAGGACCTGACACAGACTAGGAACTCAGCAATATGTGTGCAATAGTGAATAAATATTGGGCATATAAATTCAAGTATGAGGGCTGGAGTGGTGGCTCGATGGTTATGGCGCTTGCCTGGCACATGCAAGGACACAGGTTCAAACCCCAGCACCACATACACAAGGAAGTGTCAGAGCAACGAAGGCCATGTGAAAAACTCAATAAAATTGATTCGCTCTCTCTCTCTCATTGTCCCTCTCTCTTTAAAAAAAAAAAAATATATATATATATATGAAGTATGAAAAAAATGTGTTGATCACACATACCTTCACCAAACACTAAGCCTTGGTCTTTTTCCCTTCATTGATCCAAAGCCCGTTTCCTACTCTTTTCCCATCATTGCCTCCGAGTCCAGCATCCACTTCAAAACCACACAACACATGCTCCACTTCAAAGTCTCCAGCAGCTCCACAGGCGCAACATACAGTCTGTTTTCAATTCCCGTCGCGTAAACCTCTCTGCAGCGCCCTCCCATCCTTGGCTTTGGCAGCACCTCGCTGTCCTGTCCTGGAGGCTTTGTGACAGCTACTAGGTTGGACAGCTGAAGACACACAGACCGGTTATGAGCAAGCATTTGGCCAAGAGCCTGAACAGGGAGTGACCTGACAAAAGCTGTGTTTTAGAAAATCAAATGTGAATGTGAGAGGCAGGGCAGAGGGGGAAAGGGCAAGATTGGAGGCAGGGGGTCGTCTTCCAGACAATTGCAGCTAACTTGGCCTCGCAGGGCTGTCAGGGATCTTTCTTCCCCATGAGGCATTTTCTGATCTACAGATCTCCCCAGTGCTCAGTGTGCTGCCTAGGATACCAGGCCCTCTTCCTTGGACAAGGCCCCCCTCTGAATGACACTTTGTATAATCTTGCCAGACCCATGCTCTGGGACTAGTTCTTGTCTCTGCCGTGCCAGCCTGCTGTCTGGGATACTGGTGCACGTGAGTAACTCTCCCAAGAATGGCCACCTCCATATGCATCTCCCTACGTGCTCTCCCCATGCACTCCCAGTAACTTCTATTTCTTTTTTCTCCCCACTGTGCAACTTGCTTCAGAGCCAGCAGCCTACAGGCACAGAAGCCAGGCAATGGTTCAGAGTCACAGTTTGCTCTGGCACGGGGCACTGTGAGAGGCCTAGGGGGATGGGCCTGCCATAAATCCAACATTCTTCCCCCTTCCCAGTGACTTCTGAAGTGAGGCCTGTGGCACTGCTTGGAGCTGGAGTAGTAGCAGTCAGAGGTCTCAGGCAGAGGGTCCCCAAGATAGAAACACACTAGCAATCCTGGAGTACAAGATGATGGGGCCTAGGGAATAAAACAGAAAGCCTGTTATTCAGATGGGGCACAGACCGGGGCTGGACTCAGACCAGCAACCTGATGTGTTTCTCCATGGGACTGGGTTGCAGCTCCAGAAATTCCTCCTCTCTGAGGTCCAGACTAGTCAAAAAAGTACTGCAAGGGCTTAGTTTATAGGTGCAGGTTCAAATGGCCTAGCTGTTTGGATAGGGACTGACAGTAGAGTTAGGAACCAGGCACAGAGAATGGAGTGCCTTGTGTATACCTCCGTGTGTGTGTGTGTGTGTGTGTGTAATTAATATATAGCAAGTTATTTTTGTATATCAAACTGTGTTACAGGTATAAAGATTGAGACTCAGAGTCTAAGGATCTCTTCTCCCCCTGTTGGTGCTTACTTATTCTAAAATTGTTGCCCTATAGTGCTTGTGTCATTTTCCAGCTTCCTGAATTGCTTAAGAGCTTCTTTCCTAGGGGCTGGCAGGGAATAGTGGAGACCACCTTCAGCTCACATAAAATGATAATTTTTTTCTTCCAGCAGCCCATCTGGGTGGAAGCCCCCGGTTCACTGCACTCATCTTTTTTCCTTCCTAGGTTGCCTTACCTAAGTCCTGGCCGTTTGAATGACCCTTCCCCTCCCTCTCCTCCACCATCTCTTTAATTATTTTTATTATTTTTACCAGAGGCAGTGGAGTGTCTTCCCTAACAACCTGTACTGTTTGGAGTTGGGATTGGAAGCAGGGCCTGGAACCCAGGGCCTGGGTCCTGGAGACCCACATCAGGAGACTCTCTCATTGTGTTTTGTGAAGGTGCCTGGTGGGTTTTCCTGTTGCTGCTGTTTCCCAACGCATTAGTGGAGCTGAGGCATTTTATCCCTTTGAGGTAATTGATTCATCATCTGGTTCAAATCCCCACATTTCCCAAGTTGATGATACAAGTCATTGAAAAAAGCAGGAAGCTGGCTCTGCTACAAGAAGCTGACAGTGATTTCATGTTCGTTTAGACTTATCTCATCGTGACCTGAGTCCAAAATCACTTCCACTCCTCTGGGCTTTGAGTTTCACCTGCCGCTTTTATTTTGCTTTGGATCGGAGTTGGGGTCATGTCATACGTTCACAGAGGAAATTTTCCTCTTGAAATTGGCTTGCATGGCTTGAAAGAGAGCCAAACATTTTCTCTATCTCGCTTCTGCCTCCTTCTGCCCCTTTCCACTCTCTGCCCCTCATCACCAGCTTGTGCAGGGTTCCACAGGCAGGCAGGCTATTTCAGGAGATGCTGTTATCACAAACCAAAATGGTTTGGTTGCTTTGGAAAGGCTCAAAGAGCTTAAAAAAAAAAAAAAAAAAAAAAAGAATCATGGACTCCTCTTGGACTGCTTCCTCCTACTAGTGTGCCAGGTTCCGTGCCAGATTCTAGAACTGTTTATAAACACCCAAGAGTAAATTCATCCCCCTGTGATGACTCCACTAACTTCGGAAGGAATTTTCAAAGTCTTTTGCATTAACTTTCCCCACGTGGTGCCCGGCAGCTATTCATTGTACCTGTAATTAATAAAACAGGGCCAGAGCAGAGCACTTCATTGGAAATGCAATAACTGGGACAAACAGTCCGTGGGAAAGCCCCACAATGGTACCTGTGTGAGTGCATGCGGAGCGAAGAACACATGTGTTTTCCACGGAGTGTACTTTCATGGAGCCGGATTATTCCCCCCGGCCTCTCTGAGGCTGTTGCTACTTGGCCCGTTCGCTTCTGTTCGGGGGTCTAACCGTGAGAAATATTCTTCTGACTTGTCGGGGCTCCTCCACGCCCTTCTGCAGCAGGCTCAGCTTTAGCTCTTATCTTCTCTCTTCCTCTGTGCTCTCTGTAAACAGCCCCATCCTTCCCCAGCCCTGGGGACTGTGCCTTTCCCCAGTTCTCTTATCTCTGATTGCTGTGTGCCCCCTATGTTCATCTTGGTGTTGCTGCAGAGAAAAGCCCTCTAGAAGAGGCTGTTGAGCGTTTTCCTGCTGCTTCCTGTTCGTCAAGTGTTTAGGAACACGGCTGGTGGGATCACCGAGGGGCTGAGTGGGCTCCGCTGCTTGCCCCTTGCCTCTCAAGGACCCCTGTGCTGCAGGTGGCCCTCTCCTGTCTGTTCCATGGGGCCTTTGTCTTCCCACTGACATAGCCCTGGATCTCATCCCCACAGGCCACTTGGGCTTCCCAAAATACACAAGGGGACAAATCCAACTGAAGTTGAATGCCAGCGCCCGTCAATGCCAGGCCCCACTCTAGGTGCCGGTGACACTAAGATAAACAGGGCTCCCTGCTTGAGCTCTGGGTGCTCCCAGGCTTTAGTGGAAACCACACAGGCAGATCCAATAGCTATAATTCTGTCATTGCTAAGGGTTGTGACAGCTGCACGTGTGGGTCTGTGGGTGCCCACAGGAGCCCAATGGTTCTCCAGTGAACACATGAAAGAGAAGTTAGATTTTAGACTTGAGGCTGTCCAGGTCTGCCAACATGGAAACTTTGGTGCCCATGTGGGAAGGCAACTGGCCGGGCGAGGGGGGTGTCTTCCGGAGTATATTCCATTTGAACTCTCCAAGATTGAATAACAGAGGACGATTTTATACCAGCCCCAACAAGTAGGACTTTTCCAGCCAAATGAGGAAGGCAAGGTTGTCATTGGTGGAGGATAAATTGAATTGCAGGGGCACAGAGCAAGAGAAAGTGAAGATCAGTCAGGGTGACAGGGCCTGCTGGGGTAGAGGATGCTGTGGGTGGAGCAGCTGTGAAGGGCAGGGGAGAATAGGTGGGAGCTGGGGAGAGCTGCCTGGGAGCACCCTTACAGGTTAGATACCAGGACCAGGTGGATTTGGGGCAGTATTGCCTTCGAGTAGCCAGAAGATGTTCTAAAGCAATATGCTCTCAAACTTTTTGGCCATGCCCCAGGGTGGGGAGGAACCAAATTTTTGCACAGCAAACCAATATACACACATTGAAAATGACCCAATCTCATGAGCCACTGTGACATGACTCAAAGTATGAACCTGATCTCAAGAGCGAGTGTAAGTTAAGGAGGGAAACACATTTTAAATGGTAATCAGAGTGGAGGAGACTAGGAACTGGTTGGTGAAAAGAGACAGGATACAGAATCCAGGATATAATTGGTTAACCAGGCAAGGATATTTTTACAATTTGAAAACAGGGATCCTATTTTTTCAGTGATGGCTGTACATCACTGGAGTGTGCTGGTTCACCTAAAGGTGTAGAGCTAGAGAAGATGGTGAAAGACCTTGTATGTTGTTAAGTTTAGGCCTTCTGCCTTTTGGCAGAGGCAGTTAGAGGCATGGAAGAGTTTTACTGTAGGTGTATCAGTTAGCTATTGCTGAATAACAAAACACTCCCAAACTTAGAGATTTAACAACCTTTGATTGTTTTTCACAAGTTAGCTTGTTGGCAAGATAGTTCTACTGCTTTGTGTGGGACTCGCTATGCATTTGCAAGCAGCTAGCAGGTTGGTTGGCTGGGACCTGGCTTATCTGCAATGAATGAGCTCTCCTCCATCCCTCTAGCAGGCTAACGTGGGCGCAGTTTGCAGGGGGCCAACAGAGGAAGAAATATGCAAGTGCCTTTTTAAGCCTTTGCTGGTGCCAAGTTTATAATTATTCCTTTGATTAAAGAACATCACATGCCCAGGTCTAGAGTGAGTGTGAGAAGGCACCACCCGGGGGCATGGGTAGAGAGAGGCATGAAAAAGTGAGCATCAACGCAATGAGTCTTACAGTAGAAAAGCCGTCAGGTCAGGTCTGTGTTTTAGAAAGAGCACCTTGGGCACTCTGGACGAGAGGAAGGAGATGCTGGAAGTGGGGAGGCTAGGTAGGAGGGTGGTTTAATGATCCAGATGAGAGATGGTGAGGGTTCACACTAGGGTACTGGATCTGGGAAGAAAGGGATTGCTGGGTTTCTAGGGAATCAATACATCATATCTCCGTCCCTCCTGAGGTCAGAACCAAGGATAGATGAACACATGGGTTAAATAGACAGAGCTGATCAGACAATGTGGCTTTAAATCTATGGCCAGAAGAGCTTTCTCAAACTCTCTGGACCCTCCAATTCCCCCTCTTCAAGCCCAGGTCTTGGAGCAGTTTGACAGATCAGATTCTGTCCCTCAGAATCACTGCTTCCCACTGGTTCATGACAGAGGGACAGAAACCAAAATTAAATGGCATAGTTGGTAATAGGTTGGCTCCACCCAATCAAGTTAGTCCCCTGTTAGTGGGAGTGGGTGAAGGAGCCAGGAATGGTAGGTGTGCGGCAGCCACATGCTTTTGTGGTGAGGGCCCACAGAGTAAGCATTTTACATTTGGGGGGTCCTCGGGTCTCTGCTGCAACTCCTCAGATCTGTCCTCCTGGTGCAAAGGCAACCATAGGCGGGAGGAATGTGACTGTGCCACAATAAAAATTTATGTATGGACACCGAAATCTGAATTTTAATATGGCATAAAGTATTCCTCTTTTGATTTATTTTCAACCATTTAAAAAATGTTAAAAACCATTTTCAGCTCAAAGCTGCACAAAAATCAGGGCAGGTTGCATTTCCTTTGCAGTTCGCTGCTATGCAGAAGTCCTTCCGCAAGCAAATACCACGTCAGGAGAAAGGCATTCCTCCAGGGTAATTGTAACCCAAGGAGGGTAATCTTTCAGGCCTTCGTTGTTGCTGCCTCACAGGAAATAGTCCCCCTCCAAGTACAGGGGGTTGAACCCAGGAGTGCTCTACCACTAAACAGTATCCCCTGTCCTTTTAAAATTTTATTTTGAGGCAGGGTCTCACTAAGGTGCTGAGGCTGGCCTTGATCTTGTGATCCTCCTTCCTCAGCCTCCCAAGTAGCTGTGATTACAGACATGTGCCACCATATCTGGCATAGGAAATTACCTTTTTTTTTTTTTTAAGAGAGAGGGACAGTGAGAGAGAGAAAGACAGAATCAATTTTATTTAGTTTTTCATGTGACCTTCATTGCTCTGCAATTTCGCTGTATATGTGGTGCTGGGGTTTGCACCTGCATACTTGTGCATGCCAGGCAAGCACCATAACCGCTGAGCCACTGCTCCAGCCCAGGAAATTACTTTTATGATGAGAACCTCAACTGAATCAGAATGTCTGGGAGATGGGAAAGGAAGAAACACTACCAACATTTATTGGTGTCTCCTCTGTGCAATATACTTAATATTTTCCCAAACCATCTTAGATAATTTTATGACCCCCAATTTGCAAGTGAGGAAAAAGAATTTCAGAGAGGTTTATTAACTTGAGCAAGTAAGAACAGTTGTATTTAAATCTAATGTCCTTTTACCCTGAACACTGGTATTTTGGTTAGATGAGACTTCCGTGGTCTCCAACTCTCACCAGGCTCTTCAGAGGATTCCTGTCCTAATCCACAATGACCAGACAGTAGCAAAGTTTTCAAAACTTACTCATGGGTGTTCATGACTAAAACAAATAGAATGAAGATAATCACTCAGGTGCTTTTGGTTCCCAGGTGCCCCTCCCTGTCCAAGTGTTAGTCTTATTTTCTTGAGTTGATAGGCAAAGAATCCCAAGTAGCTGGGGTTCCTTAATTCTTCTTTTGTGCCCTTATACAGCACAGCTTTTTAAAATAAAGGTGTAATTTATACGATGTAAAATCCATCCTTTTCAAAGTGTGCAGTTCCATGGTGCTCAGTACATTCACCCTGTCTCAGATCCCTCTTCTCTGCCAAATGCCAAACTTCTAGCACATTTTGCCTCAGATCTGATTGTTTATCAACCGCACACTGGACAGTTCACTCCTTGAGGCAAATATCTGTGTGCATTTCATCTCCACACTCTGAGATAATCTTGCAAACATTCCTAAGATGCTCTGCAAATCCTACTTGAATGGAATTCCAGGTACTTATTTCCTCAATATTTTTCTGAGCAGCACTTTAGAGGCTGGATTTGGGATCAGAGTCTCAGCTCCTTCCTACCAGGTACCTGGTTCTATTATTGAGTCAAAAAAACAAGCTTTGTGGTGCAGCAGATTCTCTGTCCTGTCTTCTCTGAAGATGTTCTTTTCATCTCTTTTCATCTGACTGCACATTGCCCATGTGGATATTAATTTGCATTGAGCTGTAGTTAAATTTTACATGTGCCTCCAAATTTATATTCTGTTTCTAAGCGAACAACCACAAATCTGAATATTGAGACTCATTAAATAATTAATTTTTCTAGCATTTCTTCCACTTTGAGAATAGCAAACTTCATAAATACATAAAGATGAACTCAGAGTTTGGAAATTGAGGCAGATGATATATGTTTGACAACTTTGATGCAGAATTAGAAGACATAGTGCATTATGTTTTTAAAATTATGATTCAAGAGGTTTACTTTTAAAAAAGAGAGAGAGAAGAGGAAGAGGAAGAAGACTAACCTATTTTGCACATTGTACAAATTGTCAGATGGAAAGTAAATCTTCCAGTTATTGTTTCAGAATGTTTTGGTCCCTGGAAATAGCTATAAATTAGACCCATTCACCATTGGGAAGCTCTGAGATTTCTGCATTACAATTCTATATAATTTACATGCCATGCAAATCATGCTCCACTGAATACCTTCTAATGCATTTATTCTCTTTCAAAATTAGCTAAACACTGCCTTCTCTTCTGCTAAATCCATTTCCCTGCAAAGGCAGGTGTAAGGACAGTTGTCTGACCCGTGCTATTGCTTATTAGCTCCTTTTTTGCCAAAAAATGTATGACTGGACAATGGTTAAAAAAAAATCTGTGGGGCCTCATTTCACAAAAACCCAATTTAAAATCTGGATGATGCTCAAGGTGTGTGGAAGGAAAGGAAAAATGGAGGCCAAGTTTCCTGGAGGGGGAGTAGGGACTTGGGAATAGAACACAGAGGCATAGGGACTTGACTGACTTAAATTGCTATGACTTTTTTTTTTAATGGTCATGAAAAATTGACTTAATTCCAGAATCACATTTCTCATCCTTTATCACATCTAGTGATCATCTATACCTACTAGTAATACTGGGCTGACTCCATTATTAAGATGTGTTGGAAGGCGGTCATTCTAAATCTCTGATCTTCAATTACACTGTTTGATGGGAAGGTACTGGCATAAACAGAGGATTATTTGTATCTTTAAGCTCAGATAGGCTGGGCTCAGTAACTGCACTGAGAAAAATAGGGACATTGCCTTACAGCTGGGTAAAGAGAGAAAGAGGTTTTGACTTTTCTCATGCAACAGTTGAAGCAACGTGAAAGCATTTTGCAGGAATAATTTTACTGGGAAAAGGTCCCAAAGCTCGGTTAGGAAGTGATCATCCTCATCAACAACAATTCTTATGCTATCACTCCTATGGAAGCCCTGTTTATGCCTTTGCAGTCTAGGAGTCTAGCAGAAGGAAGCTGTTTTAAGAAGGAGCAACACACAACAGGACTATATGTTTGAAAGGTTGGGCTAAGGACAGACACCATTTCAGGGACCCTATCCTTTTGTCCCATGTGGTAGCATGGAAATAAGTAGCATGACTTAGTGGACAACAACTGAGGCTCTAGAGTTCAGGATCCAGCCCTTCTGATTTAGCCGTATGAACTTGGGTAAGTTAAGCTTTCTCAACCTCAGTTCCGACATTTTTAAAATAGAAAGAATTACTACCCACCTTCTAGAGATGTTCAAGACTTAAACCACATAGAAGGACAGAGAATGATGCTCAGGAAATATATGCTAGTTGCTATTAACTGTCAGTCACCTGATTCTCTCCCTGCTTACCAGAACTGGGGTGACCACCCAATTTATCTAACCCAACAGAAGTCTCCCCTTCCCCTATGCTAGAAGTCCCCCCTTCCCCTATGCTAGAAGTCCTTTGGGATGGACCCAAGTACAGTTTCACATTAAATATCTAGGTAGAGACTGAGTGCATGCCTAGACTCCCATTTTTAAATTTTAGATTTTTAACTGACACATACAAACATAAAAGTGGCACATATTCATGGGGTGTTATGTGATGTTCTGAGACATGTATAAATTTTCTTTTTTTTTTATTGGTTCAACATAGTCTTACATGTTGGAGGGAATCATTGTTACATATACATTACATTTTTATGTTTAAATAGGGGCAAACATTTCTCTCTCTGCAATTATCATTTCTTTACAGTGAAACCATTCAAATTCTTTCTTCTCACTTCTTGAAATACACAGTACATGATTATTACTGTACACCGGAACTTCTGGCTCCTGTCTAACTAAATCAAGCCCATTTTTGAAGTGGGCTTGATTTTATAACTGGGGCAATGCCTCAATGTACAGGCTGTTCTTTGGTGCCAATAGAACTCTATAAAGAGGTTATATTTCTTCTCTGTATCTACAAATCTCTGATAGATAGGCTTCCTGGTAATAGGCTAACCCTGACACTTTCCCAGGTAAATCTCATTTTTCAAGAAAGAAATGAAATGACCTAGACGTTGAACATATGCAATTGACTTTTACAGTAATGGTCATCAGCAGACTGTGCCTTCCCCCCATGCAATTGGACAGTGCCTACCCACGCTGACTCTGGACTTGGCCACATGACTTGCTTTGGCTGATGAGACATAAGCAAATTTGACCTCTACTTGCCAACTGTGCTTGACTCTCTTGTTGCTGAGAACTTCTCTGGCACCACATGAAGAAACCCAAGTCAACCTTTGGGAGACAATGACCTCGCTGACAGCCAGCACCAACCCCCGTTCATATGAACGAGGCCATCCTGGACTGCCTGACCCCATCTGTGCTGCCAGATGATCGCAGCCACATCAAGGGCTCTGGCGAAACCAGTCCCAGAAAAGACCAGCTGGGTCCAGTGCTAAATTATTGACCTCCAGAATAAAGGGGTAATAAAATGGTGGTTGTTCTTAAGCTACTAAGTGCTGGAGAGTGGTTTGTTAAGGAAATGGACAACTGATGCAATTTGAAAGTTACGAATATAGAGGCAGTTATTTGTGTCTTCCTCTTTTCTGTTTCCACAGCGGCATTTTTACTGCATGATAAAAGATGGAGATCCATTTACGGCAAATGCAGAGAGCCCATTTATTCATTTATTTGATTTTGGATAAATAGGAACAGAAGTGGTCTTGTGCAATTTTTTAAAAGTGCAACAGAGCCTCTGCCTGAACACAGCAAGCATTTCTGAATCGTATGAGAGATTTGCCGGCAGTAAGAACAGGCCATGCCCCTGGGAATAACTCCCTGACATCACGCTGTGCTGGCAGCGCTGACTCTTCCTCCTGACACTTAACATGCATGATTACACAGGCGTTTTCAGCAGATTTTGAGGAACATAGATTTTCATCTGGCAAATGGATGCTGCCAAGTGACTGAGCAAAATCTGGGGGACACAGTTGAGGAGGATGACCACATAATTTATATTTACGACAAGGAAGCGAGTGGGACATTAACTTTGAAAGAGTCTGAAGGGCTCATAATAATGAGAAACAAAAAAAAAATGGATATATGCAGAGCAGAGAGATAATACTAAAGTCTCCAACTTCTCTGTGATTCTGGCCCAACGTTCGGGTGAAAAATAAACTGCTGTTGCTATTTAACTTTCCCAGGCAAACAAATAAACTAAAATGAACCAGACTGGGAAGGGGGTTGAGTCCTTAAATTAGGGTGATACCAAAATTGTCAGGATTTTGTGTAAGAGAGGCAGAGGTGGAAACTGAAATTTTCAGGATCCAGTGAAGAAGCCCAGACTCCGTGAAGCACTTCTCACAGGAATCCAAGAGAAATATTCGTGAGGTGCTTTGTTCTGGATAAGTCACTGCAGAGATTTGAATGGATGGTGGGGGTAGCAATGGAAGCCAGAAGAGGAGACACAAAGTGGGAAACTCATTGGCTTCATTCGGATTCCCTCAAACAATCACAAGTCAAAAAAATTCTTTCCCAGGCAGGAGGGATGGCTGAGCAGTTGCGGCGCTTGCCTGGCATGCACTAGGACACAGGTTTGAACCCCAGCACCACCTACACAAGAAAGCGTTGGAGCAATGAAAGCCACATGAAAAACTAAATGAAATCGATCCTCTCTCTCTCTCTCTCTCACTGTCCCACTCTCTCTCTTTAAAAAAAAAAATCCCTATTGGGTACTCCTCTTTGAGATGACGAAAGACTGCCTGGGAGATTAAAAGGAAGTTTTAAAACTTTAATTTAAATACCCAAAATATGGCAAGACCACCATCGTTTTCCAGGATTTACTCTCCCTAAATACAGCACTAAACCTTAATTCTCTCCACACAGCACCAGTGCTTGGAGTGAAATGCTGCCTCCTGGGGCCAGCATGTGACCTAATTAAGCCAACCAGCACCTGCTAAGGAGGGTCACATGACCCCACCAGAGCCAATGGAATGCCTAAGGCTTCTGGGCCAGAAGCAGGCCCTTATGCTCTTTCAACAGCCACGGCTGGTTGCATCGTTTCCCACCATCATGCATGCTAAGTGTCTAGGATAGGAGTCAAACATTGGTGGAAGAGAGCCATAGGAAGTGGACTAGTCTTTGAGCTCTGAATCCAGCCACCTCTGAAACCATGCTTACCTACTGGATATTTCAAATAATGTAAAAAGCAATTATTCTTACTTGAATCATTATGTTTGTATATTTTTCATTTCATTCTGGTGTTTAAAAACTTATATTTCAAAAAAATGGATATTTCAATTTACATAGACCAATAAATCCCATTTTTGCTTAAGTTAATTTGTATTAGGTTTTCTGTCACTTGCTACCAAGAGGGTACTAACTATTTATCCCTTATTGGATTTTTCTTTTCTTTTTTTCAGGGCTGAGGACCGAACTTGGGGCCTTGCTCGTGCTAGGCAAGTGCTCTGCCACTGAGCTAAATCCCCAACCCCATGGATTTTTTAATCTATGAAAATGGGGAAGTTCAGCTAGAAGATAAATCTATCTGCAGCCTGCAATTTTGATTTTAAGAAAAGAATGGGGGAAGAGGAGCCTTATAATATTCTGAGGCAAAACAAGTACTTCTGGGTAAACTACCTCTCGTGCTTGTAATCGATACAGTAACATTTACTGTTTGCCCACTGTACTTTCAGCATATGCTGTTTTTTCCTTTCTACCTCATCGTGGAAGGTGAATGTCTATCATCACATTGAATGACATTTACATCCTGAGTAAAAACATACCCTTGAGGATAATATTGCTATGGTGATCTAGCATCTAGTAACAGGAAACAGCAAGGTGAGGAACGTGCACTCTCATCTTTTAAGTAGCGTTTGTTGAACCTGTGTACACATAGTCTATACCTTTAATAAATATTGGCCAATACTGTGTTTTTAACTAGAGTTATGCAGGCATAAAATACCCTTGGCTTGCAAATTTTCTATTAACTTGAACATATTGGGAATGCTGAACAGCAATGAAGTGCTGAAAATGCCAAAGAAATTAATGACTTTGTGCTGCACTACTGAAACACGCCCACTACTACTCAGAATTCCGAGTTCCAGGACATCACTCGTGTCTGCTGCCTAGGCCTGGGATCTGCTGGGTGAATTGAGCTGTTTCCTGAGTCTCTCTATTGGGCTTTTGTTTTGCTCTCTTCCACTTCTTCCCGCCCCCCCCCCCACTTTCTGTCCTTTCTTCATCCCTTATACCCAATTTCCTGGAGTTAATTTAGAAGATTATTTATAAGAGATCCGAAAAGAATTCTACGTATGGAATAATTTAAGATTTATCAGGATGAATATTTCTCAGATAAAAAGGATCAAATGTACTAAATATCTGTCTCCTTTAAAAGATTCGTTGACATCAACATTTATTGGCCTGGAAATCCATTGTCTCTGAGAGAAATCTCACAGGCCACACACAAATTTCATGCAGTCATACACCAATGTCACACCAGAGAACTGCACTCTAAGTCCTCCATTCATACTGCTCCTTGGATGGTGTCTGTCAGAGAAGGCAGACTATTATGCCAACCAGGCCTGGCCCTGATCTACCTGAGGAACCTCAGCATCTTGTGCAATCTCACATCACTAGAAGCCCCAGTTCATATTATACTCTTCATCATGAAAATAAGGGCGTGGTTTTACATGGGGTGTAATCAGTTTACGTATTGCTTGTGTGCCTACCCTGTGTGGCCATTTTATTCTGAACATTTGTTCGTACCCACCGTGTGCCAAGTTCTGAGATAGGCAGGCACTAGAAATATTGACCTGCGCTGACCAGGTTCTTTTGATTTATCACATCTGCCACTAATCTCATTCCTTACCTTGCCCAAACAATAGGAAGGACTGTGACAGCAGCCCTAGCCTTTTATCTCTGCGCTCTCTCCCCTGGTAAGGAGGGTCTCCCTTGTGCTAGTCCCTCAGGTAAACGATGTTCCTCTGTTTCTCTTCTTTCCCTCCCTCTCCATACACAATGGTCTACCATGTCCAAGGGCTTGTTCTCCTCTTAACGTGGCTCACATTGACGGGCCTCTCTATTCCCATTATCCTAGCCTTTGTTCAGATCCTCAAAACCTCTTGGTGTCTTTCCCTCAAGTGTCTCCAATCATTATTTATGTGCTGCTGCCAAAATTACTGCCCCCCACCCACACACACCTTTTTTTATTTTTTTGTACTGGGGGTTGAACCCAGAGACACTCTACCACTGAGCCACATCCCCAGCCCTTTTTATTATCTTTATTTTAAGACATTCTTGCTAAGTTACCCGGGCCCTCACTAAGCCTCAAACTTATGATTCTCCTGCCTCAGCCTCCTGAATCACTGGATTATCACAGCACACCCAGCTCAAGTTAATTTTCTAAAATGCCAATCTGACCATGTCACTGCCCTGGCACACCTCTCACAGCTTCCTCCCTGCCTCGTAGGAACAATCCCCATTTTCTCTGTATAGCCAGGTCCTTATGCTCCCGGCTCTGCCCATCTTCCCAGCCTCCTCTCCTAGTTCTTTCCCACCTGAGTTGTTCTCTTCCTTCACCTGGTCTCACACACATCTCTGGGCCTTTGAACATGGTTTTCTCTGCTCCTCAAAAGCCTTTCTCCACCTTCTCCAGCTTGAGAGCATCTGTTTTCTATGCATCCTGCAAGACGCTCTCCTCCCCTTCCATCAGAAAGGCGAGATAACATGTCATTTATGAATAATTTACTTGCAATACATGGTAGTAAACAGAGGCCAGAGAGCAGTGTAGTCTTATAGATTTGGGAGAATAGATATATTATTTGGGAATCAGGAAGTCAAGGAAGGTATTGACTTGGATCTTAGAGAATTATCATTCAGTAAGTAGAGAGGAGAAAGAAGGCCACGAAGGAAAAGAGAAACTTCATGCACTGAAATTCCAAGGCAGGAAAGCACAGGACACGCTCAGGACTGGGTGGTAGAGTGGGACCAGGCTATGGAGAGCCTGCAACATTAGAATCAGGAATAGGGATTTTCTCCCATAGGCTGCTGAAAGTTCTTGACCAAGGAATCAACTATTGAAAAAGATATTTTAGAATGAATTAGCAGGTGGTATGCAGGATGGACTGAAGGTAGAAAAACAAATTAGAAGCTTCTGCACAATCCATGTTTGAGAGGCTGAGGTTCATTCATGGCACAGACAAAGGAATTAGGAGAAAAGGGTAGAGAGCTGTTTTGAAGATGGAGTTGGATGACCAGGGCGACTCATTAGCCAAAACGGAGCAACACAGACAATCCAAAGATTTCAAGCCAGGGGGAATAATGGCAACTTTGGCAAACAGGAAAGTTAATAGAAAGAACGTGATTTGAGAGGAGATCATGAATTTTATTGGAGACTGATCATATTTAAGAGAACTACAGGCCATCTGAAAGGAAGTGTCCAGTAGGCAATTGGAAAGACAAGATTGTGAGCTGGGGCTATAGCTCAGTAGTAGAGCACTTGCCTAGCATGGGTCAAGCTCTGTGTTCCATCTCCAGCACCCCCACTCTCCACCAAAACAATTTGTGGAAGATAATATGCATGTGACTGCATCCATTATTAGATGGGTGACTTTAGACTTCAGCCCCCTCATCTATAAGAGGGACAAAATGATCATGTTTATCTCATACTATTGCTGGGGGGAATGAGATAATGCACATTACACACAGTGTCTGGCACATAGAAAGAGCTCGATAAATATTAGCCATTATCTTTAATAACCAAATTGGTACAGTTCTCTAGAGTGCAAAAATTATTTTCATTTTATTTTCCCAACAATTATGTAAAGCAAGTATTATTGTTACCCTCCCATTCCAGAGTGAGGAGACCATAGCTCAGCAGGGTTAACTGATCATATAACTAGTAAGAAGCAGAACTCTATGCAAATCTGCATTATTCTACTGAACACATGCAGTCTGATTTGGGCTGCGGATCTGGGAGTGTCAGTCTTTCAACCTGTGAGCACCACCAAAGCTCAGGACTGGCTTTTGACATCAGGCCTTTATTGTCCACAATGATAATCCTACCTGAAATATACTAAGGCTATCAAGTTTAGCAAAGAATAAGAGATGCTTAGGGAAGGGGTCCTTAGAGATGATTTAGTCTCTGTTGAGTGTTTGTTCAACCTGGGTGCTCCAGTGCCCCATCCATCCGGTCATACTTCCACAGCTCCAGGATTATTCAGAGATAGGTCTTCTCCTTTAATTTAGAACACAGGATGCTAATAACAGTCTGATACCTGTCAGCAAGAATCTCACCCGGCTGGAACAGCTGCCCATAATTCACATTTCAAGTGATTCCTCCAACATTAAAAAGATTGGGAAATTGTGTTGAAGATGAAATCAACAATGAGTTTCTGCCTGGTAGCTGTAAAAATGGTTATGGCTGACCCCTGTCTTTGAATTACTGCTTAGCTTTTCTGTCTGGACATATGGAGAGAACTCTTTGGGGATGTTGCCAGATAAAGCTAGCTTACCTTGGATTCCTGAACGGAGGGTATGTCTAAGAATAGAAACCAAGGGGAGATTCGAGGGAACTGAGTGAGTGACACCATAAAAACTGGGCATTTTTTCCACTTTACAGTCACTCCTTTGATTTCAGAAGTGAATCAAGTCATGGCATAACCACATAGAGTGAACAGGAGGGAAGATAGGCACTGTTTTGTTTTGTTTAAAGAGAGAAGGAGAGAGAGAGAGAGAATCAATTTTTGAGTTTTTCACATGGCTTTCATTGCTCTGACACTTAGTTGTGTACGTGGGTGCTGGGGTTTGAACCTGGGTACTCACACATGCCAGGCAAGCTCAGTAACCATAGAGCCACCCGAACATAGGCACTTTTGAGAAAGCTTGATTTAAGAAGGAATATAAGAATTGAGATGCTCAGGTTGTGTCCTTCAACCAGGAGATCAAGGCAGGACTGTTGGTTTATGAGGGGTGGAGACAGGAAACTTCAAATCCCACTCCTACCTTGGACTGCAGATTCCATCTGGGGCCAAGGGCGTTTCTTCTTATTTTCATGCCTCTTTTCCCACATCTATAAAAAGGAGTTAATCAAAGGTGTTGCTGAGGTTTAATTAGTTAATACTGAAAAGTGCTTTGAAGATGCGAAGGAGATTATAAATATCCACAGTTAAAAGTCCTCTTTTAAGAAACACCAGTTAAAGTTAAGATGTAACAAATCATATTGTCCCCAAAATAGCTAAGGGCAAGTGAAGGTGGCTTCGTTCTGACAGGGAGCTTTCCCTGACATCACTCGGCTATAGCAGTCCACAGGGAAATGAGGAGACTCTCTTCCCACTCTTCATAGGGTTTTTTTAAGTTGTTGAGAGGAACAGAAAGGAAATAGCTTGTCTCTATCAGGAAAAGAAAACAGGGAAAGCTAAAGGAGAATAAAACAGATTCATGCATTCCCAGCGCCTCTTCCCTACCCTGGGATAATCTGGCCATGAACTGAAAGGGAAGTGACGGAGAGAGACCTCCAGGGCCTTCCCAGACACATGTGCAAAAATAGCTTTTCTCAGATCCGGTTCTCTGTGCACAGAGTGTCTGGTGTGGCTGAGCCCGGCTTCCACCGCACCTTCTAGCTGTGCGACACTGAGCACGTTACCTGTCCTCTTGGAAACTTGCTTTCTTCCTCTGTGAAATGGGGATGGCCCTGCCTCCTCGGGTGGTGAGAAGAAACGGAAATGACCGGTGTCCAGTGCCTGCATTATGTTCCCCCCTCACTCTTTACGATGACATCCCTCCTGTTTCTTTTCTTGGATGGTGTTGGGCACTGTGCAAAAGACAAACGCTGCGCCGGGGGCCATGACACTTCTTCTTCTTCTCTTAAGCTTCCTCTTTCATGCTCCGCCCACTCTGAGCAAAAGAGCGCGAAAAAAGCGCGCCTTGAGGGCTGCTTCCTCTTTGTTTCTGTACCCCTTTAAACCACAACACCAACATGACAGTGCCTCATTGGCTGGGATAAGCCAGTCTGCCGCTTCACCATTGGTTCCTTGGCTGTCTCCCCTCCCTATAAAAACCCGTGTGCCTTGGAAATAAACGGATTTGAGCTGCTACCTTCTTTGTGTCACTGACTCATTTCCCCGGTGGAGACTGAGGGGGTCTCCAATCGAAGGGGGATCCAGACTTCGGTCTGCTGGGCCCCCTAGGGACGGTTGGACTGACCGGAGCCATCCCTCCCGCCCTCAGGGACGCCTGAGGTAGCGACAGGATGGTCTTTCTCATAAGCTTCCGAAATCCCAACACATTGAATTCTTGTTTTCGGTTCAGAGCTCTTTGCATGTGTTCGCAGCAGAGTCCTAAGGGCTGACCCTCACTGGAAGAAGTGAGGGGTGGAGGCTCCGTTTTCTGCCAAGGTTGTCTCTGGGGGAAACACCAGCTTTAAAAAAAAAAAAAGAACTTGGATTATTTTATAAATCCCAGATTTCAAAGTCTTTCTATCCCACTATGTTGCAACTGACATCCTTATTTTAAACTCTTCAGAATGACGGCTCCCTAAGAACACCGAACAGGGAAAGCCTGGGACTGCCAGGCCTGTGCTTTGCGGTCTGTTTCTGTCATCAAAATGACCAAGGACCTCTCCTTTGAGGTGAAGCAGGCCAAGCAGGTGTTCCTTGGTGCTGTGGTAAGGTAGCATTATGTTCCCCCAAATTCCAACTAAAAGTCCTTTCTGGGAGTCACAGATTCCGGGTCTGGTTAGATCTGGGCGAGGGAGTGTGGCGGTTATAAAGTTGCCCCCTGCCCTGTTTCACTGATGGTCTCTGGAGTTCCAGGCTCTCAATAGACATATACACAAAATAGGTCAGGATCATCTACCAGGCAGGTGACTATCACCTGTCATGGGCCCAGCTGTCAACCTGTGATACTGCTGTAGAAAGACTCATCAGGGTTTAAACTTACAGCTACCTGGATGTCTAAAAAGCATTAAAAGGGCAATTATTTTTAAAGAGAGAAGAACAGTGAGAGAGAGACAGAGAGAATCAATTTTTATTGAGTTTTTCACAAGACTTTTGTTGCTCCGACACTTAGTTGTGTTTGTGGGCGCTGGGGTTTGAAACCGTGTACTTGAGCATGCCGGGCAAGCGCAGTAACCACCAAGCCACCGCTCCAGCCCCCAAAAGGGCAACTTTTAAACAATTAAATAAATAAAACATTGAATCGGGGACAGTGGATGGGATGAATCCTCAGAGTTTTAAAAAGATGGATGGGACAAGTTTGTTGGGAAGGGCTGTGGCCTCTGGCACCTGGAGAGTGGCTTGTGTGGAGTAGGCATGGAGCTGTTGGTCTCCCCTCACCACGGCTGATGACTTCATTAACATCATGAGCACGGTCAGTGTTAGCATCTTTACGTTAGGAGGATGAGGACATGAAATCAGCAGAAATAGATAAATAGATACCATATGAAGTTTGTGCTTTGAATATACAGCTTGGGTCAGTTGATGATTTTTGTGTTTGTTTTTTTTATTTTGTTGTTGGTTTTGGTCTGGTTTAATTGGGTTTTTTTCTGGCAATAGCAAATATGCTACTGCTTGATTTATAAAGGCATTGGTTTTCAAAAGAGGGAACACTGACATCTTTGATTCCAGGCCTGAGCTACAGGGGGCATGCGGAAGGGAGAAAACAAGCAAGGGAGCTCCCAGAATGCCCCACACGCCAGGTGTGCCACCCTCCTCCAGGTGCTGGACCATGAAATGAGGATGCCAACGGCTCAGCTCAGGGTCTTGGTGTCACCAGGGAAAGCTCACGCCTGCTGTTCATTGCTTCTGTGAAGATCAGCAGCTCTGGGTTTTCAGCCTGAGTTAAAGGCGGGTGGAAGGAGAAGGAGCTAGAGAAGAAACCCAGAGCTAACTGCCCGTCACCCCCAGTGTCTTTCATCCCCTCTGTCCAAATCACTTATATAAAGACATCGTTCAAATTAACAATGAAATCATGAACACTAACAGAAAAACAGGCAAAGGGACAACACTGACAATTAAGAAAGAAATACAAGTAACTAATAAAACTTGTGAACATATTTCTATTTCACTTGTCAAAGAGATACAAATTAAAATAAATGAGATATTTTTCTCTATATACTTGGCTTAGAGAAGAACATAATATTCACTATTATTGAGCGTCTGTGAGATAGGCACTCTGTGAGCATAAACATAACCTTTCTAGAAAGCACTTCGGATATGTGTATTAAGTATCAAAAGTCTTAAAAGTATTTATATCTTTTGTCCTAGTAATCCCAGTTCTAAATCAGGTACAAAGAAATAACTGGTAATATTATAAAAATCTATATGTATGTTTGACACTCAAAGAAATATATCAAAAAATTGAAAATAACATCAATGTCCAAAAACAAAGAATAGTTAAAAAGTTAACTTCCATATGATAAAATATCATACAACATTAAAAACATGTTTGTGGGGATGGAGTGGTGGCTCAGCGGTTTCGGCGCTTGCCTGGCAAGCACGAGGACCCGGGTTCAAACCCCAGCACCACTTATACAACGAAGTCTTGGAGCAACAAAGAGCACATGAAAAACTAAATACAAACTTCTTTCTTTCTCTCTCTCACTGTCCCTCTCTCTTTTAAAAAAAAATGTTTTCGAAGATTTCATAAGGTATATAAGAACTTACTTTTCAGGTAACATTTTGAGAAAGAATAGGATGCAAAATTATCTGTCATATGTTTCCACTTTTCTAATTATAGGCAGATAGCTATGTCTGAAGAAAATACATTTGAAGGATTTATACCAACATATTAGCTGTGTCTTGTTTTCCATAACTGAATTTTAAACTTAGACAAAAATGAGCTATTAGACCAAGATTAAAAATTTTTAAAAAAGGATTACATTGACATTTATTCCATGCCTATCAAAGTTACCAAAATAAAAAAATAATTACACCAACTGCTGGCAAGGATGCAGAGAAAATTAATCATTCACACCTTACTGGTTGAAATATGAAATTCAGTAAAGAGTGTGGCAGTTTCTCACAAACAAAGTGCTTATCAAATGACCCAGAAACTGTACTCTTGGGCATTTATCTCAGAGAAAGAATTACTTATGTATGTACAAAAACCTAGACAAGAATGTTTTCCTGAATCTTTATTTCATAATAAGCCCAAACTGGAAACAACTCACATGTCCTTCAGTGAGTGAATGGTTAAACGAATCTGGTATATCCACTCCATGGAATAGTATACAGCAATGGAAAACAGCAAACTGTCAGTACACAAAAAAAATTGCACCAATCTCAAGGGAATTATGCTGAATTTCAAAAAGACAAATCTCAAAAGATTAGGTACTGTATGATTCCATTTATATGACATTTTTTTTTTTAAAGAGAGAGGGACAGTGAGAGAGGCAGAGAAAGAGAGAAACAACTTTATTTAGTTTTTCACATGGCCTTAGTTGCTCCAACACTCAGTTGTGTACGTGGTGCTGGGGTTTGAACCCGGGTCCTCGTGCTTGCCAGGCAAGCGCCGAAACCGCTGAGCCACCGCTCCAGCCCATATATGACATTTTTTAAATGACAAAATTATAGAGATGGGGTTCTGGGGATGTAGCTCGGTGGTAGAGTACCTGGCTAGCATGAACAAGGACCTGGGTTTGATATCTAGTACTTCAACAACAAAAAAAAAAATTATGGAGCTGGGGAACAGAGAAATGGGTTAGGGAGGGTTCGAAAGAGGCTGTGCCTATTTGGGGTAGCATGAGGAAACTTTGCGGTAGAATTGTTCTGTATTTGGATGGTGGAGGTGGTCACAAAAATCACATGTGATAAAGGTACATAGAAAAAAACTGCACTCATATAAATGTGTATAGAATTGTTGAAATCTGAGTAAGAGTAGTGGATTGAATCAAGGTCAGTTTCTGGTTGACATATAATACTATACCTGTGTAAGATATTAACATTGAGAGGAGCTGGGTAAAGGGCTTAGGAATCTCTCTGCATTCTTCCTTGTAACCACAGATGAATCTAAAATTATCTCAAAATAGTTAAAAAATAAAAGAGACAGGCAGGAACCTACAAATTCAATGAGACTTGAGAAACATCAATCAGCTTCTTATTTGGATCCTGATTCAAACTCTAAAAACATGTGACATTTGTGATACTACACATTTGAACATTAGCTAGATAGTTACTACCGTTAAGAAATTATAATTATTTTTTAGATGTGATGATGGTATTGTGGTTTATTAGGGGGGAAAATGAGGCTCAGCGGTTATGTGCAGGTACACAGGTTCAAACCCCAGCACCCACGTACACAAGTAAGTGTCAGAGCAACGAAAGCCATGTGAAAAACTCAATAAAAATTTTCTCTCTGTCTCTCTGTCTCTCTCTCTCACTGTCCTTCTCTCTTTAAAAAAAAAAAAAAAAAAAACTTTATTTTTTACAGCTTCAAATGCAAATCTTTTTTGTTTTATTTTATTGTTTTTTGTTTTTTAAATGCAAACCTTTAGAAAGGAAGTCATCTGATATGGAAGGGAAGAGGGAGGCATGGACTGGTTAGGCTTAGCCATCAATGGGTGTGTAAACTGGTACCCATCATAATATCTATTTTTGTGTGTTTTCAAACATTTCCTAATTAAAAGTTTAGGTTTTTTTTAAATGATGAAAAATTTAAAAGAAGTCAGAATCTCCAAAGAGATCCAGCCATCGTATTTATTGCATATAAATGAAGCATGTGGCTTCTATCTGAGCACATCATGTACCAGGGACTGTGCTCAGTGGTAGAATGTCTGCTTAGCATGCACAAGGCCCCGAGTTTAATCCCCAGCATTGGAAAAAGAGAGAGAGAGAAAGAGATGGGGAACAGAGAAATGGGTTAGGGAGGTCAAAAGAGGCAGCAGTAGAGGGTCTTGTGGAGCAGAGATCAAAGGCCAATGGGAACAGTAGAACTGTAAAAATGAGTAAGAGCCGCTGGAGACGGAAAGTGCTAATAAGGATCATACACAGCGACAGAACCGCCTGTTCCCTGCGCCAGTGAAATAGTGCTTGGCCGCCTCAAGGACATGCTCCCACCCAAGTCTGTTCCAGGGGGGAGGAGGGTGTGTAAACTGGAGTCCTGAGCATCGTTTGTTTTTATATCAGTGCTTTTCATTTAGGATCCCTTTCCAGGCCCCCATTGCACTGCAATCTTATTGTGAGGCCACTGCTGTCACCTTCAGGGAGGAGACAAAGGCATTTCCTAAGAGGATGATTGGAGCTCAGATGCTCTCTCATCACCAACCACCACCAGCCCCAAGGTCCTTGAATCTTTCAGCTCTGGCTCCATCATTCAGATACTGAGTCAGATGAAAACTGTTCAATGAGCCTTTTAGCAGGAAGGAATCTCGGTTATGTCTTAGAGGAATGAACGGGACATAACTGCATCTGACGAGGGCAGTGCTTCATTGCTTGATAAAATGAAAGTCAAGTGGGAGTAAACCGTACCAGAGGTATATACGAACGGAACGTGTAATGTGTGTGTGCTCTCATACACTCTCTATACAAAATTGCTTTATGGCTCCCGCCTAATCAGTTGTAATAATGTAAAGGATGCCACACGGTAACGGTATTAAGGCCATAAATCACATTTTATGTGTGGCTTCTCCTCAAAGCCACTTGGCAAGGCATGCCATCGTTAATGTCACACAAGGGAGGTGTGACAGAGGTGAGATGGGTAAGGAGGGTGGCAGCAAGTGGGCACGGGGACAATGATGGCAGCCTCTACAGCACTTGGCCTGTGAGACCAGGACCCTCGGGCTTCATGACTGGTGGATAAGGCCCACTTTGCTCATGTCTTAAAAAAAAAAAAAAACCCAAAAACGAAAAGTCAACTAAGACTTCAGTAAAAGCATCAACCTCTGCCCGGGATATTGCTGTTGACACCCAATATTTATCAGCGCCGAGTTCCATCATTGCTAAATAAAGAATCAATAGATCAAAACATACAGACACGCAGAAATGACAATCACCAGATAAAGCTGAATCTTCTCCGAGGACTCGGCCACCGCCCCGCCTGGCCACCACCCCGCCTGGCCACCGCCACACCTGGCCACTGGACCAGAGCGTGTGTTCCTGGCCCCTCCATTTGTCACCAAGGATTCTGCCTGTAAGGGAAGAAGGGCTTCACTTCTTTGACAGAAAGCAATTTCTCCTCCCTCGTGGTACAATTTGCGACCTTCAGCTGCATTTGAATCCTTACCTCTGGAGTCTTTATTCTGAAGAATAAACCATAGCAGAATTAGGTTTTCGTCTCAGAAGTCTGCCTATAACCACTTTCAGCATCAAATGGCTCCAACAGCTGGAACGATGAGTTTAAGGGATAGAAAGCTTGGCCATAGTCATAGGTCTGAATAGGGCACAGCACCCGCTCCGCTTGCCGGCACAGAGAGAGACCCCGGGTGGTAGTAATCCGAGCAGGAGCAAGGTCCTCACCTGCACAGCTCTTGAGCTTTGCATGTTTCCAAGGAGTTGCTCATTTATTAACTGCAGATGGTTTAATAGCCCTGGTCTTCCAGTTAGGAAAGACTATTTCTTTGGGAAATGGCATAATTATCCAAGCTGTCTTTTATTTTGATAACAAGAAAAAACAACTCATTCTTAACAAGTCATAATTGGTGAGATAAAAAAATATTTTCCTAATACAATTCAACAAACGCCTGTCAAGCTTCTGTGGAACACCAGCACTAAGCCCTGGGGGATAACCGGAGGTGGGCTGAGAGCTGGGGGGTGGGTGGGTGACAATCCCGTCCCTCACAGCACTGATGGCCTGGTAAGGGAGGTAGTCACTGAACAAATAATCACACAATTAAGAAATTCATTGATGTTGTGGAAATGATGGAGACCACAGGTGCTGTAAGAATGAACCATTGCTGAGGGTCTGGGCTGAGGGTCTGGGCTGAGCGCCTGAGAAAGTGGTGTTTAGGTGAAAATGAAGGATGACTAGGAGTTAGCTGAGGGAGGAAGCGGTGCCCTGGGGGGGGGGGGCGGGTAGCTGTGGTCTTTCTTCAAAAGCTCCCACCATGAACGAGTCATTGGGGTCCTCTACAGAGCAGGGCGGTCGAGGTAGAGGGAGGAAATGCATTCCCACAGGGCCAGCCTTCCTGAGTCTGACCCTGAACCCCAGGCCACAGGGGGAAAGCCAAAACCATGAGCAAGGCGAAGCCTCGAAACAGGGGTAAAGAGGAAGCCACTCTTCTTGGCCTGCCCGCTGACGTCCTGCGTTGGCTCAATACACAGAAAGCAAAATGGCCATCCTGGGTGGTGTTTCCTCTCCTGGATAAGCACTTCAGTTTCTAATCTCTCTTTCAAAAGATGAAAATGAGGATTGAAGGGGCTCGAGCAGTGGCTCAGTGGTTACGGCGCTTGCCAAGCCTGGGTGAGTACACGGGTTCAAACCCCAGCACCACATACACAACTAAGTGTCAGAGCAACGAAAGCCATGTGAAAACTAAATAAAATTGATTCTATCTCTCTTTCTCTTAAAAAAAAAGAAAATGATTTAACAAAGATGTGACATATTTTAGATCTCAAAAATTTAACAATTCTTCTTAGCTCAAGTGTAACAAAATTTGCCTTGAAGAATGTTATGGGAAAAGCATTTTGGTTTTATGAGGGGGGACTAACATAGGCCAATGGGTGGTGAAGTGATTCTACTCACTTTTCAGTCATTCGTTCAACAGCTATTTATTGAGCATCTACTATATGCAATAACTCATTCATTTAGCAAATTTTTACTGAGTACCTGTTATGCATACTGGGGCTGTAGTCCTGGACAGAGAAGCCCAAGTCCTTGCTTTCATGCAGTGTGTATTACATTCAGATAGACAATAAATAAGTAAATGAAGTCTCTGTGATAGTGCCCGCTGGTGGGCAGCATGCAGGGTAACGTAGTAATGATGCCGGTGATGTGGGTGTTGGGTTCATGTCCTCTCGGAGTCGAAGAATGAAACTGAGGAACACCAAGGCAAGCGTAGTAGACGAATTTTTTTATAGAAAGTAAAGCATAGGGAAAAGAGCAGACTTCCCCCAGAATGGGGGAAGGGGACAGAGCCCATGAGGCAGTGAGCTTTGCCCTTTTTATATGACATCCTTTCCTGGATTGGTCACTGCTTCCCTGCCTCTGTACCTAGGACTCAGGTTCGGGGAATTCTGGTCCAGTCTTTGATCCATGCCTTAGGCTCTTTGATCCATGCCTTGGGTGCCAATAGAAAGAATGTGGTTCCTTGCTTAGCAGCAGGGAGTGTCTGCACCTGGCCTATCTCAGACCCTCATTAGCATTGGGGGATGTCAGACCCTCATTGGTACTGGGGGATGTCTTTGCCTTCTCAGGAAAGATGACCATAGTTAATTTCCTCCTTATCAACCCACATTGTTCTGCCTACACTAAGCTGCCTAACTTTTTCTGCCTCATTAGGAAGCGATGGTGGAAGAGGTGGGATAGAATTCTTCACCGAATGGGAGGTTAGGTAAGTCCTTTCAGAGAAGGTGACTTTTCACTTTGGACCCAGATGAACAGGAGACAATCATGCTGAGCTGCAGGGGCACCTATATGAAGGTCCTTAACACGGGAATGAACCTGGCTGACTTTGTTTGAGAAACCAAACCAAAACCAGAGTTGGAGGTGGCGATTGCACTGAGCTAAGAGGAGAAGCGGCGAAGCTGAATTTGGAGGGGCAGCTGTGGCCAGCCCCTATGGAGTTTTTGAGGCTAAGTAGAGGAATTGGAGCTTTATTCTCAGTTCAAGGAGAAGGCATGGGGGTGGGTGAGCAAGGCTGCGATATGATTTGTTTTGCATTTCTGTAAGATCACTCTGGCTGCGTAGTATATGGAGAATGGATTGTGTAGCTCCCGAGGAGACACAGGGACAGCAACTAGGAGTCCAGCTGAAAGATGGTGCAGCCTGGAATGGGTGAGGGTAGTGTAGATGGAGCCAAGTGACAAATGTATGCCAAGATATTTTACAGGTAGAAATGATGCGATCTGTTGATGGATTAGATGTGGGGAGAAAGGAAAAGGAGAAATCAAGGATGACTCCTGGGTTTGGACTCAAACAATGACTCCTGATTGGGGGTCATCACTTCCTGAGTGGGGAGGCCTGGGGAGAGATATGTTGGTGGGTGGAGAGAATCCAATCCACTTGCATACTCCCAATGGTGTGCACACTCACTACTGAGACAGGCTATCCTGCCATGGATTTGAGAAATCCTATAGTGAGTCCACATAGTTCTCTACAAATTACCCACTGATTCTAATTCTTCCCTTTCAACAAAATTAATTCTATTTCCTCTTTCCTATACTACAGTCCTTTAAAAAAAAAAACCCTTTATTAGTGAATTACTATGTGCTGTGCCCTTCTAAGTTTCTCTTTTCTGATTAATTTCCTCCAATTATTTCTTATTTCTGGATCATGGCTAATTCAAATTGGTTTTCCTTCCACCTCATGCCCGTCTATCACCACAAACAGCTAGATCCATCTTCCTAATGCACCAGTCATTAATCACTGAGGACAAGGCAGTGCGCTCTGTGCTGGGGGAATGTGTCCAGCTGGATACTAAAATTAGACCCTTCTCTTTCAGTTTTGCTAAGGAAGAAGACAATAGGTACCACATTTTAAAATACTACCACACAAAAATTTCAGAGTGGCCAAGAGGAGTTTTAAACTTCCAAGAAGATCCCACACCTATAATACATAGGAACTGAGAGAGGAAATGGAGAGATTTGCGCAAGGACAATGTGTGTTGTGAATGCCATCCCTGCAGGGCATGGGGTAGGGCTGCTCTGCTTCCCCTTTCCCCTTAAATCATGAGAAGTGCTTCAGGGCATCATTAAATGACTTGACATGTTGCCAGAAGGTGTGGGAGGGCACTATGTTTAATATATGATTTGAGCGTGTTCCCCAAAGACTTGGGCCAGAAGCTTTGTCTCTGGTGTGACAGTGTTGGGAAGTAGTAGAATCTTGAAGAGGTGGGTCCTAGAGCCATATGCCTGTAACACCAGCTGAGGCTGAGGCAGGAGGATTGCAAATTCAAGACCAGCCTCAGCTACTTAGTGAAGCCCTAAACAACTTGGTGAGACCCTGTCTCAAAATAAAAAGGGGCTCTGGATGTAACTCAGTGGTCAAGAGCTGCTGGGTTCAATTTCCAGTACCAAAGAAAGAAGCAGGGTCTAGCGGAAGGTAATCAGGTTATTGGTGGTGCTGCCCTTCAAAGTGATTCCCACGAGAGCAGGTTGTTTTAAAAATAGTGAACCTGGTCCCTGAATCTCTCTGGCTTCCTGCCTCACCGTGTGATCTCCAGTGCACTTGCTTCCACCATAATGTCATCTATTATAAAGTCCTTACAAAAGGCCAAACAACACGGAGCCACCAATTTTGCACTTTCACACTCCAAAACTGTGAGCTACATTAATTTCTTTCTGCTACTGGGGATTGAACCCAAGGCTTTTTTAAATCTCTGAGCCACACCCCCAGTATCCTCGCTCCTTTTTTATTTATTTTTTTGTGACAGAGTCTCAGTAAATTGCTTAGGGCCTCATGAAGCTGCTGAGGCTGGCTTTGAACTTTCGATCCTCCTACCTCAGCCTCTTGAGTCGCTGGGATTACAGGCATACACTACCATGACCGGCTGCAATCTTTTTAATTATAAGGTATAAAGCCTTGTGTATTTTGTTATAGCAATAGAAATTGGACCTGGAGCACTGGCTCAGTGGTTATGGCACTTGCCTTGCATGTGCAAGGATGTGGGTTCCAACCATGTACACTATTAAATGTTGGAGCAATGAGGGCCACAATAAAACTAAATAAAATTGATCTCCTTCTCTTTTAAAAAGAAAGAAATTAGTCCAAGATAAGAGGCACCACAGACTGGTGTCTGACTCCCGCCTGGTGAATCTAGAAGGTAACAATGGGCTGGCTGGTTGTTCTGATGATCAAGGGGAAGGGCAGCCTGCTCATGCAGCCTGTACACATGGAACTAAAGTTGGATTGTGCAGATCTGGCTGAGTGTGGCTTGGAGCCTTTTTGAGGTCTTCCCAAGAGGCCCACCTAGAAGTTGTATAGAGAGGGTTACTGGAAAACTGGGGCTCTGTAGCTTGTCATTCAGAGGAAATTTCTTCCTGTTACACAGAAGATGCTGTTGAATGTTCCCTGAGAATCCACAAAAAAATAGCCTAAGAGTGAGTCAGCTTTATATTAGATCCCCAAATTGTGAAGTCCTATTAGGACAGTACTAGTCATGTAAGCCCTCTCCTGCTTCCCTCAGCTGTCGTCTTGACCTCCTTCAGCCACGCAAAGACCAGGAATCACAGCTAGCAGGAAGGACGAGGTGAAAGTAACAGAAAGAAACTGCACCCCTCCCTGCCACCTGCAGAGGACCTGATGGAAAACAGGATAAGATTTCATTGGTCCAACACACTATTACTTACTGATTAAAACAGTGAGCAAGGGGAAAACTGACCCCATCATTAGGAGATGGTAAGAGTCTAAAACAATAGCTCTTTCTGATTCCATTTCAAAACCTTCCTTGCTAAATATTCTAGTTATGCACAGACGAAAGAAACCTGCACTTCACCATTCTCTTGCTTTCAGAGCTCCCTTCCATGCCTCTCTTGCCTTTTAGATTGAGTCCCAACTCCTAAGCATGGAAGTTGATGTTCTCTGTTACTGGATCTCATCAATATTTTCCAGTGGAACCTTCCACAATTCCAAACGGAACATTTGCCTTCCATCATGTGTACTTTGTAATAACAGCTAGCATTCATTGAACATTTATCGTGTTCAGCATTATACAGTCAGCCCTCTGTATTCATGAGTTCTGCCTCTGTGGATTTTACCAACTGAGCATTGAAAATACATTTTTTCAAAAAAAGATTGCCTCTGTACTGAACATGTGCAGACTTTTTCCCTTGTCATTATTCCCTCAACAACACAGTGCAACAACTATTTACATAGCATTTACATCGTATTAGGTATCAAAACCAATCTAGAGAGGATTTAAAGTCTCCAGGAGAGGGCTGGAGCTCAGCGGTTGGAGTGCTTGCCTGGCATGTGCAAGGACCCAAGTTCAAACCCCAAACCCAGCATCACATATACAACTAAGAACATTATAGGTTACATGCAAATACCACATCAGGAACTTGAGCTTCAGCAGATTTTGGCATCCTGGAGGGGTGAGTGTCCTGGACCCATCCATCTGCCCACTGAGGGATGAATGTGCTATTTAATCTTCACAACAACCTTTTGAGAAAGGTATCATTATTATTATCACCTCCATTTTATAGATGAAGAATCTGAAACCAACTAATAAATGAAGTTGTGGTTGGAGTCCAGCAAGTCTGACTCCAGGGCCCACAGTCCCAACAGCTAGGTATGCTATGTCCTCTTCCCTATATTCATGTATTCTTTGCTCTTGGCCTTCTTTTGGCATGTCCCCCGTCTTCTCTCTTCTGCTTGTGCATCCCAGATATCTTTCAAATCCTCTACGTGGAGCTCTCCCTAGTTACTTTATTTTTCTCTATTCTCTGAACTCCCCAAACATTTAATTCTTGCCAAGGACTTCAGAATTTGGACTTGTGCTATTTCTCTATTGTTTTAGGCATGCTTTTGGGCATTACCCTGTAAGTTTTCTGCAGGATAAGGGCCCCTGTGTTCCGTGTTCTTTTTGTATTCACCATGACAATGGCCCCCAAACTTCAAGGCAGAGGTATAAACAGACTGTTCACAAACCAAGAGCCAGAAAATGATGCTTAAATGTATGAAAAGATGCTGGACCTCATTATAATCAGAGATGTGTGAAGTGTTACTAAGTTACTATTTATCTCCTGTCAGATAGGCAAAAATCCAAAAGCGTGACAACATATTCTGATGACAAAGCTGCAGGGAAAAGGGACCTCTCCTATACCAATGCCGGGAATGCAAAATGAGGCATCCCTTGCAGAGGGAATTTGGCAGCATCTAGCAATAATACATGTACATTCTTTCAACACAGTAATCTCACTTTTGGGAATGTGTCCTGAAGATTCACTGACAAAAATCCAAAATGCTGTGTATTCAAAGCTATTCTGTGCAGCACTATTTATAAAATGCAAATGTCTGGGGGAAAAAACCCAAAGTCAATCAGCAGAGGCCTGGTGAAATAACGATGATATATCCACATAAAAGAGTGAGGAATGAGGAAGGATCACTACAGAGTGTTCTGGATGGGCTCCAGGATCTATTGTTAAGTGAACAAAGCAAGGCATGGAAAAAGGAGCATGGTATGCTACGATTTGTGCAAGAAAGGAAGAACCATGATGCATATTCTTACATTTTCAAAAAGAAACAATGAAAGAATGAGCCAAAAAATAATGATTATTATTGTCTATGATGGGAAGAAATCAGTGAAAGAATTGGAATGAGGAGAAGTGTGTGAATGTATCTTGCTTTATAGTTTTGACTTTGGAATAAAAAATTTTACATAATCCAAAACCAAAATAAAGCATCAAAACCAAACTATCAGCTCTATATGTGCCCTGGAACTGAATGTGTAAGTATACGGAAGGGAGCCAGGTTTCTCTCTGCTGAAGTGGGACGTCGTGGAGAAGCCAGGGCAGAAAGTCAAAATGATCCCTGTGGCAACAGGAGCTGGAGACACTAGCATGAACTCACACTTGTACAGAAATATTTCTAGATATGCCTAATATACACAGAGGAGAACACCCACTCCCATTTCCTTGGCCTGCCAGCTGTGAGGGCCCAGAGGTTGTGATGCCCCACAAGCCACAAACACACCTAGCACCCAGATCTTCCTTCCTTCCTTCCTTCCTTCCTTCCTTCCTTCCTTCCTTCCTTCCTTCCTTTCTTTTTTTAAAGAGAGAAGGACAGTGAGAGAGAGAGACAGAATCAATTTTTATTGAGTTTTTCACATGGCTTTCGTTGCTCCAACACTTAGTTGTGTATGTGGGTTGCCGGAGTTTGAACCCGTGTACTTGCACATGCCAGGCAAGCGCCGTAACCACCGAGACACCGCTCCAGCCCCCAGATCTTGGTTTCTAACACCCTCCTCCAGCTAAAGGAACCAGGGATCTTACAAAGTGACTGGTTCTATGACTGCAGCAAGAACCACATGTTGTAGTACCAGAAGCTAAGGAGAGTCTCAGAAGAAGAATAATTATGATGACATGTCAAAAGGACACCAAAAACTAGCAGAAGAGCTCCCAACAACCAAAGCTGGGCCCATTTGGACAGCAACATAAGCAATACAGAATGCATTATAACTATAACCCAAGATGTAAATTAAATAGCTATGAGTCTGTATTGATATAAATAACAGTTTAGGGGCTGGAGCGGTGGCTTAGTGGTTCTGGCACTTACCTGGAATGCACAAGGACACGGATTCAAACCCCAGCAGTGAAGGCCACATGGAAAACTAAATAAAAAATTTGATTCTGTCTTTCTCTCTCATACGCTATCCCTCTCTCTCTTTAAAAAAAATAAATAACAGTTTAGGGCTGGAGCGGTGACTCAGCGGTTGCGGTGCTTGCCTGGCATGCGTGAATACACGAGTTTGAACCCCAGCACCATGTACACAACAAAGTCTTGGCAATGAAAGCCACATGAAAAACTAAATAAAATTGATTCTCTCTTTCTCCCCCTCTCTCCCTCTCTCTCTCTCTCACTGACCCCCTCTCTTTAAAAAAACGAAGTAAATAAATAACAGTTTACTGAATGAGAAAGAAGAAATCACTCATATGGAGGAATTCCAAATAATTTCTGTAGATATTCACCCTCAAAGAGATACGGTGGAATTCTCTTCTCCATAAGTGCAGGCTTTTGAAAAGGGTTCTAGGGTAACTCCTCAGTGCAGAAGGTTGGCAGACACTGCCCCAGGAGGCAGGAACACTGATAGTGATGTCATTCACCTTTGGTACGAAGGCGTGAAAATGGCACTACACATCTGACATCTTGTTTTCCCAGTCCCATCATGAGAAAAGTATCAGAGAAAGCCCATTCTACCCAATACCTGACCAGTGCTCAAAACTATCAAGTCATCAAAAACAAGGAAAGTCTGAGAAGCTGTCACAGCCCAGAGTAGCCAAAGGAGAAAATATATCCAAAAATAATAATGTGCTTTCCTGGATGGGATCCTGGGACAGGAAACCGATATTAGATAAAAGCTGAAGAAATCTGAATAAGTGTGCACATTAGCGATGTATCAACAGTGATTAATTGTGACAAAGCATCACACTTACATAAGATGCTAATGATAAGATAAACTAGATGTGGGCTATATGGGAACACTTGGTACTATCCGCTCCATTTTTCTGCACATCTAAGACTTTTAAAACTTTAAAAATTATTTAAAATCAAACACAAATAAACTTAACAGTACATCAAACAGATTCTATAAACATGAAAGAATTTTTTAAAGAAACAGGAACAGTGAAAAAGACAAAAATAATTTTAAATTCCGTTTAAAACCAAAATGTAGAAAAACTTATGATCTTTATTCGAATTGGAAGGTTGAGTATAAACTCATAATTTTCTTTTCTTCCCTCTTAATAGTGCTATTTCCTAGTACTGTCCACTGAACAAGCCCAGGATTGATAAGCAGTGAGCAGCCCTGGAGCTGTAATGCCTAAGTACCATTTCCCACCAAAACCAGCCTGGGCTCCTCGTAGAAATGGCTATTTACAGATCTGAGCGAGATGAGCCTGGAACATCATGTCATACCCAAAAGCAAGGGCTTTATTGAGACCAAGAAGTCACGCAAAACACAAACCAAAAACCACAGGAGCCAACATGAAATGACTCCCTTTGGCTAAAGACAAGAAAACTTCATGCGAAAAAGAGTAACAATTGCAATAGATTAAACCACACCCAATATGTGAAAAAGAGTAATAATTGTAACAGATTAAATCACACAGATTATGTGAATGTCTATGCGCCTGTAAATCTCTCCCCCACAAGAAAGATAACCTTATTGGACCCTTTTGGGGAGTTTTAGAGCATCAGTCATTCTGATAAACATAAAATTAAAAAAACAAAAGGAAATAATAAAGTTTTTATCTTGCTGTTCCTGTACAGACTGTGTTTCTTCAGAATTACAGTTTCTTAAGGAAATTTCTTCTCTATGACTGAATCACAGCTAATAAAATGCAGAAGGAAAGATAAAAATGGCAAATCATGATGAAACAGAACTGGACCTGATCAAAGTGGCTGCTAAAACTGTGAAATAAGATGTTGATGGAGAACTTTATGATGAATGGATTGGACTGACCACATTTGAGCCCACTAATGAATTTTAACTAAAAGTGGAACAGCTGGACAGTGTGTCCCTCCACTTGTGGAATTTTCTTGCAAAAATTATATATATATACACACACACACATATATGTGTGTACACATATATATGTGTGTGTATACACACACACACACACACACACACACACATATGCATATATTGAACCTAATCAAGCTTCTACCCATCTGCTTACAGAAAATAAGAGAGAGAGACAGGGAAACATACTAGAAACAGTTCCATGGGGATACAGGGAGTCAAATGCAAAATGTGGGGAATTCTACAGGAGGAATGATACAATTTCCTTGCAAAGAAATGGCCCTAAAGTAATGAAGAGGACTATTATAAATTAAAAGAGACAGCATGTGGCTCTTTCTAAAGAGGCTTATTTGAACAAATCAAATGCAAAATACACACACACATACACACACACATACACATTTTTGAGACTACTATGAAAAACTGAACATGAACTGGGAATTTGATAATATTAAGAAAGTATAATTAATGTTAGGTTTGATGGTGGCAATGAGGTTGTATTGAAAGAATAAAAAGTTCCTATCTGCTAGAGGAACACACTGGATTTCACTTTAAAATATTCCAGTCTTGGGGCTGGAGCGGTGGCTCAGTGGTTGCTGCACTTGCCTTGCATGCGCAAGTCTGGGGGTTTGAACCCCAGCTCCACATACACAACGAAGTGTCGGAGCAACAAAGGCCAAATGAAAACTAAATAAAAAACTAATTTTCTCTCTCTCTCTCTCTCTCTCTCACTGTCCCTCTCTCTTTAAAAAAAATTTTACCTTTACCCTTCTCCATAAAAATTGGCATAGCTGGGTAGAATTGAAACAAGAAATACAGAACGGATAGTAACTGAGACTGAAGGATAGGTACATGAGGTTCACTGTACTGTTCTCTCTAACATTGTATAGGTTTAAACATGTACATGATAAATAGTAATGCGATTTTTTTTATTTTTCAAAAAATGGCACAGATTCGTAGGGATATTTTGATTCTAGACTGGGGGTGAAGACAAGCAGCGCAGGTGATTCTGACCCAGATGAAAGATGGTTCTAGCTGAGCACCACTGTGGGTAGGAAACAAGCTCTTGGCAGGTATTTGTTGACTGGGGGTGGGTGTGGCTCAGTGGTGGAGTGCCTGCCTAGCATGCCCTGGGTTCAGTCCTCAGCACAGCAAAGAAAAGAGGGTAGAAGAAGAAGAAAAAAAAAAAAAAGATGAAGACCATATTTCGATCAGGAATTGAAGTTACAAAATTTCTTCCATACAGAATATGGGAAATATCAAATGTGATAAAAATAGGCAAAGAGAGGGCTGACCAGGATGGCCAACTCCTAGGGTTGTGTAATATGATCTTTCTGTCCAAGCCTGTTTCATAACAAGGTGTTCAGGATTCTCCAAACTCATCAACTGAAGGATGAGCTGGGTTCTCAAAGACTTGCTAAGTGGGAGCCAGTTCTTCAGTTCTCTTTCCTCCCGCTGTTGGGCTGCGTGTGTGCAGTCCCTTCATTCTGGTTTACTGCTCGATCCAGCTGTCTTCTTCTACCCCATGCCAAGAAAGCTGTGTTTTTGAGGCTTGTGACCCTTCCATCCTCTCAATTTGCTTATATGCATATTTTAACTCAGTTGCCTGCAGTAATTAAGAAGGAAATCTTCAGAGCCCTGGCTTCTGTACAGCAGTCCCCTAAGATCTCTAAGAAAGCAGATCTGTTTAGGTAAACCAGAAGTGAGAATCCTCCTGAGGTGTCTGAACTACTGAGTTTAATTGGGCGGCAGCTGCTTTCCCTCCTCCCTGCACTCCTTCCTGGTTCAGCTTGCAGACAACAGGGATTTACCAGTTAATTGCCTGTTTCTACTATTGTCATTCACTTAGGCACTCGTCCTGTTCTTTGTTACTACAAAATGCTTTTCTTAAAATGATTTGCTTTGCTATGGATCCTGAAGACAAATGTGCAACTCTTAATCTTTAGGATTTGTTACACAGAGGCAAATCCATGGGTGAGATGGTGCATGTTGTGGGACTTGGGTTGCTGCTGAGAACAGAGTCCAGTGGAGCTGGAACTGGTTATATATTAAATAAAGATGCTGGACTTGTTTCAAGTCTCAGAACCAGTTGGGCAGGTTGAGGGAGTTTCTTTTTATTTCTCACCACCCAATTGAACAGAGGAAACCTTCAACTTCATCAGGTGAATGGTTTACTTGAAATTGTTGAGAAAGATTAGCAAGCTGGGATTTAGGTTTCGTGGTTTGATCATCTTTTTGGCTAAGGGCTAGAGCCCCCAAAACAGATGCAAGACCTCAGAATTCAGCAAGAGGCCCACCAGCTTCAACTTTAGATCTAGGTTGCCAATGTGTTTTTTGTTTTATTTGGTTTTTAACTTGGCTGGCTTCTGACATAAAATGTAATGAGAATCATTGCCAAAATCAATAATACATCGTGTGTGTGTGTGTGTGTGTGTGTGTGTGGTGTGGTGTGTCTGCCAGCCTCAGGTTGCATCATGATGTAGGGTTTTGGTGGTCACTTCGTCTCCTCTCCTCATTGCTCAGTGTCAGACTGCTGCCCGACTTGCTACCCAACTGTCCTAGAATCTGCAGTCTCTACTGATCCAATGGAAAGTTCCAGAGTCATTCTGAGAGTGGGCCTCTTCCCAATACTTGGTAATTTTTTTTTAAATGGGAATTTTGCCATTCAGGAATCCTAATTGGTTCCTAGGAGATGAGATGATTCTTTTGGCTCCCACAACCTCTGTATTTCTGCAAGGCCATTCTCTGTTTACCAAATGAATACACTGGTCCAGGAGCCAAGCAGAAATCAGCTCCTGGCCCCTTCCACTAAAGAAGAAAAGAATGCTATATGGTGTGAATCAAAAAGGGAGTCTGGGGGTTGCATTTCAATAAGTCTCTTTTAATTCAGGAATTGGTGCCGGGAGTAGACGAGGTCAAAAGGATCACAGTGTATTGTAAATAGATATAGCACTAGCACGTGCCTTGCAACTCAGTTGCCTCCCCCCACCCCCATCTCCTACCTAGGGTAGAGAAAAGGAGTGTTTTAAAATCCCAGTGCCAGGGGCTGGAGTGGTGGCTCGGTGGTTACAGTGCTTGCCCGACATGCGCAAGTACACAAGTTCAAACCCCATCACCCACATACACAACTAAGTGTCAGAGCAACAAGGGCCATGTGAAAAACTCAATAAAAACTGATTCTCTCTGTCTCTGTTTCTTTCTCTCTCTCTCTCTCTCTCTCTACCCTTCTCTCTTTAAAAAAAAAAAAAAAAAATCCCAGTGCCTGGCAGCTCCCAAAACCGATTAACTCTGTATTTCTGTGAGAGTATTTTGTTTTGGTTTGCTTTCACTCTCTGCTAATTCCAATGTGCTCCATGGTCAAGAAACATCACGCTCAGGGAAAGTCCAAAGGGTTGGAAATAAAATGATCCATTTCCCTAAACCTGCATTTGCCATTAATGAGTGTGTTGGCCTGTAAAACCATGGTAACTCTATTCTAGAATTATTTGAGCTCTAAAGCTGGTTTGCTTTCAGCTAGTCTCTCTCCTGGAGACAAAGAGCATCCCAGGGCCAGTTGTTGTCCCACAACTGGATCTTCTCTAAGGCTGTCTACCATGTAAAAAGATCTGTCTAATTAGGTCAGTGTGTTGGTGAGCCCAGGCTAACTAACTGGGCTTAAGTAAACAAGGGGTGTTGGTTTACAAAGGAAAAATACAAGGGCCATGATGTTTCTGATACGTGTGGGTTTACCAACTGGTTTCAAGTGAGTAGTGGAATTTTTCTTAATGCATATTTAAGTCTTCCACTTATGCTAGTTTCCAATTCCTCTGCTGCTCAATTAATTGGAAATATACCCTTCTCATGAATGCCTTAAAATAAAAATGAGTCCCTCTCTTCCTCCACTGGTGCAAATTTAAATACTTACAAAGCTAAGGAGACTATGTTATCCAAAATGTGCAATTTTTTTTGTCTGGCCTGGACTTTAAATAGATAGTATTGTAGTTGTCTAAATGGATAAAGAGAAGCTTTAACTCTTGAACTAAGGCACAATTAGTCGGGCATAAAGGAACTCTAAAGGGGTACTAATTGCTTTTTAAAAGATAAATTGAATTGAACCAGAGAAGCAGAAAATTACCTTTGTTGAGAATCATCTTGGTTGTTGAAGAAAGGGAGGGCTTGTTGAAATTGGAACAACTAAAGGAACAAGAGGAGGATCTTACCACTTACTCCACCAAACATCAATCCCAAGAAGGAAGAAACTAGAAGCTTGGATGTCTCCCAGTTAAGACGAGGCTGGCTCCCCAGGCCCTGGTAACCCTCCTGCACACCTTCAGCCTGTGCAGGGATTGTCTTGATCAGTCTTAAAGTAAGGACTCCCGATGTCATTTGTACATGTTATCTCAGAGGGTGTGTAGTGAAACTACCTAAATGAAGGTGATTTAAATTCAGTTTCATTTTTTAAATGGTCCTTGAGGGCAGGGGTGAGGTAGCGCTCCTCTCTGGGAACCCCATGACCCTTTAAGGTGCATTACCATAGAATGAGCCCAAAGTATGCGGAGACTGTGGGATTTATAGCTCTGTGAGTCAAGCTGGGGAGAGAGCAAAATCCAACTAATTATTGTGTCACAGTCACAAAAGCACTGGGACCCAGGGACCAGGGGCAGATCCAGAGATGTTCTTTCAAGGAGCAGGCATCTGGCACAATCATCCTTCCTCCCTTGACTAGGGGGTTGAGGACGTGGTTTATTCAGCACTATGTGCAAGTGGTCCTTGGTTTTTCTTTCACATAGTTGAGCACATAAAATAACAAACTTTGGTAAACGTTCACTTAGTGGCATGCATTGGGAACTGTGGACTCTTCTCTGCCGAGCTTCCTCCACCTCTCAACTGCATTTACAAACACTGTCATTCCTGCCTTTAAAATTTGCTCTCTGGGCTTCACTTCCTGCCCAGCAGCCTTCCTTGGGTCCAGTCTCCCTTGCTGGCCACTCTCTTGCTGCCTGGCCAATGCTGAAAAGCCCTAAGATTAGCCATGGGTCCTGGTATCTATCTTCTTATTTTGCATTTATGGCCAGGGCTCTAAACTCCTGATCATCAGCTCAGACTTGCCCTTGAGCTACTTCTGGGTATCTGCACTTGGGGGTGTAACAGACATCTGAATCTTAACATGTAAAACAGCCTTGATTTCGGTCCTTCCTGGCTTGATTCTTCCTATGTTCTCCAATAAGTAAAATAAGACCACCTAGTTGCTCAAACCCTTTCCTCTAATCCATCAATAAGTTGTCAGTTTGATCTCCAAAATATTTTTCTAATGCTCCCACTTATCACTATTTCCTCTTTCCTGTCCTCTGTCCCTTTCAGGACTGTCGCAGCCCCCTGGCTAATCTCTCTCTCTTTTCACTCTTGCTCCCTACAACACATTCTCTGCACAGCAGCTAGTGTGAACTTCACAAAATGTAAATCAGATCATGTTAATCACCTGATTAAAACCCTGCAATATTAGCCCTGGAATGCAAGGATATCTCATTCTGTAAAACAACACATTAACGGATTAGAGGAGAAAAACTGCGTGAACATACAGCTGAGTATGAGAGGCATTCAATGAAATTCAAAACTTACTCATGACTACAGCTAGAATGAAGAGAACTTCCTCTACCCAATAAAAGTGAAAAAAAAAAGTTCCAAATTAAAAGAGATCCTGGGTGCTGGGGGGATTGGTGTTCTGGATTGCAATGTTAAATTGAGTGGGCATGGTAGGCTACCTTAAGGAGGAAAAAGAGAAGTCAGCACAATAACACATAACTATAACATCAGCAACTCTGGAGACTGAGGCAGGAGGATTGCAAGTTTGAGGTCAGCCTCAGCAATTTAGTGAGGCCCTAAGCAACTTAGAGAGACCTTGTCTCAAAAAATACATAAATAAATAAATAAAAATAAACAGGACTGGGGATGTGGCTCAGAGGTTAAGAACACCTGGGTTCAATCCCTGGTACCAAAAAATTAGAAAAAAGAAAAGTTACAGTCAGAACAGAGCTCCTATATCCCCTACACCCAGCTTCCCCTATTATTATCATCTTACATTAGTGTATTTAGTGAATATTAGTGAACCAATATTGATATGATTGTCCATACATTTAGATATCATGTCTCCTTAGATTCTCTAGACTGTGACAGTTCTTCAGACCGCCCTTTTTCTGACCTTGACAATCTTGAGAAGTGCTAGTCAGGTATTTTGCAGAATATTTCTCAATTGGGGTTTGTCTGATGTCCTTGCCCACTTTATTTTTTTCTCTCTTTTTAGAAGTAGCTGGCTCCCTTCTCTGCAAACAGAAGATGGCACAGCTCTGGTTAAGCCTGAGGTGAGGCAAGAAGAACCTCAGGGCATCTCTCTGGAACACTGCAGGGCCTGAGAAACGCAGTCCATAACAATCCCTCATTTATAGACCCGGAAGCTACTCTCCCAGCCTCCACTCCGCTTTTCTGGTCAGGATCTTCCTCTTTCAGCAACCTACTTCAGTTGCATGTACCTCCTTCCCACATGAATTTCCTGTTCCACGGGGGTCTTCCTTGCAACAATCTCTCTTATTGTTCTGAACTCCAGCTCCCCCTCCCTGTGCACCATTTAAATTTATTTATCATTGTTGCATAAACGCATTTACATTCAGATCCTGCGGCTCAGCCAGATGGGTCAGTGGGTCAAGGACTACTTTGAGAAGTTAACCAGAAAAATACACAAAGTCTTGTTTCACCATTTCACAACCTCATGTACCCTTCTGGAATAAAACATGAACCCCAGGGAGAAATCCTGAGATAGGACAATGTATAGAATCTATACACTCTATATGAAATGAGAGGCAGCGAGTCTCCCAGTCCCTTCACATGCGAGGGTGCACTCAGAATACTGAGGTTTGAGGAGACCCAGGCTCCGGTGTCCCACGCACCTAGGCCAATCCTGCCTTGGCCTCTTACTAGGGTGGTCTCCTTGGCCGGTTCTCTGTGCCTCCCTGTTGCATTTTGTAAAATGAGGGTAGTATCAAACTCAGAAGTTGTGCTGGCACTGTCGGTAGAACTACAGACTGGTACCACTGCTCTGGAAAACAGTTTGGAGAATTCTCAAAAAATTAGGGCTGAATCCACGATATGATCCAGCTATCCCTCTTCTGGGTATTTTCCCAGAGGAGTTAGAATCAGCACATTACAGCAACACAGCAAAATCTATGTTCATAGCAGCTCAATTTACAATAGCAAAATTATGGAACCAACCCAGATCCCCCTCACTGACTGGATGAGTACACACACACACACACACACACACACACACACACAATGGACTTCTACTCAGCAATTAGAAACAATGATATAGCATCCTTTGAAGGTAAATGGAGGGCTATGGAAGAAATCATGCTGAGTGAAGTTAGCCAAACCCAGAGAGTCAAAGGCAGAATGTTTTCACACATTTGTGGAGGCTGGAGCTAAACCCAGTCACAGGTGAAAGGTAGTAAAAGTCATGTATTAGACCTAGCAAAAGCTAGCAATGCATGATCTAGGACAACCATAGATATGTGGGTGGGAGGGGAAGGGAAAGGGGACAGGTGAGGGAAGGGAGAGCGATGGAGAATAGGGAGGGGTCTAGGGAGACAACAATGTAGCATATTTCCCCCCCCCCAGAATCCAGTAATACTTATGTAATCATCTAATTCAGGAAAATTCACAGTCTTAAGCATTTATATTGCTTATAGGGACAAAATATAGAAGAATCAAGAGACTGGGGGGTGGGCGATGTGGAGGTAAGTCTGGTTTAAGAACACATGCCTCTAGTGGGAAGGGGAAGGGAGGGATAAGGGAGGGTAATTGGGGGGGGCACTCCTGGGGATAAATGCAATATCCAGAATATATACACATTTTATATTATTTTGTTAAAATCTTGTAAGGTTGCTCAAAAAAAAAAAAAAAAAAAAAAGAACACATGCCTCAGCGGTTATGACACTTGCTTGGCATCCGCTAGGATGTGGGTTCAAACCCCAGAAACACGTACACAACAAAGTGCTGGAGCAACAAAGGCCACACGAAAAACTAAATAAAACTTTGATTCTGTCTTTCTGTCTCTCACACTATCCCTGTCTCTTAAAAAAAAAAGAACATATGCCTAACACATTGTTATATATATGCATTTATGATTGTACAATAACTCAACTCCTTAATAAAAAATTAAGGAAAAAAAGAAGTTGTGCTGAGCCCAGTACAGTCAGCTTGTGGCCAAGCTCAATAGCTGCTGCTGTGACTGCTGTTGTTATTATAACCGCTGTCACTGTCATTGTTATTATCAGACAGCGGCAACATGGGGGCCTCCTATTCCCTGTGGGGTCCTCAGTCACTGTGGACAGGAAGACCCCCAGACCTAACCTCTCTAGGATCCATGCTTTATGAGACCCTTACCAAAGGGCAATGTGACTAAGTTAGCTGAGATGCAGGAAGCAGCTCAAGACTCAAAAGGACCTTAATGGGGCACTTGGGGGAAGGTCTCAACATATCCTTCCACAGGGCAGTGTTTTAAAAACTGCCCATTAGTAAATATTGAAATCAATTTAGTGGGTTGTGACTGGAATTTTTAAAAAAGAAATAGACTGGACTAGAATAGAAAATATCACAAGGCATCAGTCATAGAAAGTATAATATTTCTCCAGGAAATGTGTTTTGCTCCTGTGTGCGCATGCACGTGTGTGTGTGCGTGTGTGCGTGCACGTGTGTGTGCGCGCGCGCGTGCCCGCGCGTGCTGAATCATGCTGTAAAACATCTTTCTATGGTTGGGAGAGGAAAAAGCCTGTGAGGCACTACTCTGAAGTGTGTGGGAGAGTGAGGTCTGGGCAATGTGGATCAAACCCACCCCAGGCAACAAATGAGAAGGGAAAGCGTCTGGCAGCATCTGGGCTGTGAGTGGACGGAACCAGAACCTTCCTCACTCCACCCCAGGCCCCACCTGCACCTCAGGTTATTGTAGGGTCATTTTCTGAATCCATTTAAGGATTAGCAGTTTGCAAAGTAAACACCAGCTGCTGAAAGGAGGGCAGTTGCCTGTCTGGCAGTGGCAGCCAGGAGATGAGAGGCCCCATCCTCTGGTGGGTGCTGTGGGAACCCGCGAGGGGCTGGTGGGGGATCTGAGCTCCGGGTGAGCAAGTTGTGTTTGAGGTTACTGGTGGGTGTTCAGTGACAGGAAAAGATGAAAGTGTGTCTATGGTTCTATAAAAGTTTAAAAAGCCCCAAGGTTAGAATGGGAGGTGACAACAAGAGGCCTATCTTGGCCTGAGAAGAGGCCACTTGATCCATAGCTCTGGTCCCCTTACCTTCAGGGGCTTCTCTGTCCCTCAGGGCACAGCTCGATCCCCTTGACCTGGCTCTCAAGGCCCTTCCTCTTCCTGGCCCTGAGCTCTTCAACCTCATCATCTCCCAAGGGACCCCAGAGTCCAGTCACCCTGAATAACTTCAATTCCCAGACCCCCATCATGACACCCTCTCTTCTGGTCCCCAATGGTTTGCTCAGACTTTTCTCTCCATGGAATATTGGCAGCCCTTGTCCTCCAAGCCCCACAGGAGCAGTCACTTCCTACCTGCTGACACCAGGATGCTGTCTTCCTGGGGCTCCCGGAGAAGGCCCTTCCAGGAGTAACCCTCTGCTCCCCTCTGAGGCTGAGCCCCCTTGGCAGGACCCGGTCTAGCTGATGCTGTATTCTCACTGCCCCACCAGAGCTCAGTGTAGAGGTCTGATTTTGTTGCTTTTTACCCCAGTGCAGGAGATAGAACCCAGGCTCTCTTCTTGCACATTAGGCAAGCACCTTGCCACTGAGCTACATCCCGAGTGCCTGCTTTATTTTTTTATTGAATGCATGGGTAGAAAAGGGTGAGCATTTTCCTGGGGTCCAATCATTCCAAAAGTGTGAACCATGAGGGGTTTGGCAGCTGCAAGATTTGCAGGTCCAGAGATGGAGCTGAGTCAGAGCAGCTAAGAAGTCAGAGCCACAAGCTTTCCCTGCAGAGTGGCACACGGGAGGGTGGGGCTGTGACTGGGCTGCAGAACAGGTTGTGGCTGCTTCCTCAGCTTTTACAGCCCTGGCTGTGCGTGGGCCTGGCTCCTGTCCCTGGGGCACCTTAAAGGAACTTCAGGACCTCTGACTCCAAGTTCAAAGGTGGGAAAGCGCAAGGTGTGTTTGGGACGTGGGAAAGAGAACAGAGTGACTGGGGCAGCGTCTCCCAGAGCCAGATGGACAAGGGGCAGAGAGAGGGGCAGGAAGGGGCAGGAGGGGCAGGGGACTCAGGGGACAGTTTTATCCGGGTAATAGGAGACCACCAGATGGATGGACTACAATCTCTGTAATTGTTGCAAATTTAAGAAAAACACCATCACTTTCATCAGATTCTCAAAAATGCTGTGACCAGAAACAGTAAACAAACATTGCTGTGACGTCGCTGTGCTGGAGCTTGGGAGCAGGTTTGGAGAATATTGCTCTGGCAACAGCGTGTGTGGTAGAATGGAGTCTCATGAGTGCTCCTGGTGGAAAACATGTTCCACGGCAAGACAGTGTGTAAATATTTGAAATGTGACATTTGGGTGTTTAATAAGATTGTCTGTCTCTCTGTGTAGGAGTTAAATTTTTTTTTACTTTTGACTGAGGTAGACCCTAACTAAACATACATATGCCTGGCAGATTCCAAGGGACCTGGCTGTTCGCTGCAAGTCTCCTGACTCCAGCAGGGATATGTCTTGTCCTTGGCTTTGATTCTGGCTGGGGCTCCCTTCCCTAGGTCCTCCTTCTCATCTTACTGCAGGTTGTTGGGGGCTGCTGGGTCATGGATGTTTTTCATTTTACATTTTTTTTTTAATGCTGACTGCATGCTAGTCTTTGTGCTAGGTGGTAGATAAAGCCTGCTCTTTGACCTCAAGTCAACCACATGCAACAGGGGACAGGCAATGACTGTGTGTGACTAATGGAGCACATCCAGGTCACCAGAGTCAGGACTTGTGTCCGCACTAGGGTGGAGTGGGGTCCAGGCGAGTCTCATCTTGCTTCTGTGCCACAATGCCTGCCGGTCCCTATGAATTTGACTTTCCCTAACTATGCAGATGAATCTCAGTTCAGGCCTCTTAGAGTCTAAGATCAACCACTATTAGCTGTGGGTGTTTTTCCCTTTGCCTTGAAGTTCTAGGAGGTGGAAGGAAAAAGGAAGGAGCTGGCCCAAGGAGAAGCTCAAAACATGTGGTTCATGCTGTTACACTGCTGGTGGGACTGCAAACTGGTTCAGCCACTATGGAAAGCTGTATGGAGAATCCTCAAAAAATTAAGGATGGAACCACCTTACGACCCAGCTATCCCACTCCTGGGAATTTTCCCAAAAAAGTTAGAATCAGCATATTATAGCGATGTGGCTTCCTCAATGTTTATAGCAGCTCAATTTACTATAGCTAGACTATGGAACCAACCCAGATGCCCCTCACTTGACGAGTGGATACAAAAACTTTGGTACATATATACAATGGAATATTACTTGGCCATTAGAGAGGACAATATTATGGCTTTTGAAATCAAATGGATGGAGATGGATAGAATTATGCTTAGTGAAGTCTCCCAATCTCAGAGACTCTAGGGCCAAATGGTTTCTCTCATCTGTTGATGCCAGAATTTATGGGGAAGCAGTAGGGCAGATGGCTAACCTAACAAAACTTCAAATTGAATGACCTTCAGAGTAAGGTCATTCACAGGGGGATAGCTCTCTAGGATACTTGGAGGTATAGGGAGGAGGATGGGGAGGGGGGAAGGTGTATGAAGAACTCCTTGGAGTCTGGAGATTGGGAAGATGGGGGAACCATCCCAGAAGCCGATGTCACTCCTCCACGAGCTACCCATTTAACACATGAGTTCTTCTGGGAGAAACTACAACAGGTAAAACCCAAGGTGGTTATCCATCTTATGGCATTACCCCTGGATAACAAAGTTTATATACATTGATTGCTATTGGTTTGATAATGTTTCCCCCTCAACTGTATCTCTTTATATTTCTAATAAAAAAAATCTTACAGGACTACAAAAAAAAAATGTGGTTCATGTTGCCAAGTTTGTTATTGGGAACAAGGATTTTGTCTTCCTTTATTTCAGGGATGGTCCCCTGAATCAGCCACCTGGAAGATGTCTCTTCTTCCAATCATGACTTTCCTGACATCTGTGCCTCAATCTCCTGGGCGGGGGCTCCTTATTGGGCACATCTCCTTCCCCAAGGGCAAGCCCAGGGATGACATGGGGCAGGCTGTCCTTCCCCTTTCTTTTCTTTCTTTTTTTTTTGGGGGGGGGAGGGAAGTGGAGGGTACCAGGGTTTGAACCCAGGTGCATGTAAGCACTGAATCACATCCCAGCCTTTTTAGTTTTTACTTTGTGACAGGGCCTCACCAAGTTGCTGAGGCTGGCTTTGAACTTGCGATCCTCCTGCCTCAGCCTCCCGAGTCGCTGGGATTACAGGAGTGCACTACCATGCCCGCTGTCCTTCCCCTTTCTGTCTTTCCCTTCATGCTTTACCCTAACATCATGACTGCAGAAAGGGCACTGGATGTGTCAGACTTGCCTCAATGGTTGGAGATAAGGAGGGGGAATCATAATATCTGCAGGAAACTAACAGAATGGGGAGAGAAAGAGAGAGATTTTAAGAAATTAGCTCAAACAATTCTGTAGGCTGACAAGTCCAAAAGCTGCAGGGTAGGCTGGCAAGCCAGAGACCCAGGGAAGTGTTCAATTTAGTCTACTGGCATCCCTTCCTCAAGAGAGGAAATTCTGCCAGTAGACCAACTTTGGGCTCAGTTCAGCTGATTGAACGAGGCCCACCCACATTATGGAGACAAATTGCTTTACTCAAAGACTACTGAGTTAGATCTTAAACCTGTCCAAAAAAAATATCACCCTGGACACACCTAGAATGATATTTAACCGAATACCTATGTAGGTAGCCTAAGCAAGTTGACACATATAATTAACAAGGCTCAACTCCAGTTTCTAACTTCCCCACCATTGGGCAAGGTTGATATAGGGAGGAAAGACAGAGACAGAGGCAAAGAGAAAGAGGTATGAGGGTCGCACCCACACACCTTACCCTAAGGGCATTATCCTACCTTACTTACTTTTTTCCCTGTACTTTTAATTGTACCTGGGATTGAGAAGTCAGTAGGGGAGAGAGATGGTACTGGGAATTGAACTCAGTGGGGCTTTACCACTGAGCCACATCCCCAGCCTTTTTTATTTTTTTATTTAAAGAGAGAGGGATAGTGAGAGAGAGAAAGAGAATCAGATTTTATTTAGTTTTTCATGTGGCTTTCAGTGCTCCAACACTTCGTTGTGTACATGGTGCTGGGGTTCGAACCAGCGGCCCTGCACATGCCAGGCAAGCACGGGAACCTCTGAGCCACAGCTCCAGCCTTTTATTTTTTATTTTAAGACGGTGTCTCACTGAGTTGTTTAGGGCTTCGCTCTATTGCTGAGGCTGGCTTTGAACTTGTGATCCTCCTGCCTCAGCCTCCTGAGCTGATGGGATTACAGGCCTGAGTCACCACACCCGGCTTCGCTCCACACCTGGCTTCCCTATACTTCTTGATGAAATAGATTTAATAGACCATGTTATTGAAGTACCTTTTTTTGTTGTTGTTAAAGAGAGAGGAAGAGAGTGAGAGAGAAAGAGAACCAATTTTATTTTTTCATCTGGGTTTTGTTTTTCTGACACTTCATTGTGTATGTGGTGCTGGGGTTGGAACCCAGGTCCTCGTGTGTGCCAGGCAAGCACCATATCCGCTGAGCCACCACTCCAGCCCCTTATTGAAGTAACTTAATTTGAAATTAGTCTTTCTCTTCTGTGACCTCTGGGTCAAATTATCTGATAGTGTACTTGGGGTAACAACTACATAAGGTGATCTGCTACACTTCAGCGCCCAATGACCTCGCATCAGCTTTGTAATGACGTCTTTCTGGACGTTAGGCCACTTCCTTCTTATTGTCCACAGGCACGGGGAATGGGGCAATGAAGATCAAATCCCTCTACCCCATCACTGAGCCCATGGGCTTCCCGATTCTATTTAAAACAGCTATTCAGGGGCTGGAGCGGTGGCTCAGTGCTTACAGCACTTGCCCGGCATGTGCAAGTAAACGAGTTCAAACCCCAGCACCAGGTATACAGCAAAGTCTCGGAGCAACGGAAGCCACATGAAAAACTAAATAAAAAATTGTTTCTCTCTCTCTTTAAAAAAAAAAAAAAACAGCTTTTCATAAATATTTGTGCTTTATGGGGACTGGAGGCCTGGAAGGAACCATGGAATTACCTCTGTCCGCAGTAGTTGTTTATTAGAAGGGACAGGAGCACTAGTCAGAGGCTCTGACAGTGACAGAAAACAAGCAGAAGTCTGCAGCTCCATTTCCCTCCCCCACCTTCTCCTGCAGGATCCAGGACTCCGGCAGCAGGCAGGCCACCACCAGGTTGGAAGGGAGTCTATGTTCTCTTGATGGTCACAGAACGTGTGCAGGAGTGGGCAGTGGCACAGCTGGGCTCTTTAGAAAACAGGAACCCATCTTTTGTTGAATCCCCAGCACCTACATCCTGCCTGGTGTATTACAGGCGCCCAGGGACAGTTCACTGGGCTGCAGAGTCGTTGGGGAGAGAGCCTGCTGACCAGCCACAGAAAAGATTCATTTCTGGCTCCCCGTGTTGGAAATCCAATTGCAGCTGTCCCTGGAAGCACTGGGATACGTGATGACTGTGGCCTTTAGTGTTGCAGGCCTCTCCAAAAGAGTTAAGTAGGCTTTTAGAACTGCTTTGGGGACATTACTAGCATGCATGACATTATTTTCCTTTGCAAAATGCATTGCTAATCTAAATCTACTTTCATAGTCCACTTATCTATAAATTGAGAACCGCCTATACCATCCCCATTGCCACACAGCCCCTAAACAAGACTCCATTCTGGTGAGTGTCTGGGGATGGGGTCAGAGGCCAGCTACCCTCATCTCCCCCCACCCAATGTGCCTGCCTGCTTTGGCTCTCCATCCTGCACCCTGTAACTCAGATGTCGTAAAGCCTCAGGCAGAAACTGCTCCTTGTTTCCACATTCTTCAATCTACATTGTCAGCCCCCAGTAAGATGTGAATGCAAGAACCAGAGCAGTCTTGAAAGAGACTATTTCCCACTCGACCTTCTCCCTCGGGTGTGGGAGAGGTCTGTGCACTGAGGAAGGGTCAGCACAGCTGCAGCCCCCACAGCACACCCCTTCACCTTTAAATGGGGTGGCCACGACACTACCATCCTCTTCCTCCCTTCCACTGAAGTTCCTCTGCTTGACAATCCTCTAGCCTTCCCGGTAGAGGAGGGGCTTCCGAACGAGGTCAACACAGCGAACCCTCAGTTTCCTGGAGGCTAAGCGTCTTCATGAACGGAACATGCTAAAGGTGAGCTGAAAATGCTCGGGCATCAGTTTATGCAATCTGTTTTTTTGTTTTGTTTTGTTTTTTCCTAATCTATTACGTAAACCTTTTAAAAGTAGCCTGGGAAATAAATTTTGGAGAATATTTTTCAGTCTCACATATTAGATGAATAGTTTTCAACTGGGGTTAGTTTTGCTCCCCAAGGAGACATTTGGTAATATTTGGAGACATTTTTTAGTTGCATGAACAGGGGTGGGGGTAGAAGAAACTAGAGTTGCTACTAAAACTCTTATAATACATAGGGCAGCCCCCCCCAAAAGTATTATAGCAGGGTTGGAGCAGTGGCTCAGCGGTTACGGTGCTTGCCCAGTATGCACAAGTACACAGCTTTAAACTCCAGCACCCACATACACAACTAAGTGTCAGAGCAATGAAAGCCATGTGAAAAACTCTCTCTCACTGTCCTTCTCTCTCTTAAGGAAAAAAAAAAAGTATTATAGGGCCAAGGTTGAAAAACCCTAAGTTAAATGGATATATCTGGTGTGTTACCATTATGATATTATCTAGGAAAACAAATGCCCAGCAACCATTAGCAGACCTCATATTTGCATGATTAAAATATCTAGAAGGGCAGGCTGGAGTGGTGGCTCGGTGGTTAGGGTGTTTGCCTGGCATGTGCAAGGATGTGAGTTCAAACCCCAGCACCATGTACACAACAAGATGTTAGAGCAATGAAGGTCACATGAAAAACTAAAACTAAAATTGATTCTGTCTTTCTCTCTCTCACTGTACCTCTCTCTTAAAAAAAAAAAAAAATCTAGAAGGGCAAATGAATTTCCTCTGAATTTTGTTTCCTTATCACAGGTTTTCTCTACAGGTTTTCATACTACGATTTGAGAATTTTTAACTTGTCCTTAAAGTGTGATCTCTCACTGTTATTTTTCACAAATAATTCCAGATTTATTACTCTAGGCAAGTAATTATCAAAGGAACTAAAAACTGCATTGAGACAAGGTGCCTGGCTCATTTGCCAACTCACTGCGGCAGATTGTACTTTCTGAAAATGTTTGCATGGGTGTCTCCATCCTACGTGCTCTTCTTAGAATGTGACTTTGGCCTTCCTCCCATCAGAGGAGAACTGTCCTCCCTCCAGTTGAATCTGGGAGTGTCTATGGCCATGGCCCAAGTTACACTATGTGACCTCTAAGGCAAGGTCATAGGTGGAGTACAACTTCCTCTTGGTGCTCTTGGAACCTGGTCACTACACTGTGAGCACAAACAGCCACATGTGTGGATGTTCCAGCCAACAGCCCTTGTGGAGGTCTCAGTGGGCAGCCAGCATTAATCAATGGACGTGTAAGTGAGCAAGCCTCCATGTGGCTTCTGCCCTCTACCACTGAGTCACCCCCATCTCTGATTCTTGCCAACTGCAGCGCTGGGCCTTGTGGAGCAGAGACAAGCAGTCCAGACTGTGCCTTTCCAAATTCTTAACCTGCAGAATCTACAAGTATAATTGTGGTTTTGAGTCACAAAGTTTTGAAGTAACTGTCATGGAACAAGATAAATACAGAATAGTAATTCTCCCACAAATATATAGATATTTATTTAAAATCCTGCAATAAAACTTCTAACACATATATCAGGGATTCTCAGGAAAGCAAGTTAGTGGTCAAAACCACATTCTAAATGTTTCAAGGTCAAAGATCTGCCAAAATAGTAAGTTAGTGGCAAGCACACTATCACTCTCCTAGCCTGTACCTAAGGCACACATCACTAATTAATACCAGAAGCCTTTTTTGAGGCAGGATCAGCCTCAAAACAATTCTCAGCACTGCTCTCAGCAAAGCACACCCACAACCCAGTGACGCAGTGGGCATGCAATCTGAAACCTCTCTGCCATTCCCAGATTCTTTGGGAGGGGCGTGCCTGGTTTCCACTGGCTTATCCCCAGACAGAAGGATTTGACTATTGTTCAAGCAGGTGCTCAAGAAGGATGTATGGCTTTGCAGTATGTTGTTTGCAAAAATTCTGTTATATTAGCTGCCTAGATGAAGGTGGTAGCATGTTTTCATCGTAGTTTTTGAAAAGTTGGACATAAAACAGTAACAATCTGTTGATACCAAGAGCAACTTTTACTCAAAACAAATAAACCCAAATCGCTGATGCCTTGGAAAATAATGTTTATCCCCTTTCAAAAAGAGGAAGGATCTAAAAAAAATGATGAGATGGACCCATATGTCTAGCCAGTGATTGAAGACCGCCAACTTCACAGGCTAGTCCAGAAGCAGAGTCCCTGGTGTTAGCCTGCTGAGGTGAAGGCAAGGTGAAAGGGCCGCTGGTACTTCTGTGATGTTGATGTTTGTTCAGCGTGCGTTATTACAACAGGTCTTGTGAAGCGCACCAAGTGACTATGTCCTCTCTTTTTCAATCTTATGTTTGTAAATTTGATGTCTTCACCCTACAACTGACAGCTAAATCTCTCTCCTTCCTCTCTCTCTCTCTCTCATCTACCAGGGATTCTAGGAAGCCGCGAGTTGTTTATTTTTAAAAGGAATGTAATAACGGTTATTTGAAGAAAATGACTAAAGAGATTGAATTCCTGGGCAGGCAGGTAGACCATGTGACTCAGGTACTTTTTAACCCAAGATTTCAAAGAATCTAGTGACAACACAGTGACCTTACTCTTTCATGGTGGCTTTTTAAATTTTTGAGTCAAATCACCTGCAGAAGGGGATCGAGGTCAAGAGAGAAGGGAAAAGTCACAGGGACTGAAATTCCCTAATTGTCATTATGAGAACATTTTTAAAATTGTAATTTAAGCAAGGCATTGACCCTGGGAATTTTTTTGAGGTAACTCAAAATTGTCTTATAAGGGGGTGGAGCTGAGGCTCAGCGGTTGGAGCGGTTGCCTGGCATGTATGAGGTCCCAGGTTCAAATCCCAGCAACACATACACAACTAAGTGTCAGAGAAACAAAGTCCAGATGAAAAAATAAAAATAAAGCGGATTCTCTCTTCCTCTCCCTTTAAATTGTTGTGCACCTCACTGCCTGCTTTCCTAAGTCCCTTTCCACTGTCAAACACCCTGCACCGTCCCCCATTTCTTTACCCAGTGGACATACCACAAAGCAGAAACCCTGTGTCTCCATGTCCAGCCACTGCAGCCATCCCTCTGCCCTGCCCCTTTCAGGGTGACCACTCTCTGTCCTACCCTTCTAGAAAAACTATGTGACTCCTTGGCTAATCTGGTAAACTGATCCAAAGATGGGGTTACTATTGTAATTCCTTTCCTGTTGAGAGCTAACGGGGGCAATGCACTTGGGGGGGGGCAGGGAGATTGAGAGCCATGCAAATTAAAGCAGACAGAATTAAACGTTTTATTTAGAAAACTACATAACGGCTAAAAATTGCAAACAAGGTAGAATGTCTATAGACATTGCATTCCTACAACTTTGTGAGGCATATTATTGTGTCCATTTTCTTGATGTGGAAATGGAAATGTGGGCATGTCAAGAGATTGCTCATGGTCCCAGGATTCACACCCACATCAGCTTGGCTGCAAAGCCCAAGCCCTTGACTGCTATGCCTCTCTGCTCCTGTTTTCTATGTTGGCTTTGACAGATTTAATATGATCCTTCCTGGGCAGATGATCCTTTAAGGAGCAAAGGCATTTTGCCACCCTGGTTCCTTATGGCCAACATTAAAAACAGAACACATGTTTATGACTGTGGCTATTCTGGAACATTTAGCAAATGACTTTCTTTGGAAAGCTGAAGGTTTACTCATTTAAACGCTAATTTTTAAACTTGCATGAAAATTTTTCTTAAGTGTATTATGTAATTTCTTGTCTTCTTAAGCTGGATATTCTAAGAATCATTTAGCCTTTAGCCCTTCCTTATATACTCAAGGTTCACCAGTGTGCACATTAGCCACAGTTAACGAAGCTGTAGGACAGCAATGCCCCCGAGGACTGTCGAAGCACATAGGGCTCTTTTTAACCTACATTTTAAGTGGTCCCAGACTACCGTGCTATTTGAGTTCTCAGGTCTGCTTTCATGGATTTTCTGCCAGGCAGCCAACCTCTTGGTTATTGACTTTCAATGCTATTAGTACCTGTCTATATTAATTCTTCTTTGTTCTCTTAGTTTTGCTATTTATAACACATGGTGGATGTGAAACCCAGACTTGTAGGCATATTTTGACTGAAAAATGAATAAATATTCACTAAATGACTGAGGGGATTGTGTGTGTGTGTGTGTGTGTGTGAGAGAGAGAGAGAGAGGAGGAAACATGAATTTTAGCAATCGGGTTTATAACTTTTATTTTAACTTTCTGATTCTCTGGGTCAATAATTGAGGAAAGAGTTAATTAAGGTACTAGAACCATCTATTGGTGCCTTCTTGCTTACAGCCCCTGCTACTCAGGTGGCCAGGCCTTACCCTATTTAGCCCCGCCCCATATGGTACACACACCATGTGATTGGATGAGTGGAGCGCCTGACCCAAGGCCAATCAGGCCACAGACTGGCCAATGACCATGGTGAAACCGTGAGCTGTGCTCAGCCAGTCCTAACTCCAGGGAATGCAAAATAGGAAATAAGGCACAGTGTTGAAGGGGTATTTCAAACAGAACATTTGAAGTAGAATTGGGTCCCATGAGGCCACACTGAGTCATGGGCCACATGAAGTGAAGAAACCGAAGAATCTCTGACAAAGCCATTTGGAAGAAAGAGAAGGGAGCATATGCATGGAGAGAAGCAGAGACAGAAAGAACGATGAGAGAATGGTGAGATTTTGTCCATCTGTATCTTTATTCTGAACATTTTTTCTTGAGGCAACTTGAGTGGGTCTCTGTGACCCGCACCCAGAAGAAGCCAACTCTAAAAATTAATTTGAGAGCTGAGGTATTAGAGTAACTTCCTAAATTATATCTGGACCTTGTGCAAGCAGAAAAACACACGTAATGCAACAATACCAGAGAAATAACAGAATTGGAAATGAAAGACATTTAAAGTAAGAATTAACACAAAAGACAAGTGTATATGAAAAAAAGACAATAATTCATGTTTATGCCAAAATGTAAGACCCACATCCTATGATAGCTCAAATAATCAACCCATCAACACAGAGGCAAAGATTAAGGATCTACAAGATGAAAATGTAGAACAATCAGAAGAAAGCCCTGGAGTACCGCTTAGGTACTTTTTAAATTAAGTAATTACAATTTGCACACAACACCTGGTTACCTGTGTGTGGGCCTGTGGGCATGTGCATGTTCAAGTATGTGGCTTCTTAGTAGGGGTGGGGGATGTGACCGTTCCCATGAGGTCCTGCAGCAGCCTGTGTAAAGAGGCACAGCTAGACAGGCGCTCCTAAGGGAGCTCTACTGGGAAGAAAACAGACTAGAGGAAAACAGTTACAGAAAAGAGCCCAACAAGAGGCCAAGACTCATTTAGTACACACTGTTGATGTCTCTGGAGAATGTGGCTGGGCAATGCTTGCTACCTCCACAGAGGTGAGTGAGGCCCACCAAGTCCTCCGAACACTGTTCTCACATCATTAGCGAGTTGACCGAAGGTCAGAAACTGGTGGCCACATGTCTTCCCTATGCACCATATGTTACTCAAAATCTCTGGCCTCCAGGGATTTCTCAGCAATTGTCCTGGCCACCCTGACAAGGCTGAGGAGAGGCAAGCGGGCCTGGCCTGCAGCCAGGAGACGGCCAGTGTTCCAAGGGAGCACTGCTGGAACAGAGAGGCACAGGCCAGGCTGAAAGGAAGCCAGGGCTGTCACTGGCAATGGAAGAGGGTGGATCAAGTCAGAAGGGCTGGGCAAGATGACAGACAAAACTGAGAAGCAAAACTGATGCCTGGGACAGGTGAGAACAGCACTTCCAAGTGCTAGGTATCTGGGGCTGAATTAATCAGCTCAGTACCTGGAAAACAGAAGAGCTATGCTCACCGAAGGAGCCGAGGCGAGGGTGGGCTGAGACCCACGAAGGTCTAGTAACCATCTTCTCTGCTGTAATAGGTAGTGAGGGGAGACAGAGAAGGGGAAGGGGCATTGGGGGACAAAGATGGGCAGAGATGCAGGGGAGAGAGGGAGAGATCATTTAAGAGTACAGCTAGAGGGGCTGGAGCAGTGGCTCGTTGTTACAGCTCTTGCCTGGCATGAGTGAGTACATGGGTTCGAACCCCAGCACTATGTACACAGCTGTGTCGGAGCAACAAAAGCCACATGAAAAACTAAATAAAATTGATTCCCTCTGTCCCTCTCTTTATTAAAAAAAAAAAAAAGGAGTATAGCTAGAGTTGACAAAATGTGACCCAAGCACATCTTCCCCAGAAAACTTCATTTCTTCTTAAAACAAAAATCACTCCCCAAACCTAAAAAGTAATTGAGGTAATCATCCTCATGAAGCAAAGAAGAGGGTTTCACAAGATCATAATTAACAAGTCAGTAACCTTTTGTCCAGACTCTGGAAACTAAATTTGCATTGCTTCTGAAGGTGGCTTCACCAGTTCCCTCTTGTGGCCTGTGGCAGCGGATTTTGTAAAATGGACCCCTGGCACAGCATGAACTGGAGAAGGCAGCACAACTTACTACCTGTCTCCGGTTGGGGTTCAGGGTCTGAGAGGCCTTCTGGACGACTGCTCAGTGTTCGGGGATAAACAAGGATGAGGCCCACAAGTGAGGAGACCAAAGGAAACCCTGGCCTGAGTCAACCTGAGGTGCAAGAGGACAGAAGCAGGTAGGATCTTCCAGAGACACTGGGCACAGTCCTCAGTGCTGGGCTCCCTGCAGCATCCAACCCAGCTGGCCAGACTTGCCTTCATGAAGCCTCTCCTTCCTTGGATCCTGATCCAGGGATGGTATTCTTGCCTGGGCTTTCTCCTCTTCCTCCTTCATGGTATTTTTGCCCCCTCTTTCCAATTTTTTAATTGGTGCATTATAGTTGTGCATACTGTTGTTACATATTTGTACCTGCACACAATATAATAATTTGGCCAATATCACTCCCAAGCATTTTCTCCCTTCCTCCCTCCCCACCTCTTACACCCTCTTTCCTTTCCTCTACTGATCTGCCTTTGATTTTCATGAGATACCCTATCCCAACCTTTCTTTTCCCTTTCCCTCTCTATCTTCCGCATATGAAAGAAAACATACAACCTTTGACTTTGAGTTTGGCTTATTTCACTTAACACAATGGTCTCCAGTTCCATCCATTTTTCTGCAAATGACATAATTTCATTTTTCTTGATGGGTGAATAAAATTCCATTGTGTGAATATATACATTTTCTTTATTCATTTGTTTTTTTTTTAAAGAGAGACAGTGAGAGAGAGAGAGAGACAGAGAGAATCAATTTTTATTGAGTTTTTCATATGGCTTTCTTTGTTCCTACACTTAGTTGTGTACATGGGTGCCGGGGTTTGAATCTGGATACTCGTGCATGCCAGGTAAGCGCTGTAACTGCCAAGCCATCGCTCCAGCCCCCTCATTCATTTGTTGATGGATGCCTAGGAAGGTTCCATAGCTTGGCTGATGTGAATTGTGCTGCTGTAAACATGGGTATGCATGTATCACTATAGTAAGAAAACTTAAATACTGAGGAATGGTATAGTCATGTGGTGGTCCTATGCCTAGTCTTTTGAGGAACCTTATGGCTGCTCATTCTGATACTCTTCCACCCTTTTTGTTGTTGTTTTGTTGTTATTATTATTTTTGAGAAAGGGTTTCACTATGTTGCTCTTTCTGGACTCAAACTCTGGGCTCAAGCCATCCTCCTAACTCAGTCTCCCAAGTAGCTGGGACCACAAGGTTGTGTCATTATGCCCAGCTTTTTTTTGCCTAATGGAAAATTTCAAACATTCTATTAAAGTAGAGAAAATAGAACAATAAAGGCCCTTGTGTCCATCAAGCTTCAATGAGAAAGCCAGAGCCCTTCCCCCTTTCCTGCTCCCTCAGGTAGTTTTGAAGTGAATCCGATCATCATATCAAGGGTGACACTTCAGTGTGCCTCTCCATGGGCTCCCTTTTCAAAGTCATCACCTCCGTTCCTTTCATCACACTCCCCAAAACAAGTCCTCAATAACATCAGATACCTTGTTACATTAGCGTTCACAATTCACCAGTTGTCCGATAATTAGCCTTTTAAAAATGGTTTGTTTGAATCAGGATCCAAATGATGCTCATATACAGCTATTGCTTAATTTCTCTCTTTTTTTAAGAATCAATTTTATTTTTTTCATCTGGCCTTCGTTTTTCTGACAGTTGTGTATATGGTACTGGGGCTCAAACTTGGGTCCTCGTGCATGCCAGGGAAGCATTCCAACCATTGAACCACGGCTCCACCCCTCTTAACTGTCTTTTCATTTACAGATGTCCCCTCCAAGTCTTTCTCTCTTTTTCTTGCAGTTTTTCTGTTGAAGAAACTAGATAGCCTAGGCTTTAAAATTTCTCACAGTCTGGATTTTGCTCATTACATCTGCTGTTGCTTTAGCATGCCACTCGGTTCCTTCTATTTCCTGTACATGATAATGAGATCTGGAGGCTTGATCGGGTTCAAGTTCTACTTTTTGGCAACACTTCACGGTGGCGCTGGAAGTATCTGACATATGGTTGAGTCTTTTTTGTGATGATAGGAACCACTAATGATCATTGCCTAACAATTACTTCCGTTAATTCAGCAGGGAGTTGCAAGATAGTAGTACCATGGCTCTTGCCTTCACTAGCCGTAATAGTTCTGTGAAGGGTGACGTCTTTCATCAGTTATTTGGTGACTCTGAGAGTACAGTTCAGAAAGTCAGTCTGCCTGGCACCCCGGCACCACTGCCAGCCAACTGCGCAGCTGCCGCTAGTCCTCTCATCTCTCTGGACTGCTTTTCATTTATGTGACGAGGATGATCGTACCACCTGACACAGACGAGTTGTACAAGTTAAAGGAGATAATGCATATCATGTTCCTGGCAGGTAAGCATTTCATGGGTTCCACTGCTACTCTCGTTTTCACCCTTAGAGTGAGGATTTCCTAACCAGCACCTGGAAATGTACCACAAGGACACTGAGCAGGGTTTGACTTTTATCCCTTGCCACTGCCAGCCTCCACCGCATTGCGTTTTTTCCTGATGGTTATGACAGCATTCAACAACCTGCTCTGCAGAGAGGGCCTGCAGAAGGCCCGTGGGAATCAGCAAGGAGAATCCTGTAAGGGCAAGTGCCCAGGTCACCCGAGCCTCCTCCCAGGGAGGAGTGCTAGCAGGCAGGAAGGCTTCAACAGCACCCTCCAAGCATCGCTCCAGTCCAAAACACCCTTTCTCTGGAAACTCTTCTGAGGAACATGCTTACTTCTGGTTTGAGCTAGTCAGTAAATTAATTTCCCTTTATTGTCAGAACAGTTGGTTGCTCATTTATGACAATAAGAATTTTATAAGGCTTTGTAAAAACCACTCAGGCATATTTAGGACCCAAAGGCATCCATCTCAAAATTGGCTCTGAGTTTGATTTCTGTATTTTTGTGCATATTAAATCTTTATATTGTCACTTACATCCTCTTAATGGTCTCCACTCAGTAGAGGATCCTGAGTCTTTGGCAGAAGTTGTAAAAATAAGAAGCCATTTGTAAGTCAGTCTAGATCTGTTGTAAATGTGAATCTTATTTTAGTGGTTCAACACCAGAAGCTGGGTTGCTGAGATTTCAGGAGTGTGTGCTCGCCAGCCTTTATTTAGAAGAGGGAGGGAGAGCGAGTATGGAGGAGAGCAGTGAGACAGCTCTCACGAGGGGCCCAGCTTGTGGCTTCTCTTCCTTTGAGGCCTAGGAATGAAAGGCTGCGTTGGCTCCTCAGCTCCTGTTACGGTCAAGAGCTTAGCCCATGGGTCAGGAGAACCTCACAGCTATTTAACCCTGAGAAAGTATTTCACCTCTGTGAGCCTGTCTTCCTTGCCTGTAAAATGAGATAATAAAAATTGTCATTAATGAGGCCCAAACAAGATCATTTAGCTAAAGCCTTGAGCCCCATGTCTGGCAGATTTTAAGGACTCAATCATCATTAGCTATTATCATCATGACAGTTATTTCCAAATTCTTGCCCTGGTTTGTCAGGTATTACATCACAATTTTTGTTTGAAACAGTATTTAGTTGAAATTTTACTCAGTGATGAAAAGGAGCAAAGCCTCAATTCAAGCAACAACTAGATGCATCTCAAGGATATTATGCCTGAGTGAAAAAGTCAAGCTCAAAGGGACACATCATGCTTGAGTTCATTTATATAGCATTCTTGACATGACAAAATTATGGATGAAGAACAGACTAGTTGCCACGGTAACACTAGAAATGGTGGGATAGCAGGAGGGACATCGTTGGCGATGAAGTAACTCTGTACCTTGATTGCTGCAGTGGTCACATGACTGGTTTAGGATAAAATGGCATAGAACTATATTCAGTTTCCTGATTGATACTGTATTATTCTTTATGTAACATGCAACCATTGGGAAAGTGAACAAGAGAACCCTCTGTGCTCTCTTTGCAACTTCCTGTGAATCTATACTTACTTCAAAATGAACAATAAAAAGATTTCAGTGTTTTCTTATGCAATCAAAATACACCTCACAGCTGGGCCACATGGTATACTATGTTAACATTTCCTTTCTTGTATAACATTTCCTCCCCTAGATTTAAAAATTGCTTCATTTTATCTGCTTCAGTTTGCTATTTACCTAGTACTAATTCCTCAAACAGTGTCAGAACTGTAAAATCCCCCTCTGGGCAGTTGAATACATTAGGTGAACCATTGGTTCCATTTTTTAATTAGGAACATCTCTCCTGGAACTCTGCTTTCTAGCTCTCTAGGCTGATTCTGTATCCTTTTACATCATGAAGTATTTGGTAGTCTGTATGCCGAAGTCTTCAGTTATGTTCTTTACAGGGTGCTGGGATGTCAGAATATATCATTTTTCTTTTTGCATACCTATATTTTTTGAATTTGCTGCAAATGACTTCTATTACTTGTATTATATATAGCATCATTGTATCCTTCATCATGAAGAGAGAGAAGAGTGCATATAGTCCAGGAAAAAATTTAAAAAATAAAGGTCTTTCTGTTAGATGCTTGAACATGTACATGGAATTCTGGAGACCATTCGGTCAGGCCTGTGTTCTTCTCCAACTGCGTGGAAGCCATCTGCATCTTAATCTGGACCCTCCTTTTGTGCAGGAGGGCAGGGCTCTGTCCTAAACTCTCTGTGGGCAGCTCAAGATCCCACTCACCCCCTCTTCCCACTCTCCTTCATTTTCTCCTCCAAACCCCTTGTACATTTTCCATCCCTGTGTCTCCCACCCTACCCCACCTCACCTTTAGCCCCAGTTATTGGTCTTTTTCAATAAACGAATCCCACAGCTGGATGCGGGGTGGGATTGGCTGGAAGAGGGACAAATGAAGGCCAATGCAAAGGTCTGGCCCGGAATGCAGTATTTAAACCACGAACAGACCTATCTCATGATGAGATTTAACCTCATTCTAACCCTCTCACAGCTTATTAGACCAAAGAGTCTTTTACGTCCTTCCCAGATTTGGATTTTTTTTTTTAAAGTGACCTTCTCTTAGGTACTAGAAAAAGGGCGGTGGTGGGGAGGGATAAAAGGAGAAAAAATGAAAGGAAGATGGTCACTCCTGTCTGCAGAAGGGACGAGCTCCACAGCTCAGTTCTTTCTCCCAAAAATGAAGCATTATGTTATGTGTTCCTGCTTTGGGGCTCAGAGGAGAGTGACACCCTTGTCCCCTACAGCTCCAGTGCAGGATGTGCACTCACTCCTGGCAAGCTCCCCTGGGTGGGTGCGCAATCTCAAAAGCATGAGTGTATGCAACAAATCTGGAGAAAAGAGTTTAAATTCAGCATATTCCGTGGAAAATAAGCTTCATTGCCTCAGAAATTCTGAGACGAAACCCACCAAATGAACCATAGAGCAACCTCAGTGATTTGTCTGTTGTGGATTTTTTTTTGTGAGCAGATTTGCTGCTTTCCAGTGAAACGGAAACATGTTTAACAGGCCCCCAAGTTCCCCTGGCTAGATTTATGTTCAAGACAAAGCTATTTGCAATATTTCAGGTAAATCATTTTCTATCTTCTATAATCTTCCAAGGTTCTTAAGTATATTAAAACACTTCCCTGGAACATTATAAGAGAAAACGATCTTCTAAAGTACAGCTCACCGTATAATGGGATTTTTTTTTCTGTGTCCATCCCATAGTTCCTTTTAACAAAATGCTGTAACTTAAACGCAGAAAGAAGTCTCTGGGAAAACCCTTGGCAAATTGAAGTGTTTTGAATCTCCTCATTTGATTTCAGAAATAGTTTGGGTAAGATGTGCAGAAGACATATTGAACTTTCACTTAATACGGGGTGTATTTCCTTAAGAACATAAAAGACCTTGGGAAATTCTTAATTTACTCAAGATTATTCACCTTGGTAAGATACCCCATGCAGATAGCCAGCAGTGAGAGCTGAAAGCAAATCTCTGAATTTGCTAAAGATGAGAGGAGCTGTGATTTTACTGTGGAGACAGAATGAGGGTTAGGGAGAAGCCCACAATCTAATTATCAGAAGTCGAGCAAGGGGGCAAATCTTTCCACCATAAATTGAAAGCTTGTAAGGAGTCCCTGCATTAGGATCTCTCTCTCTTTTTGCATTTATACCCTTACATAGACAAATTATTAATGAAAATGTGTTCCACTGAAGCATTCAGAGTTTATTTAAAGGCCCAGGAAGTCAGACCATAATGGACAAATTATGAATCATCGGGAACAGATATTTATTATTTCTTCCAATTTTATTTTTGGGCTAAAAGTTATTTCTTCAGTAATGGAATAATGTCACTAAATTTAGGGACCTTGGAACCCCTTCTGTTAGCCAATATCTATAAAAACAATACAAAATTAGGGGCTGGAGTAGTGGCTCAGCGGTTGGAGTGCTTGCCTGGCATGCGCAAGGACCCAGGTTCGAACCCCAGCACCACATATGCTACCTCAGACCAAGAAAAACTAGATGAAAAATTAAATAAAGTTGATTTTCTCTTTCTCTCTCTCACTCTCTCTCTCTTTAATAATAACACAAAAATTTCCTCTCTCCTGTTACCCCTGGTCTTGTCTTCCAGAAAAGTGTTAATCCCTACTCCTTTTTCTGACTTTAACAAAATGGTGATCTCCTGGTTTTTATCTTTTTCTTTTTTTTTTTTTTCTGTTTGCTTTCCTTTTACTTTTTCAAACTTTATTTTTCCTGTAAGAGTATACAAAGCAGGAGCTGGAGCGATGGCTAGGTGGTTACGGCGCTTGCCTGGCATGCACGAGTACACGAGTTCAAACCCCAGCACCACGTACACAATGAAGTCTCGGAGCAATGAAGGCCACATGAAAAACTAAATAAAAATTCTTTCTCTCTCTCTCACTGTCCCTCTGTCAAAAAAAAAAAAAAAAAAAATATATATATATATATATATATATATATATACACAAAGCAACTCTAAATCGGCATCATCTCCACAGAGCTAGGGATGGGCCAGAGGAGGCTTTTAACCTTCCTCCTGCCAGTACGATTGCAGTTTTGCTTGACTATAAGCATATTGCCTGTTATAATTTTTAACATATTTTTGGATTACAAGTAGAATGTGTAGTGTGGATAATTTGTAAAATAGAGAAAATAAAAAGGGAAAACTCAAATTTCCCTGTCACCCTCTGCTGTGGTCAGCGAGGCTGCCTGCAGTGTGGACACCTCAGAGAGTGGCCCTGTGAGTCCTACAGGACGGGAGGGGGAGAGGGAGTGGACCCAGAGTCAGGGGTCTAGGTGCTTCTCACAGTTTCTCAAGCAATCCACCCTTTCCCGACCTCAGCCATATCATCCCACTTTCCCGAGACTTCTGCAGGCTTCTGAGCAGCAAATTGGCTTGCCAGGTAGTTCCCCTCCCCTCCCTGTCCCCTGGGCCCTTGCTGGTCTTTTTGGTGTGTCAAATCTGCTAATGCTCATCTCTTTGCTTTCAAACTTCTAAAATTTTGTTGACAGTCAATTTGCTGGTGTCTCCTCTTGTGTTTTTTAAGCCTTATGAGATTTTGCTGTTTCAATGCTGCCTGTAGAATTTTGTAGGGTTTTCCAAATGGGTAGAGGTAGTGAACTCACCTTGACATCTTTAGGGTGCTGCCTGAACTATTTAACAATATTTTCACTGATTGCATAACAATTCACACATAAATGTACCATGCTTTATTTAAGCTCATCTTTTGTATGCTTGGGCCTATATTATTTCCTTTTTTTTTCTCTCTGTAAGAGAGAGGGACAGTGAGAGAGAGAAGGAGAGAAAGAGAGAATCAGTTTTATTTAGTTTTTCATTTGGTCTTCGTTGCTCCGACACTTTGTTGTGTATGTGGTGCTGGGGTTCAAACCTGCGTACTGGTGCATGCAGGGCAAGTGCTGTGACCACTGAGCACCACTATATTATTTTCTTAGGTTAGAATGCTAAGTATGGATTTGCTGGACCTAAGAGCATGAGCACTTTTAGACTGCCTGCGGGTACTTGCACACATTGGATTGTCCATTTGCGTGGCCGCTTCCCTCTTCCCAGGAGCCACGCTGTCTCTTGCTGCTCCACTTTCTCTTGGCCAGAATCCTGGAATAATGGCCCTTGATTCTGTGTGGCTTCTCTTCTCTTTGGCTGTTGTTCTTACACTCTGGGCCTCGGGGAGTCAGCAGCTTGCTCCGAGCTCACCTCACTAGGATCATAATGTACTCCAGAAACATCCTTCAGGGCCCCTTTCCAAGGATGCTTTGCATCTTGCATTTACCCTGAATTTCCATTTTGGCTCTTCTGTGTACAACCTTCCCTGATCCCTAGCCCTTTGCTCTTTAGCCCTGTTACTTCTCCAGATTATGCTGTGATAGCTGTCTCTCTACATGGTGGTAGAATGAAGATTTGTGTCTCAATCTTCACTTTTTTTTTTTTTTCCTTTGGTACTGGGGATAGAACCCAGAACCCAGTAGACTCAGTATCACTGAGTCAAATCCCCAGATTTTCAAAAATTTTTTATTTTGAGACAGGGTCTCCCTAAATTGCTGAGGCTGACCTCGAACTTAAGATCTTCCTACCTCAGCCTCCCAAGTCACTGGAATTGCAGACGTATGCCATCACGCCAGACTGTATCTTAATCTTATTAGGCTGTATCTCAGAATCTCTTAGGCAATTGCATAACTAAATCTGCCTGTGAATTTATTGGTCTGTTCTCAAAAAGAAGAGAGCTCAACAATTCAAAAACTAGACAAATATTGTGTGCTTTCTGCAGGGTAAAATGCTCTCATTTTTCAAGCTGCTAAATTTTTCACTGTTTAAATTTATTGGCTTGGATGAATGCGAGGAGGTCCTTGGATATTGTACAGTCCAATTTGGACTCAGCCTCTCCTAGTTCCAGACTTGAAGACTCTTTGAAGACATTCTAGCACACTCCTAAACCCTGACTCAAAACAAGTACCTGAGAGTCCTCCACGGGGGCCTGAGCACCCTTTGTTCCTAATTCCATTTATTCTCTCAGTAAAGAAAGCATCACTGATGCTGTACCCCCTAATGCCTGAAGTTATAAAACATAGCACTAATTTTAGTTTTTAATGAAAACATCACAAAAGCCAAAAGATGGGATTAGCAGACTCCATGAAACTCACTGCATGCCTTTCTCTTGCTGTAACTATTTGTGTTTCTGTCATTTTATATTTTCTCAGCCTATTTTTGGATGTGCATCAGCTTGTCCATTTCTATTGTTCACTCTCTGTATCTCTTTCTCATTTTTTGTCTATTTTTCTTCCCTTCTTTCCCTAATTAATAAGACTATAATATAAAATTCTTCTACTGTTTACATTTTTGCTTTGCATGTTGAATAGTTGTTCATTTCCAATTCTATGTTTTCAGTTACCAAATTTAAAGAAAACTGAAGATTTTTATTGGTTTTATTTACTTATTTATTTTTTGATACTGGGGATTGAATCCAGGGCTGCTTTTAATACTGAGCTACATCCCCAGTCTTTTTTTTTTTTTTTTTTTTTTTTTTTTTTTTTTTTTTTTTTTTTTTTTTTTTTTTTTTTTTTTTTTTTTTTTTTTTTTTTTTTTGAGACTGGGTCTTGCTAAGTTGCTGAGGCTGGCCTTGAACTTGTGCTCCTCCTGCCTCAGCCTCCTGAATAGCTGGGATTATAGGTGTGTGCCACTGTGCCTGGCTGACTGAAGATTTTTAATGTGTCTTTATCTTTAAAATACAAATATTTTGAATTGTCTCATGGCTGAATTTTTGTCCCCCTGAAGGTCAGTATCACCTGGTGGCATGGTTTCTTGATGCAGCTAATAATTCCTTGCCCAGAGTTACTAAAAATGCTATGATATTCTGCTATTTTTCCCCATTCATTTGAATATGTTCATATACCCTTCTTCTTGGTCATTTAAAATTTTTTATTATTAGCATAAAAATAAGACAGATTTCAAATATAGGTAATAAAAATAACAGCTGACATGCCTGAGCAGCAGGCACTCTGCCAGAAACTTGACGGTAATCACCTGCTTTGAACTTTACTCAAATGTCACATTCTCAAGTAAGCCCTTCCCCGGCCACCCTGTCTAAAATGCCAAACTCCCTGACCCTCCCCATTTCTTTTCCTTTATTTTTTTTCCTCCTTAGTGCTTACACCTATCTAACACACTATATTTCTCATTATTTAGCTTTTTGTTGTTCTCTCTGTCCAGAATATGTGCTCCCTACAAAGATTGAAATGTGTATTGATCACTGCTGAATCCATGGCCCCGAGAACACACAGAGGCTTGTTGAATAAGTGCAGCCTTTAATATTCACCACAACCCTACACATATCGTCTATTATGATCTCCATCTTAAAGACGAGGAAATTGAGGCACAGAGCAGTTGGGTGACCTGCTAAGAGTACACAGTCTGGGGCATGGTGGCACATGCCTTTAATCCTGGCTCTGGAGGCTGAGGCAGGAGGATCATGAGTTCAAAGCCAGCTTCAGCAACTAAATGAGGCCCTGAGCAGCGCCAGATCCTACCTCAAAATAAAATATAAAAAGGGTTGGGGACGTAGCTCAGTGGTTAAGCGCCCCTGGGTTCAATCCCCAGTACAAAAAAAAAAAAAAAGTTAGGCAATCTGTAGGTGGAAAAGCTGGTATCCTAACCCCAGCAATTTCCTTCTGAAATCCTTGCTCTTGGCAATCAACAATGCCCAAGTACCCAGTACTCATTTATTTATGTTTTAAAGAAAACCAAAATTTTTAAGAAAAAAAAAGTTATAGAAATGGTTGAAGCTCCCTTTCCAGCCCTTCTCATTTCCAACCCCTGCCACTCTCCTCAGAGATCACCACCATCCTGAAGCTGGCAGTCCCTTCCAGCCCTTCCTACTATCTGTCCCACCCTTTGGAACTGTTTTCCTGGCATCTTCTGACCCTCTGTCAGACAAGAGCTACGGAATTAAAACTCCCAGATCCACCTTGCAAGGGAGTATTGGCTGCTTTCATTCCTTTTACTCTCCTATTTTTTTCCCTTTTCTACTTACAGACACTCATTTTTCTAGCTGAAAATAGAAAGCCTTATCAGATTGGAATAACAGTCCTTCTTGCTGTAGGTTTTTTTCCCAAAAGACTGGATGCATTTGGGCCTCATCAGAAAGCCATCTGCTGTGTTCGCAGACCAATTCAGAGCCAGAAAAAGAAAACGAAGGAGGGGGAAGCCCTGGCTTACTCATCCTGAAGAGCTGAGGCTTGCCAACCCCACCACGCCCTCCTCGGAAGCTGACCAGCAGCAGGGCGCACAGCCTGGGAAGCGAGGACGTGAGACTTCTGCCCTGAGCACGGTGACCCTGCCCAGCTCAGCTGCCAGTAAAGGAAAGACGCTGACCGCAGAGGAAAGGGCTCCAAGCCAGTCCTCCAGGAACAGGACGTATGTTCATGGCTCGCTGCCCATTTCATCAAGGCCACCCCCTTGACAGAACCCTTGTCGTTCCTGGCGCGTCAGACCTCACGTGCCTTGGTCCAGAACTATCAAGGAAAGATGCCATGAGGTTCTCAGGGGCCACCTCATTCCATCCACCGGGTACCCTTGCCGCCCAAGGGAGCACAGCCCATGCTGTGGTGGACTAGGGGATGCGCTCAGAGCAGCTCACTGCATCCGCCCAGGCCTCCATCCCCACCTGCATCAGGACACCCCAGCAAGCTGGGTGACTCGGGAGAGCCCCTCCCAGCCGGATCCCTTCTTACTCTTAGGAGTATTCAGTTGGTGCTCTCTTGCCCTGCCACATTCTGCCATGGACCGTGCAGCACGAAGGCCTGCAGCTGGTACAGGCTATGTGGGTGGACTTGCCGGCCTCCAGCACCACAGGAAGCAAACCTCTGTTCTTTATAAACTTATTTATACATACACACATATATTTAACACTTAAATTTTTTAAAAACATTTTAATGGTTGGGCTGGAGCCATGGCTTGGTGTTTACGGCACTTGCCCGGCATGCGCAAGTACACGGGTTCAAACCCCGGCAACCCACATACACAACTAAGTGTCAGAGCAAGGAAAACCATGTGAAGAATGCAATAAAAATTGATTCTCTCCATCTCTCCTTCTCTCTCTCACTGGCCTACCAGACAATTGTTAAACCTTTGTGTATGTGTGTGTATATATATATATAAAATTTTTTTAAAAGAGGGACCATTAGAGAGAGAGAGAGAATCAATTTTATGTAGTTTTTCATGTGGCCTTCGTTGTTGCTCCAACACTTAGTTGTGTACATAGTGCTGGGGTTCAAACCTGCGTCCTTGCGCATACCAGGCAAGTACCATAACCCAGCCCCTTTGTTATATATTCTTAAAGAATTTCTATTTGTATACTTCTGAAATCTATTAAACTGTATACCTGATAGCACCCTGTACTTTCCATATCCCATCTCACTTCTAGATATTTTTTGAACGTCTATCTTTCCTACCAGACTAGGTCCATGAGGACCTAGACTCAGGTCTTTTTTAAAAATTTTTTTATTAAAGAGTTAAGTTATTGTACAACCATAAATGCATATAAAGTAACAATATGACATACATTTGCTCTTAAACCAGAATTACTCCCATATCACCCACATCCCAGTCTCTTGGTTCTTCTATATTTTGCCCCGACAAGCGATATAAATGCTTAGATTGTGAATTTCCAGAATTAAATGACTGCCTAAGTACTATTTGGATTCTCAGGGGTAGACTCAGGTATTCTGAGCCCAGATAGGGAGCTCTGCATCAAAGCACATCGCAGTCTCTATAATTGCCAGGAGATCATGTCCATGTCACAAACCACAAGCCTAACTTGTCCCCCTCTCTCCTCAAGAAACCTTTCCGTTTCACATAGAGAGGGAAACAAGGCACTCAGTTTTGACATCTTTGAGAGTACAGATTATCATTATTTCCAAAGATAAAACAGCATTCAGGGCCTGGCTTGTGAGGTTGCTTGCTGAGGAATTTATTCAAACATGGAGTTGGCCTCCGGTCTGCTGCTGTGCTAACAGATCTGTGGGCCTCTCTTAACTCTTGGCTGGCTCCACACCCCTGTGCTTAGGGCTGTGCACAATTAAGCTCCAGGAGCTCTGAAAAGCATGGGGCTCTGTGTGTCGCCTGGAGGTGAGGCTCTTGATGTGGGCCCTGCAGGGCTGTGGGACTGTCCATGGCCAATTGCTACAGGATGACATTTCAGTCCACAAGCTCAAGCTGGGCAAGGAGCCATGGAATTGCCATCAGATTCTCAGGCACTAGACTTCTGGGATAGAATGACCTCCCATGTGACTCTCTTTTATGGTGTAATCCTTTTTTAAAATTTATTTCCACTATTACATAGACTTGGCTCGTACATTTTCAGAGGGGGCTGTTTTCTCCAGGGACAAATTGTACCGACTCTTCAACATAGTTCAACTTACAGGACGTTCGTCTTCCCTTCTGTTCTGATTTTGCTTTAAGCCAGTTTTAGATAGTCATTCTGCTACAGAATAGCTTTAGGCAGTCCTTTCAACATTCAGCGCTTTAATCATAGAAAAAAAAGATATTCTTTCTCTTTTCCTATTCTTTTTCTTCTCTCCCAGTCACTTTCCCTTCCTCTCCTTCCCTCCCTTTGCTTGCCTACCCTCCCTTCATCCTCCTTCTCTTCCTTCTTTCTCCTTTCTCTCTCCCTGCCTTCCTTCTCATATACAGCATTTTATATTTAAATGTGGTTTTATAAAGTACTATTTTTCTAAAAGATGTTAATTCTACCTCCCTGCCTATAAAAATTAGTTTGCAAAACTGACTTACCAGGTCTGGACAGGTGGCTCAGCAGTAGAGCGCTTGCCTGGCATGTGTGAGGACCCAGGTTCAAATCCTAGCACCGAATACACAACTAAGTATTGGAGAAACAAAGAACAGATGAAAAAACAAATAAAATTGATTCTCTCTTTCACTCTCTCTCACTCTCTCCTTAAAAAAACAAAAAACCTGACTTATCAGATATTAAAATATCTTAAGGACCAGGGGTGTAGCACAGTCTCAGTGGTAGAGCATTTGCCTAGCAAGCTCAATGCCCCTCAGTTCAATCCTCAGCACTGCAAAAAAGACAAGAAAAGATACATAAAATAAAATATCTTAAAAAGTTCCATTCACCAAACTTATGAGATAAGATGGATGAATCATGGATAAGACTGTAAAACTCCTATATATTCCTAGTATATATGGGAATTAAATACATTATAAAAGAAACACTTCGAATGGATAGAAAAGAGAGGGATTATTTAAGAAACGGAGATGAAAAATATTGCCTAGTCATTTACAAAAAATGTGAATACAAGCCTCATTTTTTTCCAAGCCTCATTTTTATATCAAAATAAAATCCAGAAGAGTCACTAAAAATTCATACAAAAAAATGAAACCATAAAAGTAGCAGAAAATAATTGAAATTTTCCATAATTTGGGGATAGAAAGAACTTTGACCTTTAAAACATAAAAAATTTCAAGTAGAGGGGATGGCATGTAGCCCAGGGGGATCATGCTTGTTCAGCATGTTTGAGGTCCTGGGTTCAATCTCCAGCACCGCCAAAAAGAAAAAAAAAATCAAGTAGAAATAAGGGTAGATTTTGCTATTCCTATATATGATTAATATCCTGAAAAAACTGTTTTTACAAGTTAAAAAAAATGGGACTATGATTGGGTAATGGGATTTGGCACAATTTTTACTTCCCTTTTGATAAATTTGTAGACTTTTTTGGTATTTTTAATATGTTAAATCCATTGCCAATTAAAAAAATCTTTTTAAATGTAGATGGGCCTCTTTTTCTTAGTACTTAGATCTAAATTCTAAAATAATTCTTCTATAATTACCAGTGATTCTATTTTGTAATATTAGTCATTATACATAACCTTCAACATATTCATGTAGTAAAATAACACTGAAAAAATACATGATAAATAGTGGAGGAAAAATTATAAGACAAAGAGATTTTTAAGCAGAATGGCAGAATCCAAATGGAGTCCATTTGTTCTTTCAAAACCTGATTTGAATTTAAATCTCTTTTTTTTTATAAGATAGAGGGACAGTGAGAGGGAGAGAGAAAGAGAGAATCAATTTTATTTAGTTTTTCATGTGGCTTTTGTTGCTCAGACACTTCATTGTGTACGTGGTGCTGGGGTTTGAACCAGCAAGCGCCGAAACCACTGAGCCACCATTCCAGCCCCAAATCCTTTTTTTTTTTTTTTTAAAGAGAAAGAGAAATACTTTTATTTTTTGTTTTTCCTCCACTTAGTTGTGTATGTGGTGCTGGGGACTTAACCTGGGTCCTTGCACATGCCAAGCAAGCACTCTACTGCTTAGCCACCGCTCCAGCCCTTGAATCTAAATCTTTTGATTAAATTTGGCTTTTTTTTTTTTTTAATGGTGAGTCCATTTTCCAAAAGCTCTTTCACCCCTCAAATAATTATTTTTGAGCCAAGGTCTTTTCTTCCCAGTAGAGGGTTTTCTTTCTCTTCCCCCCACCCTTCCCTCTCTCCAATTTCCCCCTGACATCTAAGTTGTACCATTAAATGAATTGTATGATTTAAATTTCAATTTTACTGAAGCTGCAGGTGGAATTACAGGGATCATACAAATGAGCGATTTCATTGAATGTCACTTCACATAAATTTACATAAAGCTCCAAGAAGCTCTACACAGCCTCTAAAAATTCTTCTGTAGGAGAAATGAGAAAAATGCATATTTATTGACCATTTATGGTTTGTCAAGCACTGGACTGGACCTCTTCATTTATATCATTTCATTAAACCCTTGCAGAAAACAGGTGAAGTCAGCATTATCATGCTCACTTTAAAGGTGAAAGACCCTGAAAGAAGAGGTGGTCTGCAGGAAATCACACCCACCCAGTTCCAGCATCCACGAATAACCTTCCCTACCCCCACCATCTCTCTCCTGAATATCTACCTTCCACTGTTAGATGAGAACTTACATGGTGGAAGTTCCCAGGGAGGCCCCAGAAGTCCTTGGGTGGTGTCTCAAATTGCCAGACCACGGATGCTTCCTCTGCAGCTGTTAGGAGGCATCTGCATTGTCTCTGCACTGGGGGACCACCCAGTTACTGCTCCAAGTCCAGCGTGATCATCTTTGGTCTTGGCCAAGGCAGCCGGAGTCCTGGCTCCCCTCTTGCAAAACCTAAAGCTTCTGGCTTCAGTGACACCGGTCTTTCATATTTTGATTCTTTTCCTATACTCATATCTGATGCTTAGAGGGACAGTCTGGCAGAAGGGTTCAAGCAGCGACCCAGCCCTTCTCCTTCTCTGAAAACAGGAGCTATTACTCATCCACACCTGGCAGTGCTGTGGATTTAATGACTGAAGGCATGGAGGTGCTTAGCACAGCACCTGGTGCAGCCTATGCGGGCACCGTGGTTGCTGCTGCTCCAGCGATTACCACCCCTCAGCCTGTCTCAGAGGCCGTCCAGCAACAGCCCTCAATTGACCCTTTCCTCAGCAGGCCATTATGTCTGAACCAAATGGACATATCACACTTCTATCTTTGGGACACCTTTTCCCAGCCAGCACCAAGAGTCCTGCTAGACCTGCCTCCCATGAGGCCTGTGGTCATTCTGGGCACACCTGAATTCTAGGATAGCTTGACTTAGACATAAGCTTAATGTAGGGATAGAGCCACACACCCCCCCCCCCCCGAAATAAAATAGCACTAGGCTAACCGTGCTCAAGGAATCAACGTCAAATTAAATCTTTCCCTGCTGACAATTGATCCAGACTATGGAGGGGAAATCAGACTACTCCTCACAATGGAGACAAGGAGGAGCATGTCTGGAATACAGGAGTTCCCTTAGGGTGCCTCTTAGTGTTAATTTTTCCCTGCTGATAATTCTTCTAGAGATTTGTTCCAACAGAGCAAGGGAATGGCAGGCTGGTGAAGGAGCATCGTCCTGGGGAGTCATCAGCGGCTGAGGGTGGGCCGCTTCTCGCTCTGCACTCCAGGCTATTAGGATGTTGTTCTGCTGGGGCAAAGCAGAGCAGCTGGGAGGCACCCTCTTCCTGGGGTCTTCCCTGCCTCCCTGACCTTCCTTAGCAATCACTGACGAGTGGATGAATGCTCACTCCCCCAGGGCCAGTGGCCCGTTTGGGTGGACAGGCAATTCACTGCAAACTTGGTCCACTTCTGTTAATGGCCAGGACTCCACGAGACAGCAGGACCCAGTTACAAGAGCTAAGTGCCTCCCACCAAACCCAGCCTCACTTCCTTATTCTGTTTCCTTAACCCACCTGTGCTCCCTCATTTCCTAGGGTTGGCTCACACTATTCCTTCCGCAAGGAATATGTTTCCTGGTCTTTGTGCGTGGGTGTCCTTCACACCTCCACAAAGCTCCCAGACACCCTGCCACTAATACGATCTGCTCACACCTCTATATTAGCAGGAATACCTTCTCCACGTGTCCATGAGACTCAATATGCTCCGATCAAATTGGTTGCCCTTGTATTGCTGAGTTTTACACATGTGAAAACGTTATTCTGAGACTTCCCTTGATTTCCAAAGCCATCAGAAATGTTAAGATTCCAGACGCTGTAGTCCTCTTTTTTGCTCCCACTTCTAACCCTGCCCAGCACACTTTGTTGAGGTGAAGGTGCCAGGGCAGTGACAGTCCTCACATGCAGCATGGCAGGAAGTCTCCAAACGGCATGCATTGCTCAGGAGGGTGGCGTGTCCTGTCCCAAGGCCCAATCACTCTTAATTTTACATGTGCTGCTCTGCTGGCAGGCCCTGGACTGACCTTGGGGCACACATACTACTGACCCAGCTGTAAGCACATCGGGCTGGGATCCAGCCATGGCACATCTGAGCCTTCTCAAGGTCACAGGGACGGCTCCATCTAGGGACTCAGGATCGCAAGTACTAAATACAGTCTCAGCAGAATTTCCTTTGGGCTAATTTGTTGTTTTTAAGTATCCAAGGAGGGAAATCAGACTCTTGTTCCACTCTTAATAAAATAAAATGCAGCCTGGAGAGGCAGAAGAAGGTTGACGGTGTCACTCACCCATGTAAACTGAGTTTCCCTAGAACTGCTTGATGGCTACACATGAAGTACAAAAATGACATGACTTTTATGGCCCTGGAAATTCCGCATTACACATTGTACCCCTCCTCGAGGGTTCTCAGTAGTGGATGGTTCAGAGCCAGAATGTTCTTGGAAAACCACAGGGATATGGCTAATGAAATACAAGAAGACAGAGCCAAGAGGGAGGGAGGAGGGGACAAATGTCTTTGAGTGTATGCTATGTCCCAGACCCTACATTAGGCATGGTACAAAGCTGTACTCATCTACTGTCATTAGAGCTCTCTGGGTTAGGTATGAATGATCTTCACTTTACAAATGGAGATTATGGTTCAGAGAGGGCAACAAACTGGATGAAGGCCACATAGCTAGTGAGAAGCAGGGCCAGGCTTGATTCCAGCTTTGTCCAGCTGAAAAGGCTTATGCTTCCCAACCTGTCAAGTGACCTAGTTTGAGGGCAACTTGAAGTTTGACCTTGGTTTCTGGAGTGACAGATATTTGACTCTTTCACCTGGGTCTGGCCCCTGGTGCTGTCTGACCTCACCACAGTCACTGATAAGCTCACTGATAAGTGTGCAAAATGTCTCACTGCATTGCTGATAGTAAAGGAACAAACAGATGAAGGAAGTGCCACAAAGTTCCAGAGCAGACCACAGGCTGCAGCAGATTCCCCCAGACTTGTGAAAGTCAGGAAAGATGTGAGGGTTTCTGAAATACCCAAATCCTTTTTTTCTTTTTCTTTTCTTTTATTATCATTATTTTATTTTATTTATTTATTTATTTGTTTGTTTGTTTATTGCAGTGTAGGGGATGGAACTCAGGGCCTCCCACTGAGCTACATTATTCTGAGACAGCATCTCACTAAGTTGCTAGCCTGGAACTTAAAATCCCCCTGCCTCATCCTCCCCAGTCACTGGGATTATAGGTGTGCGCCCCCACAGCGGGCCTAAAATCCCCAAATTCTTGATGGTCTTGGCTCCTTGATGTGGCTGCTCCCTTCCAGCCACCCTTTCCTGTGACTGCATAGCAGGCTCTCCCTGTCATGGTGCATGTAAGAAAAGAACAAAGGAGAGCGAGGAGAGAAAAGAGAGGAGAGCATCGGCTGAACAGCGACACAGGTTCATTCAGGAGAAACCTGCGGAGGGGAGGCCCTGGGGAGGCTGGGCCCCACCTGCCCCTTACAGCCTGGGGTAGATATAGAGGGAATAAGGGGGGGAGGGGACCCAGGGGGGAGTTTTCTGGTCAAACTGGGTTTTTCAGTAGGTGGAGATTAAACTGAGTTCCTCAGTTGGGTGGGGATCCTCTGATAAGGGTCAGAGAACAGAGGTTCAGATAAGGGCCTGAGTCTGTAGATTCAGTGAGTAGGGGCTTTGCTGCCTGGCTGAGTGGCATCTGCTAATTTCTGTATCCATCAGTGCAGAGCACCCTCCCAGTGATGTTAATATTTTCCTGATGCCAAAAGGTCCTAGCCTGAGGAATGAACTTGCGTCTGGGGAACTCTTTGGAGTGAAATGTTAGGCAATCTGAGGGAAGATGGGGACTAGGGGAAGGGCCAGAACAGCTTCCTTGTGAACCCTCCAAGTTCCATCTGGGCAGCAGTTGCCAACAGGGAAATCAATCCTTTAAAAGCCAGCATCCTGCCGAGGATCCTGGGCTTGGTTCTGGAAGCAGCACAGCCATCTTTCCTGAAGCCTTCCCTGTATCCTGTTCCATTCCCTGCAGGGTCGCACACCCCATCACCTCCCCTCCGTTTCTGACCTCCACCTGTCTGCTGTGGTGCCTCTTTGGCTGAACACATATGACTAGGGTGCAGGAGGGGAGTCTGTGGGCTGGCACAGGCTTGCCACTGGGTCCCCGGGGACGATCGACTGAGTCAGGTTGGGACCTCCAGGGTGAGACAGAGGTCAAAACTCTGCCTTGGCCCTCAACGTGCTCATTCTGCAAGGGGCCTGTGGTGACGTGAGGTGCTGCAAATAAGCAAAACCTAAAATGTGGGAATGCCTTTGCAAATGGGCAAAGAGCACGGGAGGTTCTGAGAACCGAAATTGTCTAAGAGCTACTGGAGCAGAGGGGTCCATTTTGGTGGAAGTAGCAGGAAATTCCTTCATTCAAAAACGAGGTATTGCAAACTTGGTTCCTGATACTATGCAGTGACAGAGCAGACACACAGGCTGGCAGCTGGGTGCAGGAGCTCCCTCTTCCTCACAGACGCAGTGCTCCCCCTCCTCCATCTGCCAGCCTCACAGGGTCCTCTCTTTTGCCTCTCACTCTGTATCTCCTCTCTCACTCTCTTGGCTCCCAAATCTGGGTACCCAGAGCCTCAGATCCGCTCGTGGCAGGATAAATGGAGTGTCACAAAGAGAAGGCGCTGAGACCACTGCTAGGTGAACTGCCAGGTTCTTGCAAAGCTCACTGGGGGTACGCAGGCCAAGCGCCAAAGAGGAACAGTTCAGTTAATGGGAGTGTAGAAGAGATGAGAAAGAGGAGAGCCAAGGTGGCTGGCAGGAATACAAAGTCTTAGATTTCTGCCAGGCTTGGTGGCGCATGCCTGTGATCCCAATAATGTGGGAGGCTGAGGTAAGAGAATGACAAGTTCGTGGCTAACCTGGGCAATTTAGCAAGACCTTGTCTCAAAATAAAAAGTAAAAAGGATTGGGGATTGTAGCTCAGTGGTGGAGCGCCCCTGGCTTCAATCCCCAGTACTGAAAACAAATAAATAAACATTTAGTCCTTACGGTTCTGCTATCTGGTGGGCAATGTCATTATGATTCCCTAACTCCCCTTGAAATCTTTGGCATAGTACCCACTGTTATGCATTTGTATATGATATCTATTATGCTAGTTGATATATTATTGATACTATATTAATGTTATTAATAATGTTAGTGATGCCAATCATTGATAAATAGTTCTTGCTTACCTCCCTTTGTGACAGGTACAGTTCATTCATGCCCTGTGGGTTTGGCTGTGTCTGGGGGTTGGGAGGACAGGGTGTGCTATAAACCAGTAAGTACATCACCAACACAGATGTGGGAAAAGGAGCGAGGCCTTCCGGGGGTAGCCCCATATCTGAGCTACAGACCCATTCCACTGATATTGACTGAGCACCTCATGGAAGCCATATGTTCCTGCAGGTCCTGGGGATGCAGAGCCGGGCCGGGCTGGCTGAAAGCCCTGTCCTCGGGGAGCCTGCCTTCCAGGGGCAGGTCTCTCTGTGGTTGGTCACTTGGTGTCGCAGCCCAGATGCAGCATGCCCAAGGGTCAACTCCCATTCTTCCATCCATCAAGCTTGCTTCTTGCGTGTTCTTCATCTGTTTGTGACGCATGTGTTCCATGTCTCAGCAAAGCGCACTCTTCTCCATACAGGTGCTTAAGACAGGAATATGACGCCATCCCTTTCCCCCACTACTAACTCCAAAGCCTACTCTGTGCTGCCAGAGCACCATCTGTTAAGAGTGTGGCAAGAGTAACCGTTGCTTTACATGTCTCTGTGTCATAGTGCCAGCATCCAGGAGACTCTCAATAAATGCTTAGTGACTGGAGGAAGAGCTACATTATAACAAGTGAGCATAGATAGCCGGGTGCAGTGGTGCACGTCTGCAATCCCAGCAACTCAGGAGTCTAAACCAGGAGGATCACAAGTTCAAGGCCAGCCTCAGCAACTTAGCAAGGCTCTGAGAAACTTAGCGAGAGATCCTGTCTCAAAATAAAAAATAAAAATGGTTGGGGAAGTGGCTCAGTGGTTAAGCAACCTGGGGTTCAATCCCTGGTAGGAAAAAAAAAAGTGATCATAGATAAAGTTGAATCCCTCAGACTGTGGAAATGTACTGTTATTATCCCACTCCCTCCCTCTCTCCAAACCTCTCTCCTGCCTTTCCTAAGGCACTGGATCGGGTCAGTTAATGACAGCTTTTGCTGTCTATATCAGCTGTCATCTGAAAGCATCAAATCACCATCACTGTTCCGGTTCCAAAAATCTCCAAAATTCATGCTGAATTCCTGCCAAGGCCCAGACTGACCTTCTCTCCAGAGGCCTGGCCTGCAGTTTCTGGGCAGCCCACCCTGCTCAGCAGATTGCATTTCTAAAGCAGCCTGCCCCAGGGGCTTATGCCCTCCCCCACCAGGAGTTCTGACGAGCTGATTCCAGCACAACCTGCTCCTCCCAACAGAGGAACCTACCCAGATACATCACAGACGTGTCTTAGTCAGCTCCTCATCTTGCTTCTGGAAGGATTTCTGAAGCTTGCTTTATAAAGTAAGGCAATCATCAACAAGGCCATTACATTCAGTCCTGCAGGACATTTACTGACAAGATCACTCACCGAGGGGCAAACTGGGGACAGAAATCCTGCCCATCGCCTGCTTATCACGCCATGCAGCCCAGCACAGGCTACCCTTGCCCAAAGAGGCCTTCTTTTTCCAGTTTACAAAGTCTTTTTTTTAAGAGAGAAAGACAGAGAGAGGGGAGAGACAGAGAGGATCAATTTTTTTTTTTAGTTTTTCATATGGATTTTATTGCTCCGACACTTAGTTGTATACGTGGGTGCTGGGGTTTGAACCCATGTACTTGCGCGTACCGGGCAAGCGCCGTAACCACCGAGCCACCACTCCAGCACCAGTTTACAAAGTCTTATGTGGACCAGGGTGACTACTGAAAGTAGAATGGAAGAAAAAAGAGAAATGAGACTGAGGGCAAAGTGCAACTCAAGATGGGAAAAACCCTAAAGGCAGATCTGTTCAAATCTCTGCTGAAGTGTGTCCTCCAGGAAAAAGCAATCCCTGAACCACTTCCAAAAGCAGCCATATCTGTGCACTAAAGAAGACAGAAAGGCGAACTACCATGGCCCCATGGGAAAGATAAGCAGGCTTTTCAAGTAAACATGCCACAGCCAAAAGAGCAGGTCCCTGATTTGTGCTGTGGCCGCCCTGGGTCTCATTCCTCACCTCGCTCACCTGGAGAGTCTCCTCAGGTACAGCAAGGGCTAACAGAGGTAAAGGCAGCACCTTTGCTTCCCATCAGCACTAACTCGCTCCATACCTTGACACTGGCCGGTGACTGCCCGGGCACAGATCCCACCCTCCTGGTATACCTCCTCCCAGGGGAGCCTGGGCCACCGAGTCTCCACGGATATTGCCTTTCACCTTCCCATTTCCGACTCTCACATGAGTTCTGCGGATAGAAAGAACAGAGAAATGGATGCCAGGATGCTACATGACTCTCAGTGCAGAAAAATAAAGGGCAGTCATAGACTCAGTCTGCTTGTGCTAGGTAGCCACATCCTGGCTTCCCTACACCTGGTCGAAACAAAAGGGCTTTATTTTTTTGAGAAGTTAAGAGTCAGAAGTGCACCCTGCATGTCACCCGGGCCCACCGACCTGTCAATGATGAGTTGATGACTCAAGCGATTCAGGCTGTAACTCACCACTGGGACTAGGAAAGGACCGCAGCTTCTGCTTACTGGCCCAAGGGGTTTCGATTAAGAGTTCTTTGAATATTTTTGCTTTGTTTAGCATGTATAATGCCTGGGAGTAACAATTCTGATAAACCAATTGATAGTTTGATCTCAGGTCCCCATCTTGGAAGACACATGCACAAAATTATATTAACCAATGACATCGGCCGAATCTACATTAAACCAGCTCCGATTTCAGGAGGGTGGCCCACCCCCTCCCTACCCCACAGAGGACTGGGTCTGGCTGTGCTACCTCCCTCTGGAGCTCCAGGAATTAGGGAGCCCATCCCAGAATCTGTTTCCTAACATCCAGGGGCTGTAGGCCACCTGTGTGTCAGCCACCTGCCAGCTCTCCAAAGCCCAGGGCCACCTCTGGCTTCGGAAGAGCCCTTTAATTTCTTCAGGTAGTCTCTCAATATCTCCCAGTTTGTTTGTTTATTTACAAAATGAGAATAATATTGTCTATCCTGTAAAATTCTTCTGAACTTTAGCCAAAATAACACATGCCGAGCATTTCAAATATCTGACACATTAGCAGACCCGCAACAAATTATAAGCATTGTTAATGTCAGGAAAAAAACAAAAGGATAGAGCATAGGGGTCACTGGCCCAGACCCTCTCACTGGTGTTCCTTCTCCAGGTGAACCAGAATGCCAGCAGCCAAAGCTGAAAGGGAACTTTTTACATGGCATTTGCTGCACTCTGGTTATGGCCCGTATGTGCAACACCTGCTATGAAGACCACTTTGTATTCATATCACTGTGGGACCAGAGGCTGAATACAGCCTGGAGAGAGGATTCCAGCTCCTGACCTGGCTAGGCAGGCGACTCATGTACACTGGAATAAGATAATCTCCATCAATAATGAAAAGGGTCTCATAGGGATCAGGTCTCAGACACATAGCCACTTAAAAAAAATCAGCCTTAAGAAAGGACAGGAATCAACCGTTAAGAAGATGATATTTGACAGTAACACAAACAAAAACATTAAGGGAAGGATAATAGGCTCCTGTCCAAATCCTCATGCTGTGTCACGCAGCAGGGAGAGAAACCCAAGCTGCCAGGCTTACATGGCCAAGGAGAAACAGTGCCAAGTACCTTGTGTGAAAGGAAACCCGGGACGCTGCAGATCAAATATTCAGGGGTGACTCTGCTATTACCTCTGAAAATTGAGTTAGAAAAGCTTCATTAAGACTGTGGATCCAGAACAGGCTCTCACCACGCAAGCCCCTCAGTGGATGCATGGACTGAGCTCCAGTCCCAAACCAAACCCAAATGTACACTGCTGTCCCTGGTGAGGCCACCCAGCAGGCTCCCTCGGCCTTAGAGCCACTCAAACAGTAAGACGTTAGGTAAAAGGAGCTGATGTATTTTTGAGACTAGAATGATATGCGTTATGAAGTCCACAGCGGACCATAGCATAATTTGGAGATAGAGCTAGGCTGATAGTAATGCGTCAAGTTACCCAGATTGACGGAGTTATGAACACAGGTTTCATTGCCCTGCCGTCAAAGATCCTTGTTCCACATGACCCCACCATTCACCTCGATATTACTGAGTTCTTCGTTACTATGTGACAAATACCTGAATTAATCAATTTAGAACATATTTATTTTGGCTCACCATTTTGGAGTTTTCGGTTCTTGATCGGTTGTCCCTGTTGCTTTTGGGCCTGTGACACAGCAGCATATCAGGGTAGGAGCACATGGCACAGCAAAACTGCTCGCCTCATAGCTGAGAAGCAAAAATAAGGAGAGGAAAAGGAAGGGACCAGTTCCATTTTCCCTTCAGGGACACACCCCCAATGACCTGAAGGCCTCCCGTTAGGCCCCACCTCTCAAAGGTTCTGCAACCTCCCAGTGATGGCAAGCGGGCACCAAGCCTGTAACACATGGACCTTTGGGGGTACCCAAGATTCCAACCAAAGCAATCCCCATAAATACAGTGGAGTGTGACTGTGCAGCCCCAACAGCAATAGGAATCCGTCCATATGAAACGTGACAAAAACCTTTGGGGCAGGGACTGGGGGAATCGCTCAGTGGTTGCCTGCTTGCCTAGTGTATATGAGGTCCCGGGTTTAACTCCTGACACTGTACACACCACACACACACACACACACACACACGCACATCTTTGGGAAAAAAAATTGGTTTCCTATATTTGATATTGTGCCTGGGATACTTTGGAGATTAAGGGATGGTTTGAAAATAGAACCTTAGCAAGAAAGAAATAAAAACCAGAGTTTAAAGGCCAAAGACAGGGAAGCTTTCAAGTGCTTGAAGATTCTCTTGTCTATAGCCCACTTCAAAGTGGTCCTGGTACGGGAGCAGTGGCTCAGGTGTAGAGCGCTTGCCTGGCATGCACGAGGATCTGGGTTGACCCCAGCACCTCATACACAAACCAAAACCAGAAAAACCAAAACCAGAAGAAAAACTAAAGAAAATTGATTCTCTATCTTTAAAAAAAAAAAAAAAATTTGGTCCCGAGAAATAATTTCTATTACAAGTTGCAAAACTTCGTGCCCTGGCCGCCAAGGGGATTTACTCCCCACACTCCCCCCGTAATTAGCTGTGGAAGAACCAGAGTTCTAGCGAAGGGTAAATGCAATGGGCCCAGCACGAGAAGGGCTCTGAGGAGGCGGAGAACAATCAGGAGTCTCCCATGCAGGTGACAGGAACCTGGAGCGGAGTAGAAAAGGGGCGGGAAATCAGTTTTCAAGAAAACACGGCTCCAGAAGCTCAAGAATTGAGCTTCAGGCGATAAAGGCCAGCCGGCCACTCCGGCAGGCCACAAGAAGGGCAGAACCCTCCGAGTGTGCAGGGGATCACATGGAATGGCTTTCCCTAAGGACACGTGGGGATTCATTCCCAGGAGCAGTAGGAGGTAAGGCAGGTGGAAGCAACAAACGTCTTCTGCTCCTGGACAGCAGGAGAGAGCCACTACGGAGCGGGTAAACTGCTACGGCTAGAACCTGTCTGCCAGGATAAGTTCTATACATTCATAAAGAGGGTGAATTTATCAGCTTTCAGTGGAGTCCAGGCTTCCACGAAGAACACTGAAACTTCTCCCCACCTTCTTTTTTTTTTTTTTTAAAGAGAGAGGGACAGTGAGAGAGACAGAGAAAGAGAGAAACAACTTTATTTAGTTTTTCACATGGCCTCAGTTGCTCCAACACTTAGTTGTGTACGTGGTGCTGGGGTTTGAACCCGGGTCCTCGTGCTTGCCAGGCAAGCGCCGAAACTGCTGAGCCACCACTCCAGCCCCTCTCCCCACCTTCTTAAAAGTGCAGATGGGCTCTGCGCCACCCAGGGATAGCTTGCCAGTCACCTGGGCGTGTTTCTCCCTCACATCCATAAAGAACCAAACTAGCATAGCAGGCCAAACAGCCTGCTGAAGCTGAGGGCCCCACAAGTGTTGGTGCAAGTGCACTCCCAGCCCCTGACCCTTGGGCGCCCTCCTCAGGGGTTCCTGTCCTGTTTACTAAACAGGCCAGCTAAGCAGTACGTTCAGCCCCCAGCATAGCCCTAGGCACTGAAGAGGCCCTTGAAAGGCCCTGTCCCGGCAGGTGAAAGCAAACACTGAGGAAAAGCCACCTGGTCTCCCATTCCCTAATTTGTCCTTCACGGAGCTCCTTAAAGGACCTGGATGGAATGCTCCAGAAAACACTCACACATGTAAACAGAAAATGCCCACATTTTCTGTTTGCCTGTTTCCCCCCAGTGAGTAGCTGTTTGGAATATTTGACAATTTCTTTCCTACAAAAAAGCATTCCAAACCAAAGGGAAGACAGCCTGTTTATTTGCGGAACAAGACTGGAGATAGCACAGCCTTGGAAGATCTGGCCCCATAGCAGCAGGGATAAACTCAGGATTTTGGCAGGTATCCCCTCCTGCCATGATGTTGCCACGGAAATCGGTCAGCAAGGCCATCTCCCACTGGGTCCTAAATGCCACCATAGGCAGTTCTGGGTAAATCCAGAAAAATAATTATATTTTTTGTGATAAATTGAATTGTGCACCCCAAATTCATATGTTGAAGTCCTAAACCCCAGGACCTCAGAACATTGGTGTATTTGGAGACATGATCTTTAAAGACCTAATTAAGTTAAAAGGAGGTCATTAGGGTGGGCTCTAGTCCAATATGGCTGGTGTCCTCAAAGAGATTAGGAGACAGATGCTCACAGAGAGAGACCATGTATGAGCCAAGGAGAAAGGATTCAAAAGAAACCAACCCTGCTGACACCTTCATCTCAGACTCATAGCCTCCAGGATCATGAGAAATCTAAAGTCTGTTATTTAAGCCACCCACCTGTGGAATCTTGTCATGGTAGCCTTAGCAAACTAATACACACGCTTCACAGTTTACAAAGCTTTTTCTCATAAGCTTACTTTCCACAATTTGCTCAACAATCCCATCGACTAGAGTATTATCCCCATTTTATTGATAGGAAATTGAGGCTAAGAAGCTAGTAGCATAAAGTCACATTGTTCATAAGTGACAGAGCCTTGGCTTGAATCCAGACTCTGGCTCCAGATCTCATGTTCTTACCATAGACTCTGCCTCTTATCTGCAAAGTGCTCTGCACCACTGTGTTTGTATATTTCTGCCCATCGATCACATAATGGCAGGTTAGATTTGGATCCTTTAATCTGAAGAGAGACTGAGTGATGTGCGCAGGCAGACACAATGGGTTGGAAGCAAGAATGGTATTTGTGTTAATCAGCTTTCTGTTGTTGTGACAAAATAACTGAGAAAATCAACTTAGATGGAGAAAAGGTTTTTTGGCTCATGGTTCCAGCAGTTTCATTCATGGTCCATTGGTTCTGTTTGGGGGGCCATGTTTGAGGCATGACAACACGGGTAGGTGCAGGAACAGAGAGGCTATTCATCTCATGGCTGCTAGGAAGCCAAAGAGGAAGGGGCCAGGGTCTCAATATCTCCTTCAAGGGCACGCCCCCAGTGACCTGACTTCCTTCCAGTAGGCCCTTCCTCCTACAGGTTCCACCTACTCCCAATAGCTGCCCAAGCCGGCCACTAAGCCTTTAGGATGTGGGCTCTTGGGGGACATTTAAGATCTAAACCCTAATAGTATTCAAGAGGCTCTTGAAAATCATTGTGAAGTGAAGATTTCTCCTGTTCATTCTCCCAAATTCAAAGAATCAAGAACCTTCCAGCAGCTCTGCTCCTGGTGCAGAGCAGTTTCCCCACCTCCAAGGCCTGTTCTGGGTGAGCTTCCTGTAGGTGATTGGAATTTTAGCTGATTCACCAGCCTTGCACAGGGGCGGGACTGGCCTGGCCCCTGAGGAGCTGCTTGCATCAGTGACTACTAGAAGGAGCCCTGGCCAGGGAACCCAGTCACCTGGGCTTTGCTTTCTTCTTAAAATGTCATTTTTTTTTTCTGAGAAGACTGGTTAAACAGTGGATATCAGGGCTCTGTGCCTCTCCCACTCTGGGGGCAGTCTGCTCTGCTTTCTATTATTTTCTTAAAACAAAACCTGTCTGCTATACTTGAAAAAAAACGTTGATATCAAAATCAGTAAAGGGGCCAGGCTTGCAAATCCCAGCAGTTGAGGTTCCATTTTCCTCTTTTGTGGGAGCACTGAGGGTGGAAGTACATGATAGCGTAGTGACCAAGATTTTAAAATGACTTTTTAAATTCTGTGCACAAACACAGGAATACGTATCAGAGTACTAAAGAAAGAGGGAATTGTACCCACAAAACTGGAGTGGTAGCACTCCAATTTTTCTTTTTTGGTGTTCCTTGTCCAGATGCACACATAATTTTCACACTCATGACAAAGATGATATTTTATATTTTCATGCAACATAGGCGTTTTCCCAAGTCATCACATAATCTTCATGACTATATTTTTTAATGGTCGCATAATATCACCCAAAGTGACAGAAATCGTTTGCCTGATCATTCTCCTTTCCTTAGTCATTTGTTTCCAATTTTTCACTTCGAGTGGCACATCTTCTTGCAGATTGCAGGAAAGCAGCGGATTCTTGATTTAGCTGGGAGTTTTCTGGTACCAAACAGTGGCTCTGTTTACAGGTGGGTCACCCAGGAGTTGCCCGCAGCCATGGAGATGGATGGAACTGTCAGCAGCATCCTGAGAGGTTGAGTGGGAGGGCGCCCTGGGAGCCAGGGAGCTCCATTTGCCTACTTAGTCTTCCCTGTTGCTCAGGGATCCCTGGTTAGTCACTCAACTGGCGCCCAGGTGGGGAGCAGCCTATGAACAAGAAGACAAACAGCAGAGGGTCCCAATTTGGTTCCTGCAAGCAGCAGAAGGGACAATGAGCTACCTGGAGAGGCTCTTCTCTGAGCCTCTGAAGAAGAAGCACCCAGAATACTCAGGGAACCTAACCACAAATCCCAGGAGCCCAAGCAGAAGAGCAATGGAGGTGTTGCTGGTTGCACCAAGCTGCAGTCTGGTTGCTCCTGGCAACTTCTGCCTGAGGGGACAGGCAGTCTCAGTCCCAGGGCAGCCCGCAGCCGGCACTGCCCCCCCCCCTCTGCCAGTGCCAATTGGGATTCCTGGCCCTGAACCTTGCAGCCTGGCTCCTTAGGGAAAGCTGCCCTGGAGATGAGAACTGATGACAGCTTTGGGAAGCAAAAACAAGCAGGAAGGCAGAGGATGTTCCCGTTGCTTTTAAGGTCAGCTCCATTTGGAGAAAATTCAAGATGCACGCATACTAAAGCTGGCACTGTAGGCCAAGTTAATTTATTGCCTCCTGGTTACAGAAACAGTCCCGCCCCTTAGAATGAGTTCAATTTGGAGTTTGGAGGTGGGACAGAATCCTATGGAAACTTCCCCATCATCCTCTTCACGGTTGGTCTCAAGGTCACTCTGGGTTTTTTCTCAACTAGCAATAACAGAAACAGGCAGCTCTTACCAAGTAGTTATTGCTCAGTACTAGGCTAAGTAGTACCCATGCTTTACCCAAAAAGGTCAAGTAATAACCCCAAGCAGGTGAGTGATATGAGTAGTTAAGACTTAGATTTAGGAGTTCTACTCAGCAATTAGAAACAACAATATTGCAGCCTTTGAAGGCAAATGGATGTCAATGGAAGAAATCATGCTGAGCAAAGTTAGCCAAACCCAGAGAGTCAAGAGTCGAATGTTTTCCCTCATCTGTGGAGGCTGGAGCTAAACCTAGATTTGGGTAAAAGGTTGTCAGACTCATGTATTAGACCCAGCAAAGGCATAGCAACACATAATCCAGGGGAACCATAGATTTGTGTGTGGGGGGAGTGATAGGCAGAAGGGAGGAAAGAGGGAGGGAGGAAAGTGGAGGGATCTAGGGAGACAATCAACTATGTAGCATACTCTTTACCCCCCTCACAATCCAAATAATACTTATGCAGTCATTTAATTCTGAAAAATTCACAATCTAAGCATTTATATCACTTGTAGGGACAAAATATAGAAGAATTAAGAGACTGGGGTGTGGGCGATATGGGAGTAATTCTGGTTTAATAACAAATGCATATCATAGTGTTACTTTATATGCATTTATGATTGTATAATAACAACTCCTTAATAAAAAATAAAACTTAAAAAAGACAAAGATTCAGGCAGGCTGACCTGAGTGCAGGAACTCCCCATGACACTCACCTCCTCCTGGCAACTTTGCCACAACCAAAGTAAAATAATAACAACTGAACCCTTAGTAAATGCCAGGCCCTTCAGTAAGGTGTTTGCTTGCATTCCTCTGACTTTCAAATTCCTCTGACTTTTCTTCTAAAGACAATTTCTCCTTCTTGTAGCATAACAGACCCCCATTTCTAGTTGAGCGTGACCTTGTGGATTAAGACCACACTCCCCGAGTCGGGTGAAGCGAGGAGTGTTCACGTGGCTGAATCGTGGGCAATAGATAAAAGCAAAGAGTGTGTACGCAGCTTCCCTCCACCATCCAGCTAGAGGAACCAGAGGGCTGCCAGCCAGAGCCCAGGATGTGACTAATGACTAAGACCATGAGCAGAGCCCCCAGGAGCAGGAGCCTGGTCCACTCAGCAGTCCCGAAGGGGTCACCTCTAGACTTTCACAACAAAGAAAAACAGGTGTCTACCTTGTTTAAGCCGCTATTAGAGATTTCTAATCCTCACGAGCACAGTGGTGGGGCTGGGATTTGAACCACTCCGATTCCAAAGGCCGAACGTTTCCGTGTTAGTTCTGCTGTAAAACCCCGTTCTTCGTCTCATTCTCACCAAAGCCTCCCGCTGCCTTGCTTTGGCCAATCACTTTTGATCAAGTGCCAGGCTCTGTGCTAGGGAACAAACCAAGAATATCAATGGGAATATGACTTGGTCAGGGTGCTTGAGGAGCCGGCAGTTCCTCTTAGAAGACAGATGGATAAGTAAACAAATAAAAGGCGCTACACTGACTCCCGCACAGAGCCGCGAGCCCAGAGCGGCTGCGGGCGCAGGAGAGGCGGACTCACTGCCAGGAGCTCCAGGGCGAGTGCCCGGGAGAACCACGAGCACCCAGTGGTGGCAGCACACGTGAAGAGCGCTGTGCTCACTCCCCACTACATTTAGACCCTGCTCCTCCCGAGCCTCCCTCTGTTCTAGAAATGCGATCCACACTTCTTACCCTAGAATTTTAGATTCTAGGCTGTCATTGCTGGAGTCCCCTGTAGTCATCCCCTGGGAATCCAGATGAGTTCTGCTTGGGGAACCCAAGGCCTCGAGGAAGGATGTGTGTGGGATCCTCAGGCCAACTCCTCACCACAGAGAAGAAACCAGCAGTGGTACAGCAGAAGGCTCATGGTGGTGCTGGCGGGAGCCAGGCTGTCCCCCCTGCAATTACACCATGCTTGGAAATGACGCTTCCTATGTGACCCTTCTTCCTGCACTTCTAATGCCCGAGCTGCTGTTCACTGTTAATAAAGCCCTGATCAGAGCCAATTAGAACCACCTGGAGAGGGCAGCCCTGCCACCTGAGCTAGCGAGGGCAGCTGTTGGTGGCAGCTTGTTGGCTGTGGCTAAGAGCTGGTATAGCCTATCCCTCCCTTTTCCGAGCGGGGACAGCCTATCTCTTCCTTTTCATTGCTTCCCATAACTACTCGACTATTCTGTGAGTGCTGGCTATGATAGGAGGCAATGGGGGTCACTGGAGAAAGAGGACATGTCCTGGGCCCAAGGCTGAACAGCATTTTCCCTTATTCAGTATACGTTGATTAAGTATCTGCTACATGCCAGGCCTGGTGCAAAGAGCAGAGTGTAACAAAGAATAAAATACAGGTAGAACCAGATGCGGTGGCATTTGCCTGTGTTCCCAGCAGCTAGGGAGGCTGGGGCAGGAGGATCACAAGTTCAAAGCCAGCCTCAGCAACTTAGTGAGGCCATAAGCAATTTAGCAAGACGCTGTCTCAAAATAAAAAGGGCTGGGGATGTGACTCAGTGGTTAAGCACCTCTGAATTCAATCCTTGGTACAAACAAAAAAAAAGTCAGGCAGAGACAAGTTTATTCAAAATGAATGAAGTTGAGGCTCCAGGGTCTACCACTGAGACAAGTTCTGAAAGGGGCCCAAGCAACCTGCTCAGGTACTTTTGTGAAATTTGCAATGGTCGGCTATTTGCAAGCACACCCAGTCAAGAATCCTGTCTCTCCCCATTCAGGCCTCCTCTCTGTCACATTTCCCTTTGTGCTGGCTGGCACTGCAATGGTCACACTCATTTTGAGGATCTAATTAAGAGGAAATTAAATTTAACAGCTTTGGGGTTTTATGGTACATATTTCTGTGTCCAGTCTTTGCTGTCCCTGTCAGTGCAGAGGTGGCTTCCGGGAAGATGACTGCCTTGTTGCTGCTGGCTTACCGGGAATTGGCGCGCTTAGGTGTGAGGCCCAGGACCAAGCCAGGCTTAAGGGTGTCCTGTGGAACCTGCCCTGGAGGTGTGCGGTTTGTGGAAGAGAAACAAGATTCCAATGGCTCTGAGCCAGGACTGGAGAGTGGCTCCGCTGTTGGAGAGCTTGCCTGGCACGCACCAGGACCCGGGTTTGAACCCCAGCACCACACACACAACGAAGAGTCAGAGAAACAACAGCTGGAGGAAAAACTAAATAAGACCGAATCACTTTCTCTCTCTTTCACACTCTCTGTCTCTCTCTGTAAAAAAAAAAAAAAATTACTCTGAGCCAAAATTGAGTCTGTGGGAAAATCTTGCAGTCACCAGATATGTAAAATTCTAATGAGCACAGGATTCAATTCTCATTGACATCTGGTCCTCTATGTGAGGAATATATTGAATAATACAGGGAGACAATTATATGCTATGCTTCCCCCCCCTTTTTGATAGTAATTAGCCAAATAGAATTTATCAGAATTCCTATGCTTGTAGGGTACAAACTGTAGCAGTCCCACAAACAACATGTATGTCTGGCTGAGAAGTCACACGTTTTTAAGTATCCCAGCCATCAACAATAAGTATGATTTTTTACAGGGTTTTTTGATTTTTCATTTTGATACAGGGTCTCACTAAGTTGCTGAGGCTAGCTTCAAACTTGTGATCCTCCTGCGTTAGCCTCCTGAGCACTTGGGATTTTAGATGTGCACCACATGCCTAACTTCTAAATATAATTTTTATTATGCTAGAGAAAAGACATAATTATCTTTACTTTCTTTATATAGAAAATGTTACAAACTGTTGCCTATGAGGAGAAAGAATATTGAGCCAGGAAGTGTAGAGGGGGGTGGTATGATAGTACATGCTAGGCAGCCAATTAACAAAACTTACATGATTTTTCTATATTTTTTGATATTCATGGTATTTTTCCACACTAAATAAAGGTTTGCTTTCATGCCTCTTTTTGTGTTTGTAATTTTGTATTGTTCTTAAAGGGAGCCCTCCAATCATCTAACCCGGGTCCACCTGGAACACACAGTCTTTTGTTTCTTGTCACTGTCTGATGGCAGCACGTGTCCCCCTCGTCCCCTCACACAGGGGTGATCAGTGCCCAGCGCAGACCATGCACTGAACTCAGGAGGGGACCACCATGGAGGCTGGAACAGACCTGGCCCCTTCCCATGAGGAGAGGGGAGGCAGACATCAATGAGGCACCTCATATGGGGTGCAGGGACAGAGAATGAGTGGGGACCCTCCTGTGGGAAATGAGTTTGGCTGAGACTGGAAGAATGAGCAGGAGTTGTTAGACGAAGAATGTAAGAATGTGCCCAGCACTGAGCACAGCCTGCGCGGAGGCCCTGAGTTAAGAAGGGCTTGGTACAACACACGTGCTCCGTAATTGTGTATGAATTAACTTTTAAAATATCATGATTCAGAGGGCTGGAGCGGTGGCTCGGCGGTTACGGCGCTTGCCTGGCATGCCCAAGTACATGTAGTTCAAACCCCAGCACCCACGTACACAACAAAGTGTCCCAGGAATTAAAGTCACATGAAAAACTAAATAAAAATTTCTTTTCTCCCTCCCTCTCTCTCTCTGTCCCCTCTTTCTTTAAGAAAAAATATATATATATATGATTCAGGCAGGGTCAAGGTAGTGTGAAACCCTTGGGAAATTAGCAACAAGGGAATGAGAAAGGATCAGGTTAGAGCTGACTTCCTGACTTTCAGGAAGAGAAACAGCATGTGCAAAGGCCCTGGGGTGAGAGAGAGAGAGAGAGCAAAGAGTAGCCTATGTGTCTGAACCATGGGTTTGTTTTGTTTTGTTTTTTAAAGGAAACCAAGAATGGGAAAGATGGTGAATTTAAATAGAACTGGGAAGAAATGAGGCTGGAAAGCAGACTTTACCTTGGAGGTCATAGTAAGGTGGATTTATGTGGAAGGATATGCCACGCGCAGATCGTGTTGGAAAGACTGGTTGCATGGCTGACAGAGACTGGAGGAAGGGGCAAGGCAGGAAGACCAGTCAGGCAACTGCCAGAAAATACACACTAGACAGGGTGACGGCATGGGAGGAAGTGGGCAGACCCAGAGGTGAACTTGGTGTCCCTGATGCAGGCAAGTGGGTGAGAGGAAAGGATCACATGGGGCTGGCAGGCCGACGTCCAGGAGAACGGGTTCTTGATTTGTTTCGGTGTGGCTTCTTTCCAGCGACATGATTGCCTGGGCCCTGGCTACTGGTCACCCTGAGCTGCATGGTTCCTGTCCACTCTTCCCCTCCCAGCTCCCCGTGCTCTGACTTTCCGCTGGGTTTGGCCGGTGGGGAGCCACAGGAGACGGGAAGGCAGTCTCCCCGTGAGGCTGGCCATGCCCCTGGGTCTCTCACCGCTGCCTTCTTCTTCTCCTTCCTGCTTTTAGAACCCACTTTCCTCTCCCTTCTCTTGGGGTGTGGGGGGCTACAGCTCCCCTGCCAAGCTGCAGAGTCACCCCTCCACCTCTTGTGGCTCCCGTTCCTAAGTTCCTTCCTTGAGCTATTCTAGTCAGTGCAACATCTGGTCCTATGGGAACGCTGACTGAGTCACACACCCTCTCTCTCACCAGGCTGTTGTTCAAGAAGTAACATCTTGTCCTTTAAGTCAGGCCACGCCCCGTAAGCCCGCAGCCAACTAGGCAAAGAACTAACTCCAGCCTTTACCTGGTGACCAGCGGCATCTCCAAGCTCCTCTCCCCTCTGGCAAGCCCAGTGACTGACCCCCTGGCTTTGAATTTGACTCAGATTCCCTGGCTCCTGACCTGTGGATTTTCCTGATGCCCATCCCACCCCTGTCCAGCCAGGACGCCCCTGCAGTTTGAAACTAGGCGTGCAGGGTCAGGGGTGGGGCAGGGGAGGTGGGTAGCCTCAAGCTTCTTTCCCTCCAGCCCTGGCCAGACCTGGAAAACCAGTCATTTGTCAAGTGACCAGTGACCAAGATCCCTGCTTCCCCTGAGGGGGCTAGATAAACCTGCCACATTATTGTTCTCAGACTCATCCCCCCCACAAGTTCTCTGCTGCCCTGTAATCTTCTGTATGTCTAGGTGGGTCTAGGTGGTATTTTTGTCTGTTCCTACACCTCGACCCTAGCATATAAACACCCCGGAGGGCCCAGACTCATCTTATTCACTACTGTCCCCTGGACCTGGTCCAGAGCCTGGGATGTGGTGGTTACTGCTTAAGTACACATTGACCAACAGACCACCGACTGGCCTCGGGTCATCCAGTCTTCCCTCCTCCTCAGATGAGATAGAGCCACTGATGGGACCTCAGACCTCCTGACTCCACCCCTTGCATGTCCTCAGCGTCAGACTCTGCCTTTTCCAGCCCCTCCTCTCACACTTAGGTTCAGGGTTCTTTGGGGAGATTCCCAGTGCCCTGTTAATGTTTTTGTTTTTGGTACCAGGGCATGAACCCAGGAGTGCTTTACCACTGAGCCACATCCCCAGTCCTTTTAATTTTTAATTTTGAGACCAGGTCTGGACAAATTGCTTAGGGCCTCGAGAAGTTGCTGAGGCTGGCTTTGAACTTGTGATCCTCCAGCCTCAGCCTCTTTAGCCGTTGGGATTACAGATTTGGGCCACCACCCCTGGCCCAGTCAATGTACTAATTGGCCTTAAGCACTGGTAAGTTTATAGGGACGGACTTCACATGAAATGCAAAATAGGATTTTAAAATTTCGATTTAACCTTAAATCTTAATTTATGCTAAAAATTTAAAAAGCAACTTTCCAGATTTTCTGCCTGCAAAATTGTGAATAAGCTCGTCACAGCTCAGTTTACCCTTCTTCATGTCTCTCAGTGGGCTGGCGCCCAAGCAAGGGTTTGCTTTGTTTACTGGACACAGAGAATTATCCTGTGAGGATAATTCTCTTCCCTATGTGTGGATTTTATTAAAGTTCTCGTTACAAGCCAAGGTGGCGTTCTTGGGGTCAGGGAGATGACCCGTGACCCCTTCATGTGATTTTCAAGCTAGGCCCTACCGGCAGGACATCCGACCAGCCCTTACATTGCAGTGCATTTTCCTTTCCCAATGTCCAGGTGCTAGAGCTACTAGCAGCCCCCAGTCATTGCAACAATTAGCCAGAAAGAGCCTCCGAAAACCCCTGGGGAGCAATTACACCTGAGGTGAAGGAGCTTATTACCCTGTGGTTGAAGATAGGTTGAAAGATTTGCTGAAAGGTCCTACCTACCCTGTCCTGCAGGTCTGGGCTGAACAGCCTTTCTGTCCCTCCCCACAGGAGGCGCTGGGCCACGCTCTAGAAGCCCTTCCTGGGTAACAGAGCCCACAGCCTCTCTCTCCTCTGAGTGACACTCATGTAGCATTCTGTCACATGGTGTGACTCTCACTGTATCAACACCTTTCACGTTAATTAACTCTGGGGTTTGTTATAGAACAGTTCACAATCTGCATGTGTTTCTCTGACTAAATTATAAGCTCCCAGAGGGCAGAAACTACGCTGCACTTGAACTGCCTTCTCCCCCAGTCTGCTACACCTGCTCGGTGTGGGTGTAGTGAAAAGCGATCGCTCCCTCCCAGGAGCCAGAAAGAGCGTCTGGGCACAAGCAGGTCTGGGACATGGTGAAGAACCACAGGAACAGCTGAAGCTATGCCAGCCAAGGGACGCTGTGGCCCTGCTTTGAGGAACGGGACCACCCTTAGGATGGGGGAGGAAAAATAAAGTCCAATAAAGGAAAAGGTAGAACAGTAGGGTGTGGGACAGGGTTGTCACTCACTGAGTCACAGGAGTCCACAGGGAGGCGCCTGGTCCTCTGGGCAGAAGGAGGCTGGACCAAGAAGAGGCTGTTCCATCTGCCAGCTAAGAGGTCCAAGGGGCCAAGGGGACCCTCACAGCACAGCAGCAAGGATGAGCGGGGCTGCAGGGTGATGGAGCTAAGAAGGCAGCGATGCTGTTTGCAAGTCACAGCTTAGCACGTGGCAGGCATTCCGGAGTGTGGCTACTTAGAGAAATGTGTAGTTGACACATAATTTTATAAACAGGTATCAATATCATAGGAGGCACAGAGGCAGTGTTTCGGGGCAGAGGTGGAAGAAACCTTTTTTCTTCTTTTTCCAGTGGTAGGGACTAAACCAAGGCCTTGCGTGCTGGGCAAGCGACACCCTAGCCCTGGAGGAACCCTTTGCAACAGAGTCCTTGAAAATGGAAGTGAACTGGGCCTGGGTAGAAAAAGATGGGATTCCAAGTGCAGGTGGAGGCCACAGACTCAGGAAGGAGAAAGGAGGGTGGGGGGATGGGAACGATGGAATGTAGAGTAAGGAAGAATAGATATTCAAGGTGATGGCCTCCCCTGCAGTTTCACCAAAAACATAAAATGCCTCTCTTGCCCTTCCTTCTTTATGCAGAAGCATTTAAGTGGCTTCCAGCAGTTTTTGAGCCTCTTGCAGTATAAAGAAAATTTCATCATTGGATTACAAATGCTTTCTCCTTGTATATTACAGCTCTAGCCTGGACAGGGTGTTTGAGGGCAGACTCAGGAAATGAAGGTGACACTATCAAAGTGTCCAGAAAAGTAAAATGCTGCCTTCATTCCAGGCACGGAGGTCAGTAATAAAAAAAGTTTTTATCACGGATGAATCCCCAGCCTGAATGCAAAGGTTAGCTGACAAGAAAGGAAAGGGGTGGGGGAAGCAACCCTAAACTATATGACCTGTACTCTTCCTTTTTACAACCCTAGCAAAAACAAGCAGGAGACAAATCCCATTTACAAGGACAGCAGAAACTCAGTCTCCTCCCTGACCCAAGCCCTCTCCATGCATCATAAATATTTCCATAGTCATAAATATCACTGATGAGGAAGCAGAGGGCTCTTAATTGGCTCCAAGTCATTTCATGGTGGAGGAAGCCAGAGGAAGCTCACTGAATAAGAATAAGATAGGGCGAGGGATCTCCCAGGAGGAAATTAAAGTCTAATCTTCTATCTATGATGATGTTGTATCTATGTGTTGATTTAAACCAGGAGAGAACTGCCTTGAGATTTGTTGGGAGAAGCTTCTTTTCTCCCTAAGGTTTCTTTCTTTCTTTTTTACTGGGGATTGAACCCAGGGGTGCTTTACCACTGAACCCCATCCCCAGCCCTTCTTACTTTTGAGACAGGGTCTCATTAAGTTGCTGAGGCTGGCTTTGAATTTATGATCCTCTTTCCTCAGCCTCCTGAGCTGCTGGGATTACAGGCGTGTGCCACCAGGCCCAGATGGTTTTTTCTGTCTTAGAGATGCTGATTCCCTTCTGCTGAGCACTGTGGCTGTTGATGCTGCTGCTGCTGATATATCATAAAGGAAGCAGGGATGTAACTAGCATTTATTAAAAACTAATAGCAGAATAAGGAATAAACGTGGTTGGGCATGCAGTGGAATACTATTCAGCAATAAAAAGATGTACCCACTGGGGCTGGAGCAGTAGCTCTGAGGTTACTGAGGTTACCTGGCATGCACGAGGACTCAGGTTTGAACCCCAGCACCATGTACACAACGAACTGTAGGATCAGTGAAGGTCACATGAAAAACTAAATAAAAATTGATTCTCTCTGTCTCTCTCACTGCCCCTCTCTCTCTTAAAAAAAATGTGGGGCTGGAGCGGTCGCTCAGTGGTTATAGCACTTGCCTGGCAGGCACAAGTAGGAGAGTTCAAACCCCAGCACCACGTACACAACAGAGTCTCTGAGCAACAAAGGCCACATGAAAAATTAAATAAAATTTGTTTTTCTTTTTTTTTCTCTCTCAATGTCCCTCTCTCTTTAAAAAAAAAAAAATGTACCCACTAATCCCACAACATGGATGAGTTTCAAAAACATGCACAGAGAAAGGAGCCTTACATAAAAGAAAACACTACAGGGTGGGAAGCAGGCTTCGCTGTGCACTGGTTGCCAGCTTAGCAGCGTCTAGCGAGACAGAATGTCGGTGCACACAAGCCACAGTTATGTAAAGTGTAGACAGCAAGCAAGGGACAACAGAAGCCCAGCACCTGCTGAGGGCCACCCAAGAGGCTCAGGACAGGACAGAGCAGCCACTGTGCATGCCCCACGTGCACTAGGGCTGAAGGCTCCTGGACAGCAACCAGCCTTGGTTTTAGACACGGGAAGGGGCTGCTGCGCTGCGGTGCTAAAGGACGTTCTGTTTGGGAGGGGCTGGAACAGAGCCCGGGCTGTTCTGGCCAGTTCCTTCTTGTCTCAAGGTGCTGTGCTCACAGCCAATTCTACAGTTATTTTTGTGAACCACCAGCGAGAAACAGGGAGAACTGGGTTGATCCAAAGCGACCTGGAGAACTGTCTTGTTGATGTTCTGTAATATCATGTTCTGTAACATGGTGTTCTGTAATAGGTAATCTATGGAGGGAAAACTGTGAATGACAATTTGGCAGCAATCCTAGGGGTGGAGAAGGGGAACCACTGGGAAAGGTTTGGTCATATTTTCAGTGGAGATGGAAATGTTCTGTTTATCTTTTCTTTTTTTTAAGGGGGTGGAGTGGCTCAGCAATTACAGCCCTTGCCTGGCTTGCGGGAGCAGGAGTACGCGAGTTTGAACCCCAGCACCACATACACAATGAAGTGTCCAAGGCATGAAAGTCACATGAAAAACCAAAAAAAGTTGTTTCTTTTTCTCACTGTCCCTCTTTTAAAAATAAATAAATAAAAAAAAATAGGCACAGTGAGAGAGAGAATCAGTTTTATTTAGGTTTTCATGTGGCTTTCGTTGCTCTGACACTTAGTTGTGTAGGTGGTGCTGGGGTTTGAACTGCCATATTTGCGCATGCCAGGCAAGCACCATAACCACTGAGACTCCACTCCAGCCCCTGTTCTGCATATCTTGATGGGAGTTTGGATCACACAGGTATCTGTAACTATCAAAACTCAGCAAATGTACACTGAAGATTTATGGATTTCATTGTATTTAAATTTTACATCCAGCCGGGTGCAGTGGTGCACACCTGTAATCCCAGTGACTCTGGGGGCTGAGGCAGGAGGATCGCAAATTGGAGGCCAGCCTCAGCAAAGGAGCAAGCCTCAGCAAGTTAGCAAGGCCCTAAGTAACTTAAAGGGCTGGGGATGTAGGTCAATGGCAAATTGCCCCAGGGTTCAATCTCCAGTGCCAAAAATAAATAAATAAATAAATTTTACGGCCAATGAAAACCTGAAACAAATTTCAAATTCTGTTTACCTATATACAAGCTGAAGTATTTACAGGAAAGTATACCAATGTCAGCAGTTTACTTGGAAATGCATCAATAAAATAAAGAAAGGTTAATCGGCAGAGGGACGGAAATATGGATAATTGAAAAGCAATTTTGGTGAAATGCTTGTAAAAAAAAATAGAGAAAAGGAATAATGATACTGGTGTAAATTCAGGCAATGTTTATTGGACTTGTTGCTCTTGGGCCAATTTCACCTTCGCTGCCATGATGAGGGCGGGCATGGGAAGTGACTGCTGGCCAGAATGGCAGGCAGGGAAAATGGCGCTGGACCTTTGCCAGGCAGCTGGTTTTGCTGGCTAACTGGAAGTCAATGATGGGGTTGGTCCTTCAAAGATTGGCTGGTGGATCCATCAATCCATTGGAGCTTGTCCGCCAGCGCCTTGATTGGCTGTTCTTTTCACCGGCAAGCTGCCCTTTGCCCTGCCCCTTGGCCAGCAGGCATGGCCTGAGTGTCTTGACTGAAGCCACGCCCCCAGCCAGCCTAACAATGTTAACGGTAGAACCTAGGTGATTAGCATACATGATTACCTATTCATTGTAAAAATACTTTCTACTTTACTGTTTCCAATTTTTCACAATAAAATGGAAAAAAACAGTAGTGATGTAATTGAAAGAAAGAAAGAAAAAAAACAGCAACAATTCCACCCCATAGCTGTATCAGTCCTGGTTCTGGGGGTGAACTTAGTGGTAGAGCTCTTGTCTAGCATGGTCGAGGCTGCGGGTTCAAACCACAGCACTGCAAAATAAATAAGTAGAAATAAATTTAGAAAATAATAAGAATAGCAACAATTTCCTGAGTGCCCAGATGATTAAGTGCTTTATAAACGTTTTCCTAATACTCATATTATCCTGGTGTTATAGGTTAGAAGGTGAACATCAGAAAGACTAAGTGACTTGCCCAGAGACACACCATTTACAAACATCAATGCCAGGCTGTCACAGGAGAAGAGTAAAAAAAAAAAAATCAGAAAATCAGAAGCCACCGGTGTACAACCGGGCCAAATTCACCTGCCCTGGGGAGAAGTGACCAGGAAACGGAAATGGCTGCAGGGAAAATGACTCTGGGCCTCAGCTGGTCAGCTGCTTTTATAGTTTGGGAAAAGGGAGGAAGTTGGTGGGGGTGGCATCTTGGAGACAGGCTGGTGGACCCATCAATCATCAGTATCCAGGAGATGCTATTGGAGCTTGTCTGTCAGCATCTTGATTGGTTGTTCTTTATTGCAGGCAAACTGGTTGATGCCCCGCCCCCAGCCAGCCACTGGGGATTAACCTAACAAAGAGTTGTCTCTTTTTCCTAAATCCCTATCTCAAGACTTGCTTGAGTCTGCCACAGGTTGATTGTAGGTACAGGGGTATTTCTTTGCCCTTCTTTGATGCGTCCCCTCCAGAGGCAGAATCTGGTGGTGGCAATCAGAGCAACAGACACCTTTCCCAACTGATGGCTGCAATCTCAGCTCTGGATTTGATAGACCTCAAAGGGGAATGCATTGCTGGTCCTCAAGTCCGTCAAGGACTCCACAAATATTAACTGAAACCTATAATCTACAGGGAAGTCAAAGAAATGTGAGACAGTCTTAAATTCCAAGCAGGCAGAATGGTTGGCCCAGCCTGGAGAACTGGAATCTCAGACTGAACTGGGCACGATTAACTGTGTGATAAACTGTGTGACCTTGCACAAGCCACTTCAGCCCCCCCTCATCCATCTAACAGGGGCTTAAATTAGATCATTCCTCACAATGCCCCAAACTATGACTTTTGATCCAGAGGTCAAAGGCCGAAGGGCTTGGTGTAGATAGGTATGCTAATGGATGCTGGTGGAAAGTGTGTGTGTGTGTGTGTGTGTGTGTGTGTGTGTGTGTGTGTGTATGTAGGGGAATGGCACTCCAGAGGCAGGAAACGCAAACGACGGTCCTGGGTGGGGCCAGGGAGGGGCACTGTAAGGAAGGAGAGTGGCAGTTAGTTTTAGGACTTTAACTCTGAGAAGGTGTATCCCCCAGAGGCCCTAAGCATGGAGGCGTGACAAGGTGCTATCCCAGGAAGGTGCTATTTATTTGCAAGAGTGGAAAAAAACAGCAGCACAAATAGTACATAAAACGATGTGGTAGGAGCCAGAAGATCCTCAGTCTGCATCTTTTAACCTAGCTTTCCAGAAAGCTACAGCTCCTGGGAAGGGTCACTGGGACACTTGAGGGGCTCAGCACCCCTCTCCCAGCCCACTCTGCATGGAAGAGCACTGCTGTTTATGGGTTTAATACACAGGAGTGCCAGATAAAATTTATTTTGAAACAAGAATGCAACAGACCTCAGTTGAACAGCAGCAATTAATTACAGAAATAAGTAGGGAGACCAACGTGTCAGGAGGGGGCTGTTTGAGGAGGAATAGCTGGCTGGGCTTTCAGCTCGCATAGCTAATTGAGGTGACTCCTCATCCTTGCCTGAGCTGAGGCCACTCTGATGAGGCTGGGATGCCAGGAGGAAGGCAGGTTGGAAGGGCACAGTGCCCCTTGAGGCCCAGGAAACCCGGCGCTGTCCACTTCCTTCAGGCACTGGGCTAGTGGCCTTCCGCCTCTGAAGCCCACCCCACCTCTCGGCTGCCTCGCTTAGCGGGGCTCTGTCTGGACTTCCTTCCCCTGGCCCTGGCAGGTCCAAGGCCTCAGTCTATTCCTCCTCTCTGGAGCTGCCCCAGGTTTGCTTTGGAGAGGGACAGAGCCTCCCCGCTAACCCTAACTCTTCTCTGTTGTGGCTGCAATCATAAATGAGCTGGGCGGCAGTCACTTGCAGGCTGGACTGGGTAGGAGGACCTAATAGGGGACAGACAGTTGAGAGTGATGTAAGCAAGAGGTTAAAGGAATCATTCTGTGAGCTGGGCCCACTGTGCTGACCCCCACGTGTTTTTTTTTTCTTTTTCCCAAGAAGTAATTTACCTGCAGCCCTGGTTGGCTTAAGTGGAAGGACATGTCACATTCCTCAGCAAACTACCTGTTACCTGCAGGAGAATGCAGGCTCCAAATAATATCAATAAGAGAAACCCAAGTTACCCTGAAGGGGGAGACTTTTGTGACCCTTTTCACAAGCCAGATCCCAACATCTACCGAGATAAGAATCAGTCCTCCTACCCATAAAATCTGTAGGAATTTATGGTTAAGAACCCAATTAGAACTGGTCAGCATGGGTCAGGGTGACCTACAGTTGCCTTGGCAGTGGGGAATTGAAAATCTGATGTCATCCTGCTGTCAGTCAAAAGTCAAGAGGGGACCTGGGTGGGAGTCTCTGGAAACTTCTCTAGGATCCCCAGTTAAACTGGAGTGCAGGAGAGACACACTGTCCATCTCCTTTCTGAGAGGACCCACTCTGTCCCTTGAGAGAGTCCCCTATCCCTTTTTCTGTCCCTTCAACAAATCCATGCCTGTTACTCTGAGCAACATGTCTGAAATCTTTCCGACTTGATCACAAGAATTGGGGTGTGAAAAGGAGGGTCTCTGTGCTGCCTCGGTTTACCAGAAGGCCTCAGCCCTGTAACACACCCACTGCCAAGGCAGTTTGTTCATGTCACTGGCAAGTTGGCTGCTGGCATGTCCAGCAGGATGACATCAATTTCTATCCATGTGACTAATGTCACTGACGAGTGTCCTTGTGATATGGCAGCTAGTGTCCCCAGAATAAGAAATCCAAGACAGCCCTTGGAATGACTTTTATGGCTTGCCTTGAGTGCCCTACTCTATCACTTCTACCTTGCTTTACTGGTCACAGAGGTCCAGCCCTCATGCATGAGGACCACACAAGGAGGCCAGGGTCACTGGCTCACCACACTACAGTGGCATCCAAAGATCAGGATCAAAGAACAAGAAAAGGCATCCCCTACATGCTCTGGAATGCAAACTATTGAGTGAGCAAGACAGATAAAGCCTCTGCCCTCGTGAAGCTTGTAATCTAGTGGGAATGACAGGTTTCGTATAAATAATTGCAGTTGGAATAAAACCCGATCTCCCTAACCTGGCCCAAGCCCATTCTTTCCTTCTACTGCTCATCTCTTTCTCACTGAGCTCCAATCACCTGGGTCTTTTCTGCATTCTCCCTATAGACCAAGCCCCTCCCTTCCTCAGGGCCTTTGCACTTGCTGCCCCTGAAGTCCTCCCCTGGTCTTTTCTTTACTCAATTCACCAACTTAATTGCCACCTGATATTTTCATGAGTACTTGTCACCTGCATCCTCCCTCTAGAATATAAACTGCATGAGAACATAGATTTTATTAAGCCTGTTTGTCCCAAGGCTTGGAATACTGCTTGTTATATATTAAGCAATGGATGCATATACTTATGAGTGAATGAAAGATCTATTTTCCGACCAAATTGTCAACCCAAGCACCAGCTGTGTCACTTGGCCGTCTTGCAGTCCATACAAAGCTTAGTAAACCGCAGACCCGCTCTAAGGTCCAACACCGACTCTGAGCGAGTCGCCTCTCTCTGCCTCACCTGCTCCCCCCACTTCCAGGTGCAGTTGAAGCATCCCAGGCCCGAGTTGTCTGTATTCTCCCTCGGGACAGGTCCTCAGCTTCTGATTGCTTCGCTGACTTTTCCACCCAGCTTCCCTCCCTCCTCCAAGGGAAAGCTGATTCCAGCCTTGTTTTGCTGCGCTTGTGTTCTCAGCTTTCCTGAGCTGAAATATTGCAAACAGTTGCTCATTAACATCCCAGTTTTCCTGCTTTTCAGGGGAAACGATAAGGGTAGCAGGGACCCCACGCATATTTATTTTCAAAATATGTTTTTTAATTTGAAAGCAAATGGGCACTGGCAGTCTGCAGGTCATTTCACCTGCTGCGGCTGGTGATTAGTGAGACCTTTTCTCTCTGGGTGGTACTGCTGGCTAATGGACTCATGCTCCCTGTGTATGTTTGTCTACAGTTAATTAAAATTTTGCCAAACCTTCCTCACAGCCCTCGCACACAGCAAGGCCAAGGCTTGGCTTGTGGCACCAATCCTGGCTGGCAAGCTGGCTGGGGGCGGTCATCCTATTAAATATTAATCTAAGAAGGCAATCAGGCCTGTGGGCTTCCACCCCTGAGGTTCTCCCGCTGGGAAGTCACAAATCGATGCCAGAGCTCAGTGCCTGTGGCAACTCTCCCTGCCAGGCCTGAGTCAGAATCAGACACAATTTTTGGGGAATGGTTTGGCAATAAATCTGAGCAGAATTCTGCAAGATCTCTTAAAAATTGGGATGAATCACACGCACACACACGCACACACATGCACACACACGCACACACACGTACCTTGGAAAGGGTTGTTAGCCATCACATGAAAGTGCACCTTACTTACCGATGATGGGTGGACCTATTTGACAGTATTTTTTTTTAAGTTTTGCATAGCAAAGATGTCCTGCCCGTCAGAAGTCACTTTTTTTTTTTTAAGAGAAAAGGACAGTGAGAGAGAGAGAGAGACAGAATCAATTTTTATTGAGTTTTTCACATGGCTTTCATTGCTCTGACACTTAGTTGTGTACACGGGTGCTGGGGTTTGAACCTGTGTACTTGCTCATGCCGGGCAAGCGCCTTAACTGCCGAGCCACCGCTCCAGTCCCCAGACGTCTCTTTTGGTAATGTACCTCTCATAGAAAAGGTGGAGGAGACAAAGGCATGAGTCTGGCCCCAAGGAACAAAGCCTCTACTGCTCTATTTGCAGAAATGTGGAGGTTGCTACCTCACAAATTCACCTTCCTGCCCTCTCCCCTTTAGTCATTGTCCTATCTGTCAAATCATTTCAGCAGATACCTTCTACTGACAAACATGGAAGACACGCTTGTGTTGAATCCTGTTCCCCCAAAGGATATACTGAAGTCTAATACCTAACTTTTATTTGGAAATCAGATATTTGCACATGTAATTAGTTAAGACAGACATAAGAGACACAGGGGCACACAGGAGAGTGCCGAGAGGAGGAAGTAGCAACTGGAATGAAGAATCTGCAAAGGAATCCAAGGACTGTCACAGTCTACAGAGCTAGGAAGAGGAGTAGGAGGCCCCTCCCAGAGCCTTCAGAGACCCGCCCTGCCGGCACCTTGATTTCATCTTCCAGCTTCCAGAATTGTGAGGGTGAACTTCCGTTGCTATGGCAGCCCAGGAAACTAACACATGCTGTACTCCTGGCCTTGCTGCTGCCACCCTGGCTACTGGTCCCCTCTGCAGACCCTCTGCAGCAGACAGACTCCGTCACCCTGATCTCTTCCCTTCCTGGGATGTTAAGGATAATCAAATCTCAGTTTTTGGATTGCAAAGTGGGGAATAAAGCTAAGAAGAAAACCTCATCATACCTCAAGTCTTGTTGAGGATTTTCAAAACACCTCAGTCCACACTATGTGTGTGTGCATGCGCACGCTCGCTTTGGGGGATCAAGCCAGGGCTTCATGCATGTGAAGCAAGCACTCCATCACTGAGTCACATCTCCAACCTCTCTCAGTCCACATTCTTGCCAACTGAGAGGTCAGTGAGCAGAATAAGATCTCTCTGTAATGATGGAGGGTGATGCTGTGCCCCAGGGAGCTTCACTAGCTCAAGTCTCGTGGGCTGACATCAGAGACACAGGGAGAAGACACTGGATGAATCTGTACAGATCCTGGCACATATTCTAGAAACTGATTTTCATATTTTGGACTAACTCTTTGTTCTTCTAATAGTTGATGCTAGACCTGGAGGGTGAGCTCAGTGGAACAGCATTCACCCAGCAAGCACGAAGCGCTGGGGTCCATCCCCAGCACCACACAAAAAACATTGAAACGTTTACTCCCTACCTAATCCCTCCAGAATTAGAAAAAAAGTCACTTGTTGCCGGGAAAAGGACATAGTTGAATCCCAACACGCTATTAATCAACTGGACATAATTGACATCCGTGGACTATTCCAACTAACTGCAGCGGAACCCACATTCTTCACAAGCTCATGTGAAAGAAAGTTTTACAAAAAAACCTCAACCAATATCTCTCATGAACAAGGAAACAAACATTCTCAATACAATAGTAATAAAGCAAATCCAACAATATGTAAAAAGAATCACACACCCTGACCATCTTGGTCCATTCAGGTTTCTATAACAAAACACAACAAACTATAGGTGGCTTAAACAGCAAGCACTTGCTTTCATAGTCCTGGAGACTGAGATGTCCACAATTAAGGGACTGGCGGATTTGGTGCCTGGTGAGGGCCCATTTCCTGGTTCACAGAAGGCCATTTTATTCTGTGTTCTAAACCTGATGAAAAGCGAGAGGAAGCTCTCTGGGGTCTCTTTCAAAAGGGGGGCTGATCACATTCACAAGCGCTCTGCCCTCAAGATCCAGTCACCGCCTAAAGGCCTCACTTCCGGGGACCCTTACACTGGGGAGACATAAACAGTCTATGGTAATAACCAGGCGGAATTTATCTCATGTATTCAAAATTGGTTCAACATTCAAAACATCAGTTAATATAATCCATTGCCTCAATAGTCTAAGCGGGAAAAATCACACGATTATGTCAATGTTAGCAAAAGCATTTGCTAAAATCCAACATTCCTGATTTAAAAAAATAAAAAACCTCTATGCAAAGTGGAATGCAGGTGAGTTTCCAAACTTGATAAACATTTCCAAAGAACCTACTACTAACACTTACTTAGTGGTGAGGAACTCAGTGCTTCCCCACTAAGATTAGGAATAAGGCAAGGATGTCCCACCCACTATGGTATTTTCAGCATTGTACTGGAACTATCAACTAAAGCAGTAAGACAAAGTAATATGGAAATAAGGAAGGAAAAAAACAAAACTGCCCATGTTTGCAGATGACACGATCATCTATGTAGAAAATCTAAAAGAATTGACCAAATAAAAAGTAACAAAAAACACTCGGAACTAAGATTCCATGATACAAAGTGAATATACAAGTCAATCACTTTCTTATTTGCCAACAATGAACAAATTGAATTCGAAATTAAAAATATAAATTTAACATTTATGTTAAAAATATTATCATTAGGGGCTGGAGCAGTGGCTCGTTGGTTACGGTGCTTACCTGGCATGGGTGACTACGTGGGTTCAAACCCCAGCACCACGTTCACAACAAAGTGTTGGAGCAACGAAAGCCATACAAAAAACTATTAAATAAAAATTGATTTTCTCTTTCTCTCTCTCTCTCTTTCTCTCACTGTCTCTCTCTCTCTTTAAAAAAAATAAATATCATTACAGGGCTGGAGCAGTGGCTCAGCAGTTGGACCACTTGCCAGGCAGGCACAAGGACCCAGGTTCAAATCTTAGTACCACATACACAACTAAGTGTCAGAGAAACAAAGGCCAGATGAAAAAAAGAAGAAGTAAAATTGATTCTCTCTTATCTCTCACTTTCTTCTTCTCTCTTTCTTAAAAAAAAAAAGAGAAGAAAGAAATTACCATTACAGTAGCACCTTCCAAAATTAAATATGTAGGTATAAAAAGTACATAGGTATATATGTTTATACTCAAGTACTTAAAAATGAAATCCTGGGGGGCTGGAGTGGTGGCTCGGTGGTTACGGTGCTTGCCTGGCATGCACGAGTACACGGGTTCAAACCCCAGCACCCATGTACACAACTAAGTGTCGGAAAAACGAAAGCCATGGGAAAAACTCAATAAAAGTTGGTTCATTCTCTCTCTCTCTCTCTCTCTCTCTCCTTCTCTCTTTAAAAAAAAAAATGAAATGTTGAGCTAGAGCAGTAACTCAGCAGTTGGAACACTTGCCTGGCATGCACAAGGACCCAGCTTCAAATCCCAGCACCACAGACACAACTGGGTGTCAGAGAAACAAAAACCAGATGAATAAATAAAACTGATTCTCTTTCTCTATCTCTCTCACTCTCTCCCCATTCCTTTTTTTTTTCAAATTTTTATTTAGTTTTTCATGAGGACTCTGTTGCTCCGAGACTTCGCTGTGTACGTGGTGCTGGGGTTTGAACCTGTGTACTCGTGCATGTCAGGCAAGCACTGCTGAGCCATCGCTCCAGCCCCTCCCCACTCTTTAAAAAGATAAAAAAAAAATGAAATACTTAGGCATGAAATTATATTCAAAATCTACGTGAGGAAAGCTACAAAACTCTGATGAAAGATACCAGAAAAGAACCAAATAAATGTAAAGATATTCCATTTCCATGGATAGGAAGACTCAACATTGTCAAGATACCAGGTCTTTTCAACGTGATCTGTACAGTCAATGCAATATCAATCAAAATTACAAGTTATTTTGTGGATATGGATAATTTATATGGCAAGAAAAAAAATCCAGAATTGTCAACACAATATTGAAGGAGAAAAACAGTCAGAGGACTGACATTACCCAACTTCAGGATTCACTATGTACTTACAATAACCAACACCAGGTTCAGTGGCACAATGAACACACCTATAATCCTAGCAACTCTGAAGGCTGAAGAAGGAGGATTGCAAGTTTGAGGCCAGCCTCAGCTGCTAAATAAGGCCCTGTCTCAACCTAGAAAATAAAAACGGTTGGGAATATAGCTCAGTGATAGAGCACTCCTGGGTTCAACCTCCCTCCCTAACAAAATAGTGTAGTATTTGCAAAAAAGAATAGACACAAAGATTAATGGAATATAATAGAAAGTCCAAAAACAGATTCATACAAATACAGTCCACTGATTACTGAAAATGGAACAAAAATAGTCTTTTCAACAAATGTCAATCTGACATCCACATGAAAAAAAAGACTCTAGACAAGTTAACTGAAGTGCTTCATAGATATAATATAAAACATAAAACTCCTGGAAGATAACACAGGAGAAAATCCTAGACAACCATGGGTATGGTGATGATGTTTTAGATACAAAAAATGTGGAACTGATAAGTTGGACTTCATTGAATTTCAAAACATCCATTCTTTGAAAAACAATACCAAAAGAATGAGAAGACGCCACAGGCTGGGAGAAAATATTTGCGAACAACACATCTGATAAAAGACCGTTATCTAAAATACACAAAGAACTCTTAAAACTTGACAAAAAGAAAATAACCCAATTTAGAAACGGGCAAAAGATCTAAACACACCTCACCAAAGAAGACATACAGATGGAGAGGAAGCGCATCCAAAGATGTTCAACAATGGCATGTTTTCACCAGCCATTAGGAAGCTGCAGATAAAAATAAGATATAATCATATAATTATTAGAATGGGAAAATGCGAAACATCGAGGATGTGGAGTAATAGAACACTTACGCATTACTGGTGGGAATGCAAAATTGTACAGCCACTCTGGAAGAAGGTTTGCAGTTTCATACAAAGCTAAATGCACGATTGCACAACTGCATTCCTTGATATCTACACAAGGGAGTTTAACGTTTACGTCCACTCTAAAAAGCTTCACATGGATGGTTGTTGCAGCTGTATCCGTAACTGCCAAAACTTGGAAGTAACCAAGATGTGCTTGGGTGGGCGAAAGGGTAAACAGCCCATTCATAGTGCTTCCTGATAATGGAAAATTTCCCAGCACTAAAGACAAATGAGCTGGGCTGCAGTGGTGGCTCAGCAGTTGCGGTGCTTGCCGGGCATGCATGAGGACCTAGGTTCGAACCCCAGCGCCACATGTACAACAAAGTGTCAGAGAAACAAGTCATGTGAAAAACTAATAAAATTGATTCTCTCTTTCCCTCTCTCTCGCTCTCTCACTGTCCCTCTCTCTTTAAAAAACAAAAAAAAGAAATGAGCTATTAAGCCATGAAAAGACATGGAAGAAATTTAAATGCATATTGCTAAGTGAAAGAGACAAATCTGAAAAAAAACTGCGTACTCTAAGGTTCCAACTACAGTAGCTCCCCATTATCCGTGATTTTATTGTTTACAGTTTCAATTACCTGGGGTCAAGCAGGGTATTAATATTAAATTGAAAATCCTAGAAATAAACAGGTTGGGGGCTGGAGCAGTGGCTCAGTGGTTACGGAGCTTGCCTGGGATGTGTGAGGACGTGGGTTCAAACCCCAGCACCACGTACACAATGAAGTGTCAGAGCAGGGAAAGGCACATGAAAAACTAAATAAAATTGATTCTCGTTCTCTTTCTCTCACTGTCCCTCTCTCTTTAAAAGAATCAACTTGTAAGTTTTATTTTTATTTTTTTAAAGAGAGAGAGGGAAAAAAAGAGAATCAATTTTATTTGTTGTTTCATCTGGTTTTTGTTGCTCTGACACTTAGTTGTGTGCGTGGTACTGAGGTTCAAACCTGGGTCCTCGCACATGCCAGGCAAGTGCTGTAACCACTGAACCACCCCTCCAGCCCCTTGTACACAATTTGATTCACATGTACCAAAAATCTAAAAAGCTTTGTACTGTGATTCTTTTTCAGTTATTCTAGTGACTTTCAGCTTTGAATTTGGAGGCACATTTTCCTTCAGAGGATATCAACTACCAGTATCCTGAATGCTGCTAAACTATTACTTAGGTCCCACTGATTCACGCCTTTGCCACACACACTACCTACTCACATTTTCCATCTTTCACAGCACATTCAAAAAATTATTAGGAAAACTGGACTTCCATGAGCAAAGGTTTCACAGAGCACACACGTCATTGTGCTTTTGTTAGACGCCACTAGAACGGACAACGCCAAGAGTGAACCCAAACGTGAACTCTGGAGTCCAGGTGACAAGGGAGCATGGATGCTGGTTCATCAACTGTAACAGAGGAACCACTGTGTGAGTCAGCCACAGTGCGGCGGATGTCTGTGTGCAGGGACAAGGGGTATTCTGTGTTTCCATTCAATGTTTTTTGTTTACTTATTATTATTATTATTCGAAGGGCTGGGGATGGAATCCAGGGCCTCCTGCACACTCGGGAAGTGCATGCCACCCACAATGAATGGACAAGCAGCCGTTCTCTCAAAGGGGCTACACCCCAGCCCCTTTCCACTCAATTTTGCCGCGGCTTAAAGCTGCTCTATTAATTGAAAAAGAGAAGGGCGACAGTACGAGTTCAGTTTCCCTTTTCCCTGTCACCAGGTGATCCTGGTCCTTCCCTTGCCATCCTCATGTCACCCACTATGGCCTTTTTCTTGAGCGTCCTTCCTTCAAAGATATCTTTGGTATTTACACACGTGACCATGTTCTTTACAGATGTTTGAAATTAACCTGAGGAATCAATATCTTCTCAGCCCTCTCTGAGCTCCATTGAAGCTTTCAGAGCTCAACTACCCAGTGCATTTATGTTTTTCTGTCTTCCTGAGAGCTGGCGAACTGTACTGAAAGAGCGGGGTCTGAAGTCTGACGGAGCTGAGTTCAAATTGATGCCTAGACCAGGTGACGTCACTGCCCGAACTGTTCCCACCTCTGAAAGTTGGAGGTAGTAATCATCCCTACCTCCAAGGGCCTCAGGATGAAATGGAAGAACGGAGGCAAACATCTGGCACATCTGGCTCGCTTCTCCCTTCCCCTCCTACGGTGTCTCCACTGCTTCTTTAAAAATGTAGAGAAAAGGAAAAACAAATTTCAAAAATCTACACACTGTTTAATGATCAGCTTTGACCTAATTCTACTTCAAAGCATTTCCTTCTCCTTCCTACCTCCCACCACCTCCCACCCAGCTGCCAAGTATAGAGAACACATGAAAACTTGGGCCAAATGGGAACCTGGAATGCTAAAGCCTTTGAGAAAACAGCTGTTTGTTTGTTCATTTATTATCATGTTTTGCTCCTGTCTTGTCTGATTACAAGAGCCTGTGGGGAAAAATAAGAATCCTTTGCACTTTAGACTAGTCTATATAGGGCCTCCTGTCTTTTATTTTGCTTCATAATGGCTCTGGAAAAAAGAGACTCCAAGGATCAGGAATCAAGTGCTTTGTAGGCTGGGGATGTGGCTCAGGGTAGAGGGGTTGGCTAGATGGGTGAGGCCCTGGGTTCCATTCCCAGCACTGAAAAAAACAAAAAGAAATCAGATGTCCTACCAAGAGGTGCCTGGAAGAAAAGGGGCTGGAACCTGGTCTTCTCGCTGGTCTCCCTGCCTTTCCCTGTTGCTGGTTGGCTTTTATGTGTGATCCTGACCGGCATCAGTCAGGAGGCCTTGAGCTGCAAGCAATAGAAAATCCACACCAACTCACATAACTGGAAACCCAGAGATCCAGTGGGTTCAGAGTCAGCTTACGGCTCTACTCTCTCCACCTCTCTCTCTTTCTCTCTCCATCTCTTTCCCTTCTCTGTGTATTTGCTTTTCTCACCAAAAACAGGCAACATTAACAAGCAGAGATAAATCACATAAAACTAAAAAGCTTCTGTCCAGCAAAGAAAACAACAGAGTGAAGAAGCGACCTAAAGGGGCTGGAACAGTGGCTCAGTGGTTACAGCACTTGCCTGGGATATGTGAAGACGTGGGTTTGAACCCCAGCACCACCTACACAACTAAGTGTTGGAGCAACAAAGGCCATGAAAAACTAAGCAAAGTTGATTCTCTTTCTCTCTTCCCGTCTCTTTCTCTCTTAAGAAGAAAGAAAGAAAGAACCTAAAGAATGGGATAAAATATTTGCAAACCATTCATCCAACAGAGGTTAGTTTCCAGAATGTGTAAGGAACTCCTCAAACAACCGAACAGAAAACACACACACACACACACACACACACACACAAATAAACCAGTAAACATTTTTCAAAAAAAAAAAAAAAAAGCTATAGGGGCTGGAGCAATGGCTCAGCGGTCATAGCGCTTGCCCGGCATGTGCGACTAAGAAGGTTCGAACCCCAGGCACCACGTACACAGCGAAGTGTAGGAGCAATGAAAGCCACACGAAAAACTAAATAAAATTGATTCTCTCTTTTACAAAAAAACTATACAAATGAACAAGCATTTTTTTTTAAAAAAATACTCTATCATTAATCATCAGGAAAGTGCAAATCAAAGCTACCATGAGATATCATCTCACCTCAGTTAGAAAGGCTATTAAAAAAAAAAAAGTCAAGTAACAAATGCTGTTGAAGATGTGGGGAGAGGGGAACTCTCATACGCTGTTGCTGTCAGTGGGAATGTAAACTAACAGAGCCGTTATGGAAAACAGAATGGAGTTTCCTCAAAAAAAAAACAAAAACAAAAACCCAACAAGAAACAGAACTACCATCTGATCCAGCAATCTCACTGTTGAGACTATATCCAGAAGAAATGAAATCAGCACGTCGCAGACGTTAGCATGCGTGTTTATTGCAGCACTATTCACAATAATCAAGATACAGAACCACCTACGTCCATTGACAGATGAGTGGATAAAGAGGATGTGGTCTATACACACAACGGAGTAGGATTCAGCCACAAAAGGAATGGAATTCTGTCATTTGCAACAAAATGGATGGAACCAGAAGTCGTTATGTGTATGTGAAATAAATCAGGCACAAAAAGACAAATACTGCAGGTTCTCACTTACAGGTGGAAGCTAAAATGCTGATCTCCAAGAAGCAGAGCTGGGCATGGTGGCACACGCCTCTAATCCCAGTTACTTGGGAGGCTGATACAGGAGGATCACAAGTTTGAGGCCATTCTTCGCAAATTAGTGAGACCCTGCCTCAAATTTTAAAATAAAAATAAAGAGGCTGTGATGTGATTCAGTGGGAGAGCACCTCTGGGTTCAATTTCCAGTTTGGGGGTGAAAATGTGCATCCATCCATCCCCATGTCACCGGTGTTATTTCTACTGTTTGGGAACTGTGGGCTCAGGGATCTCCAAAGCTCATTCTACTAACCAGCTCCATGTGTGAAAGACAAGTGCCTGCCCTTTGCTCCTTCCCCAACTAAGGGGGACGTTTCAATCACAGGCCTTGTTGTGTGGCCTGACCTCCTCTCTAGCTGTGGGATTTCCTGTCTGGTGGAAGAGAAGGCTGCCGTCAAGCTGACTCCACTCAGCAACTCACTGGGCGCTCCGGGGCTGCTGGGCGGGATGGGGACTATTACTCTAATTTTGCTGCAGAGGAGCTCAGCCGAGAAATGCTAACTAATACACCCGGAGATGACAAAACAGATTTTTATAATTCCAGGGCTCTTTTAACTATATTATGATAGGCCATGAAATGGGACCCTCAGAACTGCCACATTAGTCTGTGGGTAGGATCAGCTCTGAGGAATGGGACACAAACATGGCTTTTTCCCCCCAGCTGCTGGGGTTTGAATGGGGGGGTGCTTTAGCACTGAGCTATATCCCCAGCCCTTTTATATATTTATTTTTATTTTATTTTGAGACAGGGTCTCTCTAAGTTGCTGAGGCTGCCCTCAAACTTGCAATCTTCCTGACTCAGCCTCCCAAGTCACAGGGTTACAGGTTTGAGCCACCACACCCAGGTATTATGGGTTTGTAGCATTTTCATATATCAGTAATAAACGGTAACAAACACCCTGTCCTACTTTCCTTACACACCTCGTATTCCCAGTAAACAGCTTACAATCTCTATTCCCCAGACACCAGGAATGGTGTGATTTTTATTAACTGCCATATCTGCAACACTTGGGCAGGATTTGGTACATAGTAGGCCCACCATAAGCCTCAGCTGAATTAACTAGCAGTGGTTGCCTCAAGGACTGTGGAGCCCAGATGGTGTGTGGTCGAGAGGTGGACAGGGAAGGCTGGGACAAGCCACGCTCAGGGCAGGATTTACCACTGTGTCCAGGCGCTTGCAGAGGGCAGGGGCTCATGTGCTCTTCATGTGTCCTCCATTCTCTGCGTGGAGGAGGCTGCCACTGCCACGTGTGTCCCTGAGTGGAAGTGGTTTCTATCAATCCAGGTAGGAGAGCAGAGCAGAGCGGTGTTGCATTTATTCCATCCAACAAAGAACTGTTGACCACCAGCTCCATGCAAGCCTGGTGCCAGGGACCACAGAGGAGACAAATGTAACTCGGGCCTGCGCTGAGCCCCATGCAGGGCTCTTCAGCACACAAATCCGCCAGCCGAGGCCTGCCGATTCCTTGTGCAGTCTGCTTTCCACAATAGCACAGCTTTCCAAAAAATGATGCTCTGGCTGCCAGGGTTGGGAGGAGTCTCCTAGCAGAGCTGCACCAGGAGCCTGCGCAGGTTTCAAGAAGATGTACTCCGCAGGCTGGCCTGCAGTGCACTAGGGAGCAATGGGAACAGGTCCACCTTCACCTCAGGGGCTTAATGTCACCTGTCGGTGGCCCTGGAGAGACCAGAGACCACACCACTCTGTGGGGTTAGAGTCCGGGGAGCTGAGTGCAGAAGAGCCGCAGGCAGAAGGAGGGAGGAGAGCACGTGCAGGGGCACATGAGGCACTTAGAGTCTGGCGTTTCAGCTACAAAGGGCTTTCCGGAGGGCCCTGGTCATGAGAATGAGGCACTTGTCCTAATGGAACAAGCCCTCAAGCTCCTGCCTTTCCTTGCACCAGCTACAACAAGGGGCATGAAGGATTTCTACTTTCTGCCTCCTCTCCCTGCCAGGGTTCCCGTCTTCAGGTCGCATGAGGACCAGGTGTGTGCTCCTAAGTGAAGAGTGCTGTGTCCGTTCTGAGGCATGATCAGTTGTTCAGGCAGATCAAGGACAGAGAACCAGGCTGAAGAACCTTTGTGGAGCCTAAAAAGATGATCATGATGGTTGGCGCACAGCGGGAATTCTCCACCGTGGCACCATTGACATTTTGGGCTGGAAAATTCTTGGCTATAGAGGGCTGGGGGGCGCACTGCAGGCTGCTCAGCAGCCTCCCTCGCCTCCATCACTCACCACCTGAGTGAGCAACAGGAGCTGTTGGTGTGTACCCCGTCATCGCAGCTAGTTAGGAGACTGAGACAGGAACACCACGAGTTCAAGGCCAGAGTAGGCAATTTAGACCTTGTCTCAAAATAAAAAGGGCTAGGGATGTGGCTCAGTGGTAAAGCACCCCGGGTTCAATTCCCAGTACTCCCCTCACCCCCCAAAAAAAAGAAGAAGAAGAAAGGAGAAAAAGAGAGGAAGCAACTCTCCTGTTGAGGCAACCAAAAGTGTCTGTAGACACGTCCTGCATTCCCTGGGGAGGAGAACTGTAAAGTTGTCTTCTGCTAAGATCTACTAACATGCAGACGTTAAGTCCTGGCTTCACCATTTGATGGCTGTGTGAACACAGGACGGTTGTTTAACTGATCAGTGACTCTGTTTATCTATAAAATGGGAATAATACTACTAACTCATAGAATTGTTATCAAGTAAATTACTATGTGTAAAGAAGTGTCAAGCATATAGTAACCATTCAATAAACACTAGTTATTATTCTCATCTCAAAAATCAAATGCAGATGGGACTGGAGCAGTGGCTCAGCAGTTACAGCACTTGCCTTGCATGCGTGAGTACGTGAGTTCAAACCCTAGCACCACGTACACAACGAAGTCTCAGAGCAATGAAAGCCACATGAAAAACGAAATAAACAATGATTCTCTCTGTCTCTCTCTCACTCACTGTCCCCTCTTTCTTTAAAAAAAAAAAATGCAGATATAACAGATGGCCAAAAAAACTGTTCCATAAATACTTCAGTCCAGAACAAAAAAATTTAATTCAGTTACTTACCGCTTTGCTTATTTCTAGTAAAGTATTTGAGGTAGCTTAAAATAAAAGCACACACACTACTAGACAATTTAAAATCAAATCAGAGATTAACGAGCAGGAGGAAGCAATTTTTTTGGGGGGTACTGGGGATTGAACAAGTACGGGTACCACTGAGCCATATCTCCAGCCATTTTTTATTTTTTATTTGAAGACAAGGTCTCACTAAATTGCTTAGGGCCTCGCTAAGTTGCTGAGGCTGGCTTTGAACTTGCTATCCTGCTGCCTCAGCCTCCTGAGCTGCTGGGATTACAGGCGTGTGCCTCTATGCCTGGGTAGGCAGAAGCTAATTCTATCAAAAAAATCAAAATTAGATGGAGTGTTCACTGTCTGAGCTTCTGAGCAGCCACTGCAAAATAAAAACACAGCCAAGAGAATTCCCCTCCAGGCCCTCTGGGAGAGAAATCTTATCACTATTCCCAGGAGGAAAGTTTTGTCAAGTGAGTCCTAGCATGTGGTCCTGGGGTAACAGAATGAGGAGCAGGAAGAAGGTGGCTTACAGAGGAGACCCCATCACCAAAGAATGAATTTCCTTTCGGTGCCCACCCTTCTAGGAACAAATCGGAGTTGGCAAAAGAAGTGGCCTCCCTTGCCTGCTTGTGCTGACTGCAGTCCCTACTCACTGGAGGAAGTTGGGCCCTAGTGCATGGTACTGCCAGCTCCCGGAACCGTTCTGATGCTCTGCCCGCTGGCCACACTCCCTCAATAAAGGGGGCCCAGGTGGGAGTTGGCACTGAGCAGCTTCTGGAGCCAAATTCCCATGCTTCATTTTGATGGCTCTTTGAGAGGAAGTAAGGCAGGAAAACACAGGCTGAGTGTGTGTGTAACTAAAGAAGTGACCACAATTGGAGGCTCAGAGTGACCCAAGGCAAAGGAAAACTGTCACTGTGAGGTCCATTCCAGGCAGCCCACGCCCTCAAGCGGCTGGATGGGGGCAGGGCATCAGGCATCCCACGTCTGCAAAGGAACAACCAATCAGACCTGGCAGACAAGCCCCAATGCATCTCACAATCTCCCGATGATGGATGGAATCCCCAGCCAGTCCCCGAAGGACAAGGCCCCCAAACTTCTCTGCCCACCCCAGACTATAAAGTTGCTGCCCAGCCGCCAGCACCACTTCCCTTGCCCACCCTCACTCCGGCGGACTGGTGAATCTGGCCCAAGAGCCGCAAATCCCAATAAAAAGGTTTTTGCTCAGCTGCTTTTAGGCCTGACTCCTTTTTCAATATCCGCGCCTGTACATTTGGTGCCAAACACCCATTTTGCCTGATTTTTTACAGTTACCACACAGGATATGGTGAGAGCAGCATCTTGCCCTCTTAATCTCATCATGTATCAGTTTCCTCATCAGTAACATGAAAATTACATTGATCTTATGCAGTTTATTGAGTGAATTAAGAGAGTTTTTATGTAAGTGCTTAGAATAATGCCTGGCACTGTGTTAAGATTAACCATTGTTATTTCTGCTCTTAGCACTCCGTTGTATACATCTCAGACTATAGCAGCACATCCCTTTGAGGGAATCCCAGTGTGGGGTGGGGTAAATTGGAAATAGTTTCTGAGCCTTTTTTGTTTTGTACTGGGCAGTGAACCCAGGGACACTTAAACACTGAACCACATCCTCAGACCTTTTTATTTTTTATTTTGAGATTGATCTTGCTAAGTTGCTTAGCGCCTCACTAAGTTGCTGAGGCTGACTTTGAACCTGCAATCCTCCTGCCTCAGTCTCCCGAGTCGCTGGGATTACAGGCATGCGCTACCAAGCCTTTGAGAATATTTCAGTCACTGTATACCCTCACCCGAGACCCCAGCAAAGGTATCAAACATTAATTTGTGATATATAGGAAGAGCCCTAAGAACAGGATACAAGTCCTAGCTCTTCCTCTAAATGGTGCCACTGTCAGTGTGACCTTAGGTTAGTCCTTGCTCCTCTCTGGCCGTCAGTTTACTGACCTCTAAAATGAAGCGGTAAGTCAAAACAGTACCTAAATTTAACTAAACCTTATAAACCCCAAGGCATCATAATATGCTGATATCCAGTCACTGCCAATCAAATTCAGTTCTCTGGAAATGGAGACCCAGAACATGCTCTTTGAGTTCCCCAGAGGATTCTGATGTTCAGCCAGGCGGTATGCGTGTAGGAGTTAGTTTTTTGTTTGTTTTTGTGGCTGGGGATTGAACCCAGGGCCTTTTGAATGCTAAGCACGCACTCAACCATCCAGCCCTTTTCCCTCACGTTTGAAAGCCACTGATTAGATAAGTTCTAAGGCCTCCTTCACTATGGAAATTCCTAAGATAAATTAATCATGCACTCATCCAACAGAAAGCAGCTTTGAGTGGTCCTGTATCTTCGTGGTCCAGGGCAAATGGTCAGTTGCCTGTGAAAGAGCCCTGCCGTGCACTGGTACCTCTTTCAGGGTTTAATCATCCCCAGTGCTGTGAGGATAAGCTTTCAGTCTAATCAACTGCTCCATCTCAGCAATCTGCCTCCCATTCTGCTGGCTGGGAGAACAGGCACTTGAGAGCTGCGTGAGGTCAGAGAAATGTCTCTTGACTTGGCCCCTTTCCACTTCCATTGTAACTGCCCCAGATGAGGCTGTTCGTAGCTCCTGTCTGGGCCTGTTACATTAACAGCTTCCTAACTAGATTTCGGAACTCTACCCTTTCCTCCCTTCAGTCTTCTCCTCATCATATTAACAATCATTTTCTTCACCCCAGTCCTGATTGTGTTACTTCTCCAGCCCACGGATCCTCCGTGTCACCCATCAAAAGCAAACTCCTCATTCTGACATTCAAGGCCTTTCAGAACCTGAACCAACCTACATTTTTGTTTTCAAACCTTATCACATTTTTCTTCTATAATTCCTTCTTTCTCAGTTCCAGTTAACTGTGGGTTTTTTGGGGGGTTTTTTTGTTTTTTTTTTTGTTTTTGTATCAAGGATTGAACCCAGAGGCGCTTAACCACTGACCAACATCCCTAGCCCATTTTATTTTGAGACAGGATCTTGCTAAGTTGGTCAGGGTCTCACTAACTTACTGCGGCCGGCTTTAAACTTGCAATCCTCCTGCCTCAGCCTCCTGAGCTGCTCAGTTACAGGCGTGCACCACTGCACTGGTATGTGTTGAATTTTTTTTTTTTTATAAAGAAAGAGGGACAGAGAGAGAGAGAGAAAGAGAGAAACAACTTTATTGAGTTTTTCACATGGCCTTAGTTGCTCCAACACTCAGTTGTGTACGTGGTGCTGGGGTTTGAACCCGGGTCCTCGTGCTTGTAAGGCAAGCGCCGAAACCGCTGAGCCACCGCTCCAGCCCTGTGTTGAATTTTTTTGACAGGTTTTCCAAACTTGAAACCTTGGAAATGCCTTCCCCATCGTCGAAAAATTTTCACACCAATATATCTATAACATCTTGTGGACACAGAGTAATTCATGGAGCCCAGTTTGGGAAACGTGTTCTACATTCTTTCATTTGGTTGCTAAACAATGACTTGATTCTCTCTTGTAGGATATTCCTGGGTCTTAAACTCCAGCTCAGGACAAGCATCTGATGTTGTCACATCCATCAGTTTTTGAATGCCAACAAGGCTCTATAGAGAAATGGAACTAAAATACTCCTCTTTTCTCACGCTACTTTCTCATTTGTTTCTCTTCCTGAGCTGGTACCATGTGTTCCCCAAGAGCTGAACGATTCAATGTCTATCATGATTTAATTCAACGAGCATAGTTGACCAGTTGGCCATCATTGTTTTCCCAACTTCCAAATAAACAGCCTCCTCTTTTCATTATCAACTCAATCAGGTAAATACCTGCCTCTTCTGGGGCAACTCTTCATTGCTGTACCTATGACAGACATTGATGGCTGATCACAGCATTTGCCTCTGAGCCCAAGATGTAATGATACAGACTCAGAATCCTTCTCAACACAATTCCCCAAGCAGACTTTATCCATCAATCAGAGTTGGCACGCAGCTGAGACAGTCTTACTTACCATCAATGACCTGGTTGATTAAATAGCTAATGTGTTTACTAGAAAAACTCTGAGAATTTTGATTTCAATTCCCTTATGGAACCTTAAACTAGTCTGTAGTTACATGCTATCTACTCCAAGCCTTTCAGGCTGGAGAATCCAGGTTGTGGGGGAGGATCCATTAGAAGTCTAATTTGGAATAAGACAACGCTTCTACCAGGGAAAGGTCTGCTGCGTGTCTACTACCTACCTCTTTCTCCTGCTGAAGCCCTCAGAAGTGGCAGGTGAGCTGGTTAGTGTTCAGTCATAAAGAAGAGGCTACAAAACAAATGACAAATGACCTGCCTGTAGAACAAATCTCCTGGAGGGTAGCAATCGGAGATGCCTGGAGTGTTCTAACCAGTGACAAGGTTTTCAGCTTGGCCTGAGCTGCTGGAAACACGTGCAACGGAAAGACTGATAGATCTGGTCAGATAACAGACTGCTCCAATTTCTTCCCTCTCCTGCTTCCACTCCTTCTCCTCTGAGCTGATCACATTTCCTTGGTGATTTTCATGCTTAGTCAGTAGATCTTAGGCGACAAGCGTGTATTCCATAGGGATCTTGTCCATGTAAACCACTCTGTGCTAAGTAACATTATCCTCTGGAAGGTATCTTCCTTTCTCCCTTTCTGCCGTAAGTATTTAGTCAACATCTCCTACGTGCTATGTGGTAAGCACAACTGTAGAGAAGAAAGCCCTTGAACACTGTCTGGAGTCCCTGGGGAAGCTGTATATGACAGGAAGATGACAGTGTCTCCTTCCTTTTGAGACCTCAAGAAAGCTGTAACTGAGACAGGAAAGTCGAGAGCCTAGCAGATGAACTGAAGGAACTCCACAAAAGCATGAAGAGGCCCCAACGGCATGAACGCAGAGCAGTTCCCAAATCCAGGACACTATGGAAACCAACCAGGTGCTTCCTGGCCTCTACTTAGTGCCAGGCATTGTTCTAATTGTTTCCCGTAGATTAACTCCTTAAAGCCTCACAACAATATTTTGAGTTACTCAATTATATTGTTACTCAAAATAGGAGAAACAAAGGTACAAAGAGGTTCAACCACTTATCCAAGGACAGACAACTAGGAAATGACAGAACTGGGATTTGAACCAATGTAGTCTCATCTTAGAGTCCTTAACTGCCTGACACATGTACATTAAAACAAAGAAAATGCTGATTCATGACCTAGAATAGGGTGGGATAGGTAATAACTAAGTGGAACTTTCCCTCTCAAGATGTCAATGTCAGCAAGAATAGAAGGGTTTTAATTGGATAGCAGATTGAGAGAGCCTACCTGTTCCCATGGTTTTAAGGAACTCTTCAGAAAGACTACCCACCCCAGTTTCCCCCCACATCTCCTAGTGTCCTCTGAAGGACAGCAGACTGGTGCCCGGTGCCTGAGCCAGGCAGAGTACAGTTGCTGTACTCTTTTTTTTTTTTTTTGTACCAAAGATTGAACCCAGGGGCATTTAACTGCTGAGCCACATCCTCATCCCTTTTTATTTTTTTTTATTTTGAGAGACAGGGTCTCCCTAAGTTGCAGAGGCCGACTTTGAACTTGCAGTCCTCCTGCCTCAGTCTCCCCAGTTGCTGGAATTAAAGGCGTGTGCCACCACTCCCAGCAGTTGTGTTCTTGAGTGCTAAGCATGGAGACAGATCTGCACGGTCCCCTTTATGCACTTGCACACTGAATTTCTGAGTGTAAAACCATGTGCCATAACTAGTACCTAGTGCAGCAATGTCATTGATCCTAGGAATCTGAAACCCTGACTTCTAGAATGAACTCCACCAGGCTGTGCCTTGATTCTGTTGTTTGTCTGCAAATATTTATTCATTCCATAAATAATTTTGAGCGCCTCCTCCCTGCACAGCCCTGAAACTACTAAGTTGAATTCAAGAGTTGCCCCAAGGATCTCACCCTTTGCTGGTAATGACAGAGAGGTAAAGAGATCTGAGCAAGGATGCACTGTGTCTTCAAAGGGACAGCCCAACCTGTCTCTCCACCCTGGGAGTCTGAGCTGCAAATGAGATCACACTGGGATAAGTGCTTTGTAAATAGCAGAAGGTGAGACAGCAGTGTAGGGGGAGGAGGGAGAAGGGTAGGAAAGGGAGGTGGAAAGGGAGGAGGGAGAGACAGAAGGGAGGGAGGGAAAAGGGAAGGCCTTCAGCCTGGGAGCTGTCACTTGGTCGAGAGATCTTGGGCAGGCAGCAATCCAAACTTAGTTTTCAATTAGGGGTTGTGAGCAAGGCCTCTGGACCCGAGGAGAAAAGCTGTGGACTCACTCTCCCAAGAGGCCACGACCAGACCTTTGCAGTTCTCGGCCAAGCTGCTCCGGGCACCGTCCTGGCAGGAACCGAAAACTGTGCTTATATTGATTGGTCAAGACTACGTGTCTTCGCAGCCCTGCACGGTCCCGACATCTTCGGGATCCCAGTTTGAACAGTGACAATGGCCAAGCCTTCCCTCTGCTGCGCGGCCCAGAAGCCCGATTTCCCAGGAATCCTTTCTAAAAATGAGGGTGGCCTGAGAAATACAGGCCGGGAGCGCCGGCGGCCGCCGTGCTCTGTGCTGAAGCGCCACCCACAGGCCACGTCTGGCTCAAAGCAAGGTGTAAGTTAAATTTCAAAAATCTGCCTGGAGGTCGGTAACAAGAGAGGTTTGCTTTGTTTTTTAAATTTCTTTGTTCTGGGGATTGAACCTAAAGGAGCTCAGCTACTGAGCTACACCCCCAGCTTTTTTTATTTTTTGAGACAGGGTGTGGCTGATGTCCAAGCTGGACTCCGTTTCAGCCTCCCTAGTGACTAGGGTTCAGGCATGATCCATGCACCAGCCCCACTAAGAGAGTCTTTTAAAAAGACAAAAGAGAAATAATATGGCAGCTGACCCTTGAGCAGACCCCACCAGTTTCTTCACCACTCCATCTGTATTTTGCTGATGCTGTATTCAAGGGCTTAAATGTCTCAGCTTGTCAATGGGAAAGGATTTCCCCAAAGCTTGGGACCAGTGTGAGACTGTGATTGTTTCTCAAATATTCTAAAATCTAGATTTGAAGACCAAATATGTGGAGAAAACCTTCCAGCTTACCCAGACCCCAATCCCTCCGTTATTCTTCTCCAATCTCAAAGTTCAGATTCGGACTAGCTTGGGAAGATAGTTTTTCAGTGGACAGGGCCTCCTTTTTCTGAAAGCTTGATGGTTCTTCTTACCTTCCCCCAATTCGCTGCCCTACACTGAGCATGAACACACATTTATCCTGCCCCATTTACTGAGAAATAGCTGGACGAGTCTACAAAGCCTCCTAAGATTGAGCATTTAAAATGACATCAGATATTTGACAAAGGGGCCAAAAATACAGCGTGGAGGAAAGAAGCCTGCTCAAAAATGGTGCTGGATGGACAGCCACATGCAGACACTGAAATTAGATCCTTATCTCTCACCCTGAACAAAAATCAAATCAAAATGGATCAAAGAATTAGAAATTAAATCAGCAACTATACAATTGCTAGAAGAAAAATTAGGATCAACATTCCACCCAACATTGATGTAGGCACTTCCTTCCTGAACAAGACTTCCATAGCGCAAGAATTAAAACCAAGAATCAATGAGTGGGATGTCATTAAACTGAAAAACTTCTACACAGCTAAAGAATGTCAAGAGTGTCAAGAGAGATCCTACAGAATGGGAGAAAATCTTTGCCTGCTATGCCTCTGACAGGAGACTAATATCCAGAATATACAAAGAACTCAAAACACTGAACACCAAAACCACAAATAATCCAATCAATAAATGGGCTAGGGAACTACACAGAAGCTTCTCAAAAGAGGAAGTCCAAAAAGCCAATAAATATATGAGAAAATGTTCTACATCACTGGCAATCAGAGAAATGCAAATCAAAAATTCACTAAGATTCTACCTCACTCCAGTTAGAGTGGCAAAAATGAAGAATACGAACAATAACAGATGCCGGAGGGGTTGTGGGAAGAAAGGAACACTAACACACTGTTGGTGGGACTGCAAACTTGTAGTCACTCTGGAAAGCAGTGTGAGGACTCCTCAAAATCTAGGGTTGGGGGCTGGAGTAGCAGCTTAGTGGTTATAGCCTGGCATGAGCAGTACACAGGTTCCAACCTCAGAGCCAGCTACACAGTGAAGTGTCGAAGTGTCAGAGCAGTGAAAGCCACATGCTTTTTTTGTTTAATAAAGAAAAGTAGGGTTGGAACCACCTTATGACCCAGCTATCCCACTCCTGGGTATTTTCCCAAAAGAGCTAGAATCAGCATATTATAGAGACACAGCTACATCAATGTTTATAGCAGCTCAATATACAATAGTTAAACTATGGAACCAACCCAGATGCCCCTTGCTGGATGAGTGGATTCAACAACTGTGTTATTTATATATATATATATTTCTACTTTGCTATTAGAGAGAACAATATCATGGCATTTGCAGCCAAATGGATGGAGATGTAAAAAAGTATGCTGAATGAAATATCCCAAACTCAGAGACGTAAGAGCTGAATGTTTTCTCTCGTATGTGAAAGCTAGAGTAAAATCTAAGATAGGATGAAAGTTAGCTAATTTTAAATAATAAACTCAACAAAGTTGAAATTTCACATAAGCTGGGGGAACCATAACTATGAAAGTGGGGAGAAGGGAGGGAGGCAGGGAGGAGAGGGAGGGATTAGGGGGGTTATCAATGCAACTGGGAACTCGTGACTCCCATGAGAAGCCCAACTATGTACAGGCAGACAGAGAAACTCAGAAATTTCAACAATTAATACACAGGTATATGCTTATTTCTATCTGTACTGTGGGGGTATTGCAGAGATGTGAGAGCGGGAATGGATGAAGGGGGGAGATCCTGAACTAGGATCGGCCTTAACTTACTTTATCACTATCCATGTGTGCATGAATATGTAACGACGACTCCCTCCAATATGTAAGATTATGTCGAACAAATAAAAAATTTCAAAAAAGAAACCCAAAACATGAGCATCAGGTTATTTTAGCCTGAAAAAACTCTAAACCAGATGGGCCCAGGGTCTGAGTTTGAGTAGCATTCAGTATCAGGAAAAGCAAACCAGGCTCCCAAGCTAAGCAAGAAATTGTTTTAAAATCCTTTTTCCTTTTTTAGACTTTTCTGTTTATTCCTTTGCCAGGCCAATAATTTAGCTTCATGGTACTCAACTTACTGAATATTTAAGTGTAACTGGAAAACAAGACGCATGAAATCTTCCAGCTCTTATCAGAGCATCCTGATTCACGCTGCTGGGGGACGGGACCACAGCTGTGAGCAGTGTCCAGGGAATGCCCGCAGAGGCTGCCACACATCTTCACACGTAGCAGCTGCTGGCCCCTCTTCAGACCAACAGTTCACACAGGGGCTCCCTTTCCAGGAAAACTAGAGCAATGCTTAAATCTATTCAAAACCTCAGCTGTTCCTCAGGGGTAAAGAGCAGTCCACTGACTGGCCGATGGGCACAGAGGAAGTAAGATGACCATTTCATTTATCCATACTACCAAAGAAGTCAGACTTTTAAAAACTGAAGTGTGTGCTTCTCTCCAGTAGAAATGATTCTTCTTGGTGCTCATAGTAATCTTGTGGAATAAGCATTGTCATTATTGTCTTGCAGAAAAGGAAACAGAAGTTAAAAGTATTTTAGCCATTTGCCCACACTGGAGTACCCATGATTTGAACTCAAGTGTTCTGGTTTCAGAACATTTGCAGTTCCCTCCTGGCATGAAGGCAGCATACCAAGTACTGAAGAGAATATTCTGAGAAGCAATTTAGTTTTCCACACATTGTTACATGGATTCTTATGCAATCAGTGGGATTGGTGAGCCAAGGATGCTCCTGATTAAGGAATAAAGCTCAGTGTTGGTCAGTTCACATGATTCACTTTTCTATGAAGCCCAAAACTTCCCAATTAAGCCAGGTACAATGGTGCATGCCTGTAATCCCAGTGGATCCGAAGGCTGAGGCAGGAGGATTGCAAGTGGAAAGCCAGTCTCAGCAACTTTGTGAGGCTCTGTCTCAAAATAATTAGAAATAAAAATTGCTGGGGATGTGACTCAGTGGTTAAGCACCTCTGGGTCCAATTCTTGGTAAAACAAACAAACAAACAAACAAACAAAAAGAATCCTGCCAATTAAATAGAAGTATTTCTCCTGTTTCCCATTTAATTACTTTCATTTAAGCTAGTCAGGCTTTGTTTTCTATAAAATCCAAAGCAAGGGCTGGAACAGTGGCTCAGCGATTGGAGTGCTTGCTTGGCATGAACAAGGACCCAGGTTCAAACCTCAGCACCACATACACAACTCTGAGAGAGAAAAAGAGACTCAATTATATACATACATATATATATGTATATATATAAAAACATGCAGGGCTGGAGCGGTAGCTCAGCGATTGCAGCGCATGCCTGGCATTCGCAAGTACATGAGTTCAAACCCCAGCACCAGGTACACAACGAGGTCTATGAGCAGCGAAAGCCACCTGAAAAAATAAATAAAATTGATTCTCTCTTAAAAAAAAAAAACAAAACATGCAAGCATTTGCAAGCATAATTAGTCTTTCCTGGGAGTTTAGAACCACTGTTAAAAAAAAAAAAAATTTAGAAGGACTTCCTGGGGGCGTGGTGAAGATGGTTCACCATGCCTGGAAGAACACAGTATTTCAGAGCCGGAAGGGTCCTTCAAAAGCATCCAATGGCAGTGTGCACGCACCCTTTGCAGATGACATGAAGCCTCAGCAGTCAAGCCAGTTCCCAAGATCACAGTCAATGAATGCAGACACGGTCAGACTCCCAGTCCAAATCACTCCTTTTTTTTTTTAAAGAAAGAGGGACAGTGGGAGACAGGGAGACAAAGACAGAAGCAATTTTTTTTATTTTAGTTTTTCATGTAGCCTTCATTGCTCTGACACTTTATTACGTACTGGTGCTGGGGTTCGAACTTGCGTACTCGTGCATGCTGGGCTGGAGCTCGCTGTAACCACCCAGCTCCAGCCCCCAAATGTCTCTTAACTGAGCATACTTTTCATTTATCATAGTTTCTTTTTTTTTTTCAGGGCTGAGGACTGAACTTAGGGCCTTGTGCGTGCTAGGCAAGTGCTCTGCCACTGAGCTAAATCCCTAATCCCCTATCATAGTTTCTTGCTCCTAAAAGAAATTCGGTTAGGAACCCAATTCTCCAGCACTATCCCTGCAATGACTGATTGGGAAGCTGCTGACTTTCCCCATTCCCCAGCCAGGGAAGCAGGAAATGCTCCGTTTTCTGAAGGCCCGTAACAGTACACATAGCAGACAAAATCTGTTGAACACTGCTGGACACTATGGTTAGTACATTATGCGCAGCAGCTAATCCAATCCTCTTCACAAATACATAAGGGAGCATGACTATTTCCATTTTATAGACAAGGAAAATGAAGCACAAAACACCTAACAAACTGGCTGAAGCAACCTCAACTGGTAAGAGGAGGAGGCTGCGCCACTGACATTTTTTTTTTTTTTTGAGAGGCATGAAGAAATCAACTTCATTTATTTTTCATCTGGGTTTGTTTTTCTGATACTTAGTTGTGTATGTGGTGCTGGGATTTGAACCTGGGTCCTCACACACACCGCTGAGCCACCACTCTAGCCCCACCACTGACTTTTGTGGTAAATGGAGGGCCTGCCTGGCCACAAGGGGCCCTCTTACACCTAGACTCTACGGGAAACTGGCAGCTTCTGCCTCCCACCATGCAAACTGGTGACTTAGTTTCGTGCTGCTTTTACCCCAACTCCATTCCTGAGAGATCTGGGAAGGGAAGAGCAATGAGGAGGGAAACAGTCAGGTTTCATGGGGAAAGAAAACAGGCTTGCTTTCTTAGCCAGAGATTTTCCAAAAGCCACGCCTTGCCTTCAAGAACTTAGGAAATTATATAGTGTTATTTAATTCTTCCACCACTCTATAACCATTTCACTAAGCATCTTGCATCATATGGGAACTTAAACAAGACACAAGAAAGGACTTGAGAGACAAGAGGTGAACCAGTCTTTTGACAAAAGAACATTCCTGGACTAAGGAAGGAATGAGCATTGCCGCTCTTAAGAGCCTCCCCTAAATCCGGGCTGCTCAAAGGTAGCAATACGGACATGTTCGACAGGGAAAGACACAGGTGGCTTCCACATTTCTCCTTGTCTCCCTGGGTACAAGTCTTTGGTGTTCAAGGGAACTCCAGGGAACGGTACACGTTTGACACGTGAGACAGGTCTAGAAAAGGCGTGTGAAGAAGGCTGGAGCTTCTGGTAGAGCAGGCCCCCGGGGGGGAGCTCCTGCCAACACGATGCACTACCCTTTCCACAGACCTGCGATTTATTATGATTTCATGCCTCTTTGAGAGTCAGAAGTTCTGAACATCACGCACTTGATCTCACCTTAAGCTCCCTTTTATTAAGAGCATCCGTGTAGTCCCTCAGCCACCCCCAGGTTACGTGAACAAAGAACAAGACCACTGAGGCAGCAATAATTCACTGTTGGAAGACAATCGTATTTCTCCTCTGCTCTAGCCGTTTTCTGGCATGGAACATACTCATGCCCCAAAGAATAAATAACTCAGGCTAGCCTCTATCGGTGCTGACAGGAAACATACAGCTATTGTTTTCAAGAGAGAGGAATTCTCATTGGCTTTGATGAAGCATTTAGAAAGGGAAAAAAATAAACTATTGATTTTGCATAGAACTAAATTCCACATATGCCTACTGACTTACAAATCTTATTTTCCCTTCAATGGTAAGAATAAAATAGCTTAAAAGAGCTTCTTGGTTCCTAGATGAACTTACTTATGCCATGAAGACATGTCAGAACCAACTGGAAGGACTAGAGCGCTTGCTTAGCATGCACAAGGCTCTGGTTCAATCACCAGTACCAGGTTGGGGGTGGGAACCAACTGGGGTCAGAGGACAATGCAGCTCAGTAGAGCAAGAGCTTAGACAAATCAAATTCAGGGCTGGAAACGCAGCTCATAGTATATGTGATCGAACACCCTTGGTTAGATCCCTGAACTGCAAAGAAAATAAAAAATTCTACCAACCTGGCAAGCAGACGAGTTTGCCAAGGCTGCCATAACAAAATTCAGCAGAATGGGTGCCTTAAACAATTTGTTTTTTCATCATTCTGGAAACTGGAAGTTCAAGATCACTCAGAAGGCATGGTTTCTTCTTTGGCCAACTTCTTGGTTTTTTTGTTTTTGTTTTTTTTAACTAAAGATTACACCCCCAATCCTTTTTATTTTTTGAGACCGAGGGTCTCATTAAATTGCAGAGGCTGGCCTCAAACTTGTGATCCTCCTGCCTTAGCCTCCCATATCGCTGAGATTATAGTGATTGCCTCCACACCTCACTCTGGCCACCCTCCTGAGTCCACCTATCCCCTCTGGTCTTCTGTGCTACAACATGCCAGTGTCTAATTTCCTTTTCTTAGAAGGATACCAGTTACATCAGATTAGGGCCCACTCTAAAGACTTCATTTTAACTTAATTACCTCTTCTTTAAAGACCTCTTCTTAAAATATTACATTCTGAGGTACAGGGGATAAGGATTCAACATATGAATTTTGGGAGGGACAAAATTCAGCCAATTAAAAACGATCAAGTGACAAAGAAGGAGCTTGCTAAAAGCTCACTTGTCTCCTTTCCTTGGCACAGGGAAAGAATTAAGACATCATTTCAACTCCTGGTTCTACTGCTTGCCAATTATATGAATTTGGGCAAGCTGCTTGACCAGTTTCATCATCTATAAAACGGAGGCAAGAATATCTCCCTCTAACAGGTTGTTGTGTGTGAACGGTATCTGGATGGGGAAGACAGAAGAGCTTTGCTATGAACTGCATTATTTCTTCCCAGCATTCATTGTGTCTATGCTTCCCATTTGCTTTGACAACTAGTCTTGGTGATGGTCTGGGAACTAAATGGACTGTGATCAATCTCTTAAGGAGATTTTTAACATTAGCTGAGCAAAACAGCAGGGGTACCAGATGAAACCACCCCAACAGTTTTACTCAAGCAACAACCAACAAGTCCACACATCTACCCCACAAGTCCACACATCTACCCACAAGTCCACACAAGTTCATACAACTACCCATAAGTCCACACAAGTCTACGGCGCCAGACCATCTCCTTCCCAGTATGTCACAAGAACTTCCTTTTCACTTGTGATAGAATTTCCTTTATAACAAGTCCCTGGCTGCCTATCCCAGAGCTTACCAATCAGAAAGACAGCTGGACAGGAAAGCAAACGGCACACTGCAAAGGATTCTATTCAGCAAGCTACAGCACCAGGGAAAGCAGCTTAGCTGAAATGTTGTTTTAATAGTTGCTTCTAGTCAAGCAGGCTCAGTCCTCAAGTTTCAACCACTCCGTACCTGCACCGTTAAAAGGAACCCCCAGGAATGACATGATCGGTCCCCATCACAACACCACTGCATTGGTAGTCACAGTGACCCAGGGCAAAGTCAGGCTGTTGGAATTTTGGGTCCATAAAAAGGAAATTATTCCTTTAAGAGGACAAAGAGCAGAGCCTCACAGCTCCAACCACGATGCATATCAACTTGACATCCCCCCCTGCTAACAAAGGTGCTACACTCCTTAATAAAAGGTATTCCCTGGACACAGACCTGCTTATGCTGGGGGCAGGGGCGTCACAGATCAAAGACTAAGACTCCACTGCCCAAGCCCCTAGGTGGGGGGAAGAGGAGAGAAAATTGAGAATATAAAGAAGAGGGAACCACACTGGCTCCTTAGGCCCCTCCTTCTGAGGCCTCTTTCTCTCACTCTGGGGAAGTCCGCTCTGCTCCCTGTCCTCTGCTATTATTTTCTTAAAATAAAATCTGTCTGCTATGGTTGGTTCAGCATCCCTCAGTTTCATTTTTCAACTCCAGGAGGACAAGAACCTGATTTCCACCAAAGTGACATTAACAGCAGTGCTTCTCCAGGAGGAGTCTGCAGGCTTATCATCTCCTCAAATGATTTGCTACTTGTCCCTGATAAAGTATTGAAATTGAGAACGTGCATGTTTTTTTTCAGGGCTGAGGACCGAACTCAGGGCCTTGCGCATGCTAGGCAAGCGCTCTGCCACTGAGCTAAATCCCCAACCCCCGAGAATATGCATTTTTTTTAAGAATCAATTTTATTTAATTTTTTATGTGGCTTTCATTGCTCCAACACTTTGTTGCGTACGTGGTGTTGGGGTTCAAACCCACATCATCTCACATGCCACACAAGCGCTGTAACTGCTGAGCCACCGCTCCAGCCCTGCAAACATCTTAATAGCAGTATGACAGTTTTATGTTTATTGAATCTATAATAAAAATTTATACTTGGGGCTGGGAGTGTGGGTCAGTGGTAGGGCACTTTCCTAGCACATGCAAAACCCAGTTCAATCCCCAGCACTGCAAAACAACAGTCCCCCACCCCCTCAAAAACAGGCTGGCATTTCATCTTTTTATTTCATTTTTCCAGACATTGTTATTGTATTTTACAAAACTATTGATCCAAAGCAATGAGTCTTGCAACCACACAGCTTAAGCACTGGGTTATTAGCTTCTAAGTATCTACGGATGTGAACAAGTTCCTTTCCTAACTCAGCAGGATGCTGTCACGTAGGTCTCAGCATATCTTACTACGAAATAAAAAATATAATAAACCATAGCATTTTTCCAATTCATCTCATGAGAGAGAAAAAAATTATGCCTCACTTTCAATCAGAAATTTAGTAAAAATCAACTTCCAGATGCATTCTACTCTTTCACATCAGAAGTGGGCAGTGCCTGGAAGGTTTTATTCAAGTGTGTATGCAGACTATGGCATGGACAAGACACAGTGCTCAGAACGGACAAGTATCACAGTGGGAATCATTCTGTCATGAGGTCAGAAATCTGGATTCAAATTCGGGCTTTACTGTCTGAAAGTTTTATTGTATGTATCGTATGTGATACTGTATACCATTGCATAATTGTTACCACCACAAAATCATAGCACCCTATTTTTTCAACCCAAAAATTGGTTTACAATGTTTCATGATGTAATCCTTGCATGGCATAACTGTTTCCACAAGCAGCTTAGAAAGGGGCAGGAGTGGTGACTCAGCGGCTGCAGTGCTTGCCTGGCATGCAAGAGGACACTGGTTCAAACTTCAGCACCACGTACGCAACCAAGTGTTGGAGCAATGAAAGCCACATGAAAAATTAAATAAAATTGATTCACTGTGCCTCTCTCTTTAAAAAAAAAAATTGATATTCTGAAGAAAAGGTCCCCAGAATGGTACAGAAACAAAGCTACAGTATACTGATGTTTTTCAAATATTGTTAATCTGAGATTTACCAAATTACGAAATGTTGACTTCATGTTCTTCCCTGTGCAGAAAGTACTCTTACTTCCCAATAAATAAAACTGCCTGGCATCTAGCACCAAGGTGGACACCATGAGGTAAGGAGAGCACAGCTCCTGTTCTGCACAGCTTACAGGTGCAGGGTGTGGCCAGTGGCAGGCTCAGAGCAGTGAGTGAGCTCGCAAGAAGCAGGGAAGAGCAACTGCTCCTGTTCTAATCTGTTCAGCTATGTAAAGGCTCCCTCAAAATGACAAATTCAAAAATGAACCATTTCATTCCTGTACTTTAGGCAAGTAAAGACCAGAAGATCACAATGTACTTTAGCTTTATTGAAGACATATTACAGTAGACGAACAAGTAGACAAACACATGCTCTATAAAATATACATCCTTATGTGTGAGAAAATATAGACATCAGGAAAGAACCACACTGAACAACTTGGCTTACACTTCTCTTTAGGCCTGTTTACTACCAGGGCTGCTCACACTGACATCCTCTAACGGAGGGGCGGGGAAGAACAGGGAAATGCAGAGAGTAGAAATAAATCTATGGATAGAGAGGCCACACTAAACAGCCAAGAGTCACCTTTCAAGAGCACTTAACCACTGCTGACCAATCTCTCTTCCCAAAGAGTTACAGTCAGTGTGAGACCACTTCAGTTCTTACATTCAAAAACAGCCACAAACAAGTCAGGCCATTTCTTCACCTCTGTCACAACCTGGGGGATTATTAGGACTGTTGAGAAACAGCACAAAGCCTGCTGGAGGGAACTTAAAACACACACCTCTGGAGGAGGGGATGCAGCTCAGTGGTAAGGGGCTTACCAAACTTGTAAAAAGCCCTGAGTCTGATCCCCAACACCAGAAAACACACACATACACACACACACACACACACGCACACACAATTTTACTTTTCACAAGCCCTCCAGCAGATTCTCGGGTTTTCAGATGTTGTTTTAAATGCAATTTGCAATACATCTCTTAATTCAGAACTTGAAAAGGGAAAGGAAGGGGAAAGGAAGGGGAGGAAGGGAGGAAAGGAAATGAAAAGGATAAATCAAGGTTAACTGATCTTGATTTAAATTATACTCCAAACAAAAAGTTGAAGAAAAAATACCTGTCAAGTTGAACTGAGGAGATCATTTAAAAGAAAAAAATTACTTCTAGGTTGCCAAAAAAGAAAACTTAGCTCAACCTTCTAAGGTCCAATTGTTTTCACAATTACGTCTATGATCTGCATCAAAAAGCAAAGTTAAAAAATAAAAGATGGTACATAAAAATGACAGCACAGAGGGTGCAGCTCAGTGGCACAGCATGTACTTGGCATATGTGAGGCTCTGGGTTCAAAACCCAACTCTAGGTAGAAAAAAGACAAAAGCAAACTTACCTCTGTTGTTCTATTATCCCTCTGGCATTTCTGTGGATAGTTTAACAATGAGAAAAGACCATAATACACTTGGGTAAAATACTAGGTATAAAACTGAACACCATAATTCCAAATCCATTCCAAATGGGAATGGATAAGAAAAAAATAGGAATAAAAATTAATCAAAGAACAAAAAATGAGAGTTATAATGCCACACAGGCTTTAAAATTTTTTATTATAGTAATGTCTCTTGTGTTACTTACTACGTATAGATATTGTCAGAACAAGCCCATAATTTCACATTTTCAGTCATGATCACAGTCATGATCTCTTTGGTCACCCATGGTCCAAAATTCTTTCGTTTAAGAAAAAAAGTCTGAGTTGGGGATGTGGTAGACGCTTGCCTGGCATGTAAAAAGTAAAATAAAAATCTGAAGCATTCTATATTAAACACAAAAAATTTTCAAGGGTAAAATTTTAAGACTGTCAGATTGCATTTAGAAAGTTCCAGTAAAATTAAGAGACCTTACATCATCTCAAACAGGAATCTCTTTAACACAATTAACAGATAATTAGATTCTCAGTGTACCTTTCCCCTAAAAGGCTGATTGTCCCAACTGCCAGATAAATGTGACTGTTAACTTAATGGAATTATTAGCAAGCATATATTGCACCTTCATGAGGATGACTCCTGTCCTGTCATTTCACATGACAGTTTTTAAGGTTTCTATAACATCTCCCTTTTCATAGGAAATTGGGGAACAGTCTAAATTGCTTTGCAGCCTAAAGTTCCTTTTATAACCCTTGAATGCGCAATGTGCTGGCAACTTGAAAGCTATCCTACAGAAAAATACACATTTGGGGCTGGAGCAGTGGCTCAGAGGTGGAACACTTGCCTGGCATGCACAAAGACCCAGGTTCAAGCCCCAGCACCACATACACAACTAAGTGAAGAGGGGAAAAAACAGATAAAAAAAAAACTAAATAAATAAAAATTAATTCTCTCTTTTAAAAAAAGAAAGAAAAATACATACTTAAAGCATTCTGAGGTGACTTTAGGGGCAACTGTACACTGGGCTGGGTTCCTGACATTTTGTATTCTGGAAAGTAGCTTGCATATAAGGGGAAGTATTTAAAAGATGCTGAGTGACAGAAAGTCAATGGTTTACATATAGATTCTGTGCTAGAAAAGCTTGGAGTTCAAGGAAAATATTATTTCTTCTTCTAGGTAGACTTGAAGACAGCCTAAGAGGAGCACAAATTAAGAGAATTTATGTATTCCTACTAAAATACTACAATTGAGAGACAACTGGGTAGGGGGACAGAGATTTCTCTCAGCATTCCAGTTTGCCTTGCTTCAACAACATCCTTGATTAACTTAGCATTAGGCAGACTTTTGTACCACTAGGAAAAAGCACTGATAAGCCATCAATTTTGTTTTTATTAGAGGGTAAAGAAAGTATTTGGTTAGTGTTCTACTTGATTAAAAACATATGCATAGGGGGTAATTCTGGTTTAAAAACAAACATATCATATTGTTACTTTATTTGCATATCTGATTGTATAATAACTCAATTCCTTAATAAAAAATTTTTAAAAAACATATGCAAAGCTGGGTACATATGCACAGCACATGCCTGTAATCCCAGCTACTGCCTAAGCAAACTAACAAGACCCTGTCTCAAAATAAATTAAAAGTGCTGGGAATGTAGCTCAGTTGTAGAGCATGGGCAAGGCCCTAGGCTCAACGAAATAAAATTTTTTTCCCTAGGATAAGAATACAATTTCTTATTATAAGACCCGAGGTAGGCTCTTTGCATTTAGACAGATTCCTGACTAGTTTTTCAGACAAGCTTGGAACATCTGGGAGGAGGTTTCAACCATTTGAGCTGATATAATGGAGAATAACCTGGCCCTTCAGGGTACCTGACTCTGACACCATGGGAAGTAGGAGGAGCATGGAGATGGCACACCTGGATGAAGAGTTTCTAGAGTAATGGCTCATAGCCTGTTTTCTGTCCTCTCACACATGACAGCTGATACTCACAGGCACAGTCTCTGGCAATCCAGACCTAACTCCACATTTTCCACTTAGGAAAATCTATCTGAACCCAATTAAGAGTACATCAGAAAGGCAGGCAAAGGGAGCTGGAGCGGTGGCTCAGCAGTTATGGCACTTGCCTGGCATTTGCGACGATGCAGGTTCAAACCCCAGCACCATGTACGCAGTGAAGTGTTGGAGCAAGGAAAGCCACATGAACACTAAATTGATTTGTTTTCTCTCTCACTATCCGTCTTTAAAAAAAAACGAAAGGCAAGCAAGGCACAAATTAGTTGTGGCACACCTCTCCGCTGATCTTGATATACTAGTGTGCTGTAACTCTAGCATTCAGACCTGCTGCTCTAGAAAGCAAAGAGTGATTTTTCAATTGAGATACGATTCTTTAGGGTTACTGACACTGTTTAGGAGTAGAATATTTTGTCTCCTCATGAATATTTCTTAAGACTGTTACTCCTGCTACAGAGGAAATAAACCTGGATCAAGTTAGAGCAAGCAATATCACTCTTGTTCAACACTAACAAATACTTCACATGAGCAGCTTTTTATTAAAGTAGCACAATCCTTTTCAGTTCCTGCAGAAACTGCAGATTCCTCGCATCTAGTAAAATGCCTCATTTCATAAATGAGGAAACTGCATCTAGAGAAGGACAAGGATTCATCCTTCATTACCCAGCAAGTAAAGGGCAGAGCCAGAAGTGAGCAGGGTCTCTTAATTTCTGTCAGTCCAGTACAAACTATTCCATAACCTCCTAAGAAGAGGGATGCTAAATGAAGGGATAGGAAAACTGTTTTTGTAAGAAGTTCAAAGTGAAAACAAACAGAGCCTGACAGTTCCAAGAGTAAAAAGAAAGGTACAGCAGTATTAAACAGCTAAAGAAGTGCTGCTGTCCACCAGAGAAAAACTGATTAAAAACAACTACGAAATTCACCTACACTTGACGACAAAAAGCTGAGAAACTGTGATTTAGAACCCTGGAAATACATAATAACAGAAATAGATGTTTCTATTTAAGAGACTAAAATTACATAGTAAGTAAATAATATTAGATTTAGATACTCAAATAGTTGTGTAAAGAAATCTGAGAGCACAGAGAAAGAACTTTAGTCCACTACGTTACATTACACTGTTAATTTCTTTCTTTACATAATGCTCTTTGCTATGAAATCTGAAAACACTTTTTGCTTAAATAATCACTTATGAAAAAACAAGGACCACTCCAAAGCTTTGCAGTATAGAAATTTTAGCATATTCATCCTAATCACAAGAGTACTTTTCCCTTCATAGGATGTACTATGCATTAGTAAGAGAGATTGAAAACAAAACAAACACAGGAAAGAAGGAATCTTTGGTTTTCCCGTCAATGAAGTACTTTACTGAAAGATTGTCCCCAAATAAGTCCTCTTCTGTTTATATGGCTGTGACAAGATTGCCAGGCTCTAAACAAGCCAGGCTTTTTATGCTAGAAAGTGAATATCACCTGGCACTTGTAAACAGATGGCAAATGATTAAATGTATGAACCTTCAGGCATGAATAAAGCAGTTAATTACACCAAGATGGCGTTGTATGTACACAATCATCAAGTACCCTGACTCTATACATATATTTCTTAACAAATAAGTTTTTAGAACTTTACACAGCTTTTAGATCTCACTAGACTAAGTTATTCAAAATGTGTGATCTAAGAAGCTGCTGTCAATATAATAACTAGACGGACATTATATATAATTCTGGCATATCAAAAATATTTACATTATAACCAACACACATGATCAATGAATAAAAAAAATATTTATAAATACACATATATTTACAATGAGATCCCTGGGCAATAGGGACAAAAAAAAAAAAAAAAAGAAAAAAGAAAAAAGAAAAAAATTCACAAGAATACAAAAACTTTTTACCTAATACTAGCTGGTCAAACCTGGGATCTTGTTGAAGACCTTGAATATCAAAGCCCTAGCCTCAACTACCTGCTTTAAACCATCGAAGAACCCCAGATACACTTCCCAGAGGCCTCCAAAGTTCTTTTTGCTCTTGGAAGGTAAAGTACAACATCAAAGTAGTGATATCTTCTCAAGTTTGTTCTGAGGACTGGGATAATTCCAGCAGACTAAGCAGCAGAGCGACTCTTCCTTATAGGCCGTGCATACCTGGGCACATCTTCGTGGAACCATCACGAAGCACATTTGTCCCGAATCTTCCTCTGACAGTGCTGCACGTTTTCAATCTGATATACCCATTTCTGTCAGCTGTTACCTTTTCTTCATTAGGCATAAACCCAAATGCCTGTCATTCCTTGGTGTGAGCAGATGTAATCATGAACAAAGAGTAAAGCAAATGCTGACTTTGGGGTTTCATCTGAACTCTGAGGTAGTAAATACAAAATTAATTAACTTGTGTCTCTGCCCAGATTTCATCCTAGAAAGGGTTTCATGTGCCCTCAATACTGTCTTGAATGTTCCGAGTCCTACTAAATTCAAAAGTGTGATCATGTAACCTGTGGCAGGGCATGGGGGAAGAAGAGTTCAGATCCCTCTCTGCCAGGCCTTCATTTCGATGAAGCTGTGATGACTCAAGGACTGGCTGCTGAGAAAAGGGCAAATGAGGCAGGCCTAGTTCTCTGTTCATGTTCCACAAAGGCGGCTGCAAAGTTTCTGAGAATTAAAGACAAGAATTGTCAGTGGTGACTAGAGGTCAAAATTAATTTTCTAAAACTTAATGTCCACTTAACTAAATCCCCAAAGAAATAAAGACTTCCAATATTCTTGAATAAACACATAGGTGACAAATATGTACTTGCCGTCTTCTTAGCCACAATTAAAAAAACAAAACCAAAATAAAAATTGGGACCATGGTCTATCAGATCCTTCTACTCAACAAACCTAATTTCTGAAACTATGTTATGTCCCATGTTCATTTACCTATTATTTTAGTGGTTCTGCTGCATCAAAAAATTAAAACTATTCAGACACATGGAAAAGAACTAAAAAGACACTTAATGGCATCCATATTGTAAAGAAAGCTTCATGATACATAAAAAATAACTGCTACTATTATATCTCCTAAATGTTTTTAAGTTGTTTTAAAAACAATCATTGTCTTCCAACATTCAGATTGTAAGAACCAAACAAATAACAAGCAACAAATAATAACCAAAAGCAACTATATTAAATGACATTATCTATAATCTTGTTTCAAAAAATCTGCAATTCTCGTTCTTATTTACTACAGAAGTGAACTCTCTTCCCAAAGACTATTTACTTAAACTTCTATTAACTTCACCTGGTGCATTTTGGAAAAAGCTAGCCTACAACATTCTGGAAACCCACACCCACAAATAAAATGCATGTGAAAAGTAAGCTAGAGCAAGGTTTCTCAATTATTATGATTTCTCACATGCATTATGAGAAATCTCAAGCAAGGATTCTCATATGCATTATGAATAACCTGTGGATATTCTTGAACCCGAGGGGCATTATCACTGAGCTAACTGCCCAGTCCTTTAAATTATTTGAGACTGGGTCTTGCTAAGTTGCCGAGGGTCTCTAAATTGCTGAGGCTGGCCTCGAACTTTTGATCCTTCTGCCTCTGCCTCCTGGAGTCATTGGGATTACAGGCATACCCCACTATGTTCAGCCATGATTACATTTCTAACAAACTCCAAGGTAATGCTGATGCAGAGAGTCGTAGCCCACACTTCAGGTAGCAAGAATCTAGAGTACCCTAGATAAAGAATAGACAATGCACCAAAGAACTCTCATTTGCTGATTTCCCTAATTATAGACCAGATTCAAAATTAAGGCATCTGAAAAGTTTAACCCTTTTTGTGTGACTCTTCTGGGATATGGAAAAATTGAGTTAGTGTTGATGCGTTTCTTTCCTGGACACTGAATGTAAACATTAGAGATCCACTTTCAAAAATATTTTTCTCTGACATGTACCCTCTTGAAAATCTTAAGTATTGGTCTCTTGGTGGCTCAGCAGTTGGAGCACTTACCAGACATGCAGGAGGACTTGGATTCAAACCCTAGCACCATATATACAACTAAGTGTCAGAGAAACAAAGACCACATAGAAAAATAAATAAAATCGATTCTCTCTCTCACATACTCTCTCCCTTCCTTTAAAAACAAAAAAAGAATTGGTCACTTAGGGCTGGAGAGGTGGCTCAGTGGTAGAGCGCTTGCCTGGCATGTGTGAGAACCCAGGTTTGATCCCCAGCACCATATACAAAACTAAGTGGAGGAAAAACAAGACTAGATGAAAAAAATAAAGTTAATTCTCTCGTTAAAAAAAAAAAAAAGGCAAACCAAAACAAAACAAAAGAGCACATCTTAAAACTCATCTTAGATTACTACTCTTGCCAGAACCATCCCTGGAAAGTACCACTACCACTTCATGCTTTACCTTCCTCTCTAAATCAGTGATTCTCACTCCCTGCCCATTTCCAGTGTTCTTCCAACTCAAGTTAACAGGATAAAAAGCTTGAATGTGCAAGGCCTAGGAAAAGCTTTGTTTACTAACCAAACCACTGTCAAAGACCTGATCTACACAACATAGTTTTTCTTTTCCTGGGCCATGAATGACAGAGAACACTATTCTAAAACAGCCTTCCCAATTATGGTCCCTGACTACACCTCATAGGACAAAGAAAAGATGTGCCAAGTCATGCTGAGATTAAATATTTCCCTGACAAAACAGCAACCAAACAACATTCTGAAGTTTTCTCAGTAAAAACCTTCGCTTAATTATGCCCAAACTATATTCTAAGCATTTCAAATCTCCACTAAATAAAATGGAAGAAAAAATTACAAATAACCTATATGGAACTTTTCTAAAAAGCTTTTTCTATGTGACCTTTGAATTTTTAGTGTGATCTTGTTACCGCCACAAAAGCTTTCGTCCTCCAGATGAAGATTTTTGTTAACTCAATATGTGAAAAACCTCTGGTTCTAGGGTATATTAGCTAACAATGGCCACTTATTCCAGTATAACAATTTGTTGGCTTCCTGTCAAATGAGAGTGCTAACTAGATGATAGAAGGAAAAACCAATTAGGTAAAAATGAAAGCAAAATAAAACAAAACAACAACAACAAAAGCAAAAGCTACCCCTTACCACTGCTCATCTGCGTGGATGGAAGCTTTTTCTCCTTTATCCCCTCAGGGTCAGCAGGACAGGCAGATAGCTCTCTGTCTCCTGATATTAGGCTCTCCAGGGCAGTGGCATCTTGAGGAGAATGTGACAAAAATGTCTCCTTGGGCATCTGGACCATGAGACTGGAGAGTGTTTGATCCAGAACATCCTCCTCAGCAATATAGGTGTATGGAAAGTATTCTCGGGTCCTCGAGTATATGTTGGCATTGTCATAACAATCTGAGCAGATCACCCGGGTACCAGTGCCACCTAATGACAACAGGACAGAATCCAAAATATTTTTCTGTTAAGGAATTAATTTTGCCAATCACTAATTTCTATCCTTGAGCATTTACTTTACAAAGTGAAGTTTCAAGATCTTTCTGTGAATTCACTCATTTAATCCTCACAACGTCCTCATGAGGTAGGTACTATTATTATCCTCACCTTAAGGATAAGGTAACTGTAGCACAGAGAAGTTAAGTAACTTGACAGAAGTAATGTTGCCCGAGTGAAATTTAAACCCAAGCACTCTGGCTTCAGAGTCCATGCTCTTGAATACTGTGTTAAACCATCTCTACCCAGCATGGGCAAGCCAAGCTCAAATCAAGGGATCCAAGACAGGGGCTAAAAGATAGATGCCTGGCCTAAGCAAATTAAAGCAGAAAACAAGAAGTTATGATCACTTCACTTCATGAGAGATCATGTTACTTTTAACAGTCAAGAGGTCAGCAACTCTAACTGCTAAAAGTATCCCTAGTCTAAGTCCTGCCTGACAAGCATGTGGTTGATAGAAGCAAAAGTTTAATAAACTACAGAAAGCACCAATCCTAAGTAACACGTTCATGGTCACAGAGACACAGAAAGAATCAAGACTCAAACCCCTTTCTATTCCTTAATTCATCTCCCCATGTCACTCCCTGTGGGAGTGACGGTGTGAGAATCAAGGAGCAGCAAGAGGTAATGTTGAGAAGTCAGGTTCATTTCATTAGGAAATGTTTTTATATCTCTCTGATGTTTCTCATTATATGCTGAGAACCACTGTTGCCCTTTAAACTTTAATAATCGTCCACATGTCAGCAGCAGAAACAAACCTTCCTTGGTTGTGAGCTAAGGCGTGCTTATCCTGAAAAGGCTCTTATTAAGACTTTGGTCAATTTTTATCCCATCTTGCATGAGGCTAAATGTTTTTACTGAGTATTTTACTTTAAAATACTGCTTCAGTTGCTCACTGACCTCTCACAGTTCATGTCCATATTGGGCAATTGTCTATGTTCCCTGGAGAATTGTCTATTAAAGTCTTCATTTAAAACAAAAATTGCTTCAGGGGGCTGGAGCAGTGGCTCAGCAGTTACAGTGCTTGACTGGCATGCACAAAGATGCAGGTTTGTACCCCAGCACCACAACCACAACGGAGTGTCAGAGCAATGAAAGCCACATGAAAAACTACATAAAATTGATTCTCTCTTTCTCTCTCTTTCACTGTCCCTCTCTTAAAAAAAAAAAAAAATTGCCTCGGGGCTCAGTGGGCTCAGTGCGGTCATACACGCCTATAATCTCAGCAATTTGGGAGGGTGAGGTGGAAAGATCACAAGTTCCAAGCCAGCCTCAATAACCTAGTGAGGCCCTAAGCAATTTAGCAAGATCCTGTCTCAAAATAAAAAGTGCTGGGAATGTAGCTCAGTGGCAAAGTGCTCCTGGGTTCAATCTTTGGTACCAAAAACAACAACAACAATAATAATAATGCTTCAGGTTAATGAGGAAACTATACACTGAAAAATAATCTCAAAAGGATAGACTGAGCCAGGCACTACAGTGCATGCCTGTAATCCCAGTAACTCAGGAGGCTGAGGCAGGAGGATCACAAGTTAGTTCAACGCCACCCTCAGCAACTTAGCAAGATCCTGTCTCAAAATAAAACATAAAAAGGGACCGGGATGTAGTTCAGTGGTTAAAAGCCCCTGGACTCAATCCCTGGTACCCTTTAAAACAAACAAACAAACAAACAAAAAAGAATAGATTGAAGTTGTAAACACAAACAACAAAGCATTCACAAAGCATCCTTACCATCAGTGCCTTTGTGTATATATCCACTGGCAGGAGGCATAAGCTGCTGATGACTGCCTGCCTCAGAGTTGCTGTAGCCTTCCTGTGGCTCAGACAGTGTTCCTTGGGAAGACAAGTAGCTAGGAATGTCTGCAGGCAGATTGAGCTCCTCTGTAAAAGAGACATCTGTAACTTTCACATAAAGTTAGGTGGCTGAAGCCAATGCTCAGAACAATATTTTTTCAACGTGCTCCACTCTGATACTACTGGCCAGGTTTAAAAAAAAAAAAATTAGGGAACCACTGTGCCCCTGCAGCAAAATCATGATGGAATTATTCCTCAAAAAGGTTCTATTATATCAAGGAAGTTGGACAACTTAACAGAAAAACTTCCTTATACATCATATCAGGTGATGTATCATAGCTCCTCAGTTTTTGCATTTTACAATAAATCCTATTCTACATTATGGACTCAAGTATAAGCCACAGGTATCCTATGGGTACCACTCACCTGTGTTTGTGATACTATAGTCTTCATTTTTCCTTCTCATGTGATAAATAACGATGACCCAAATCAATGAGGTACCCACAACACAGCAGACCACAACAATGATGACAATGCCAACTGTGGTCCAGCCATCATCTTCATGCCCAATGCTGCTCTGAGAAGAGTCACAATTGGGGGATGAAATGACATTTAGGTAAATATGGCCACGTTCTGTTCCAAGGGTGTTAGACATAATGCAGGTGTATTTCCCAGCGTCTTCGAGCCCAGCATCTACAATGATGAGAAGCTGGTTAGCTGCAGCAAAGAAATGTCGCTCCGTCACCAGTAGTGGTCCGTCATCTTTAGTCCAATTCAGGCGTGGAGCAGGACTTCCTCCAGCTATGCACTGTAATACAGCTGTTTCGCCTCGGGTTACTGTCTTGTCCTCCAGAGGTCTAATAAATGATGGTGTCTCTAAAAGAGAAACATTTCAATAACCAAGTTAGACAATTTTATTCTCCAAATTCCACTGAATTAGACTTCTGAGGATATGACAAAATGAGCACTGTCATATGCTAATGGCTTTTGTCTCAGAAAAACAAAAACCTCAAAAAAACATTAAGGTGAGGCCAGGGGTGCATCTAAGTGATAGAGTGCTTACCTACCATGTACGAGTTCCCAGGTCTGATCCCCAGCACAACAAAACCCCCAAAACCTAATTTCATCTCAGTAATTCTGCCTTGAGCATGCTATCCCAAGGAACCAAAAAATTTATAATGCAAAGATGTTTATTAAAACATCAGTTGCAATTTAAAAATATAAGAAAAATATCTAAAAATCTAGCAGGAAAATAATTACAGAAGAGTCACATGATACTTTATGAAGTCTTTCTTTTGATGACAGGGTAATCAAAAGTAGGACTATGTAACTACATAAAAATGAGTTAAAATGTTTAGAATATGCTAAAATCTTTAACAGTGTTTGATTGACAATTTTCTGTAACCTTCAAATTTTAAAATACTTATTTTTCTGATTATGTAAGTAAAAATCAATAAACTTAAAAAAAAAAAACCCTGATATTTAGGGAAATACTGAACTAAAAAGTAAAATTTGCCTTGGACTTGAGATCCACAAAGAAAAGGATTCTAAGAAGAATAAAGGAAATAAACAAAAACTTAAGTTAGGGAAATATTTGTGGAAGAGACAAGTTTGCCAGAATACAGGATTACGAGAGGAACGCTGGAGGGAAACAAAAAAATCTAACCAGAAGACAAGTCATATTTTGTATTAACAGGGGGAAAATAAATAAATTGTCTTAGGTTCTTTGTGAAACAGTATGCAAAGCATTAGCAAATGAATGGAATATTTCCTTCTTCTTTTTTTTTTTTTTTTAAGAGAGAAAGACAGTGAGAGAGAGAATCAATTTTTATTGAGTTTTCACATGGCTTTCATTGCTCTGACACTTAATTGGGTGCATGGGTGCTGGGGTTTAAATCAGTGTACTTGCGCATGTTGGGCAAGCGCCTTAACCGTCAAGTCACCACTCCAACCCCAAATGAAATATTTCTAAGAAAAACAGTAGAGCTTTCAATGCAAACTTACCAAAAAGATTTATAAACACACACATACACAACACCATGAAGTAGAAACATTAAATAGGGAGACATAAAAGAATAAAGGGCTGGGAGGGTGATGAGTGCTTATAATCCTAGTAGCACAGGAGGCTGAGTCAGGAGGACCACAAGTTCAAAGCTAGCCTCAGCAACTTTAGCAAGACCCTGTCTCAAAATAATTCCTGGTACAAAAAAATAAAATAAAATAAAGGAATCAGAATTTTCAATTTCTGTGATAAAGATCCCCAATTATAGCCTCAGCATTTTCCCAAGATTTCAATTTTTGACTCACTAATAGCCTAGGTTGACCTTGAATAAAGCAACAAAATAACAATGAAGGTAAAAATCACAACTAAAATCTCAAAATTATTTTTCTTGCCCATTAAGACTAAAAGTAGCTATTGAAGGCTCCAAACATAGCAAGAACACTTCAGCAGTAAACATACCTAAAACTGTTAGTGAGGCATTTGCTGAGAGGCCTCCTGCTATATTTTGTGCCATGCAACTATAGATTCCCATGTCTTCTATTTTCACATTGGCAATGAAGAAGACATCATCTTCAGGCATGACATGCATGCGTCTTTCTCGAGCAGCAGGAAAGTCAGTACCACCATCTTTCTGCCAGGAAATCTGAGGTGCGGGGTGTCCTTCTGCAGCACATTCTAATCTGGCCATGGCACCAGTGCGAATAGTCAAATCCATTGGAGTTTTCAGAAAAGATGGCATTTCTGTTTGAAGCAATATCAACATGAAAAAGTAGGTAGGGGGAAATACATAGACACAAAAGAATCTGATAGGCAAAATATAAACTATTATAACATTGCATTTCTTTGAGAAGACATGCTTTGTGGATTGATGGTCAATACAACTTTAGAAACCATCTTTCCTCCCAGAAACTCAAGAGTATTTGGAACACAGTGACAACTAACTTCTGGAATACATGACCTGCGCATGATCATCTTGATGGGAACAGGGAAAGCAGAAGGCCACAAACCTTTCTTTCTGAATTCCTTATTTCAGAATTTGATATTTAATACTATTTTCTCATGTATGAAGTTAAATGGTGCTTCGCAAACTAACATCAACACAGATGTCAAGGAACTACATATTTAAAAATTTATAACTTTAAAAATCTCATTACAAAACACAGAAGCAAAACCCAAATACATCTTTTGTTTGCAGTTATTTATTCAGTCTAACAGGCAACAGATATATAAATAAAGCTGTCTTGGAGAAGTTTTTTTTAATAGCCACATGAAGAAGAGCATTAATTTAAAAAACAATTCTTTGTTACTACATTTAGAAAGTAGTAATGATCACTGGACCCAGAAATAAGACTAAATATTCTGTCATTAATAAGATCCTGTGAACTGCGTCAGGAATAAATTCTATATTTTTAGAAAATTACGGCTTTAGAAAGAAACTTGAGAATTTCAAAACAATATTTTCAAAAACACAAAGGTAGTAGAAATAGAGTATCTCCTAGGGCCTTGGAATTTACCCCTCAACCAAAGATTGATTAGGGACAAGCAGACAGACTAGCTAATGCAAAGAACCCCACCCACCTACTTTACACATTATCACAATCTCAAAGGTAATTTTCAGTAAGATTCCCCCAAATACTGGGCTTAGCATAAATTCCTTAGTCAAAAGATTAAAAAAAAACTGCTCAATTTTTAGAAGGAAAATTCCTTCTAAATTAAAAAGAAAAACAAACAACAACAAAAAAAAAAAAAACAAGGAGCATAATTCCTTACCATTCACAGTCAGTTTGGCTTTTTGAGAATAATTGGAACCAAAATGATTAGTAACAATACACTGGTATTTTCCTTCATCTGTGAAATTCACATTGAAAAGATGTAAAATACTAGTATATTCCAGAGCTTCTCCAGCTTGCTGCCGATAACGAACAAAATTCTCAATATCCACGTCATACAGGACTTCGCTGTCTTTGCGCCACACAATAGACATGGGTGAATCACTGCTGCTCACTGCAGCACAGGTCAGAGTCACATTAACTCCTCTTAGAGCAACTGTAGTTTCAGGATGTGTCCTTATTTGTGGCTTGAGAAAATCATCTGAGGGGGAAAAAAATGCAAGCAGTAGCCACATCAATTATTTATTTTTGCTTCTTTAGATTTAATTTTAAAACAAATACAGTAAAACTGTGAACTCTATTTACAAAGTGACATAATAAGGTTGAAAAAGACCACTGAGCTAGAGTCCAATACCTTTGTTTAAAGATGAGGAAAATGAAATACAGAACAGTCAAATGGCTTGCTCAGAGACATTAACTCAGTGGCAGAACTACTTAGGTATTCAGGCTCCTGAGCTGAAGATTCAGCACTTAATTCACTATCCCTATCACTGGTGTACTTGGAATGAATTTCTTATTTCTGGTAGGGAGAGGTACCAGGGATTAAACCCAGGGGTGCTTAACCACTGGAGGGGTGCTTAACCACTGGGTCATGTTCCCACTTTGTTTTTAATTTTGAGACAGAGTATCACTAAGTTGCTGAGGCTGGCTTTGAACTTGCAATCCTGCTGCCTCAGCCTCCTGAGCCACTAGGATTACAGGCACGCACCACTGCTCCTGGCTTGGAATGCTTTTATTAAGAGAGAGGGACAGTGAGAGAAAAAGATAAAAATCAATTTTATTTAGTTTTTCATGTGGCTTTCATTGCATAGACACTTCATTGTACATGTGGTACTGGGGTTTGAACCCACATACGCATGCATGCCAGGCAAGTGCCGTAACCACTGAGTCACCGCTCCAGCCCCTGAAATGCATTTCTTATGCATCATCAGTTAGTAAGAAAAAAAAGAGAAATCTTGAATTGGAATTTTAAAACAAGTTCTAACTCTATTACCCCCTTCTCTGTAAGTATATATGATACATATATAATAACTATTATCCTTTCTGTACCAATATAGAAAATGAGGATATGAACTTATTTTATTTCACAGGGAGTACTATTAATAATACAAAATACTTGAAAAAACTCTGTGAACAGCTTTCAACATTAAAATAGTGAAAAAATCCAAATTTGTCAAATATACAACCAGGTTTAGGGCTGGGTATGGTGGTGCATGCCTGTAATCCCAGAGACTCAGGAGGCTAAGGCAGTGTGAGTTCAAAGCCAGCCTCAGCAATCTAGCCAGACCCTATCTCAAAATAAAAGTAAAAAGGGCTGAATGTGGTTAACCACCCCTAGGTTCAATCCCTGGCACAAAAAAAAAAAAAAAAAAAAAGATTGGTTTAGAACTGGCTAATCATCTATGGATTCATAAATAGTAATGCTATTAGGTTGATTCAGCGAAGTTGGCATATGAATTCTTAACTAGTATCTTCACTCACTGTACCACAAAAGTTTTAAGTAGAAAAGAAGGATAAAATACAAGTTTACGTCCACATTTAAAACTAAAATCAAAAGGGAATGTGTGACAACATAAGCAGAATTTAATCTTTATTAGATACTTTATTCCCTTCTTTAAAATCTGTGAAAACAATGAAGTTGGGCTGGAGTGGTGGCTCAGCGGTTACAGCATTTGCCTGGCATGCACAAGTACGTGGGTTCACACCTCAGCACCATGTACACAACAAAATGTCCCAGCAATGAAAGCCACATGAAAAACTAAACAGAAATACTAGTGATGTGCAACACAGACATACAGCCCTCTACATCAATGGGCTCTGCATCCAAGTATTCAACCAATGACAGAATGAAAATAACGGAAAGCTGGGGACAGTGGTGCACGCCTGTCATCGAGCGAACTGGGAGGCTGAGGCAGGAGGATTGCCAAGCTCAAAGCTAGCCTCAGCAACTCAGTAATACCCTAAGCAACTTAGCAAGACCCCATCTCAAAATAAAAAATAAAAAGAGCTGGGGATGTTGTTCAGGGGTAAAACACCCCCAGATTCAATTCCTAGTACCAAAATAAATAAATAACAGGAAAAAAATGCATTTGCTTCAAAGAGATACAGACTTTTTGTTATAAATTATTCCCTAAATAAACAACATAACAGTTATTTATATAGCATTTACCCTGCATTAACTATTCTAAGTAATCTAGAGATAATTAGTATAAAGGAGGACCTGTAAAGGTTATATGCAAATAACTATGTCATTTTATATAATAAGGGATTTGAACATCCAAGGATCTTAGAATCATTCCTCTTTGGAAGCTGAGGGATGACTGTTCCATGTAAAGCTAAGAATCAATCATTCTACTTTAAAGGGAACCAAATGTAAAGGAAAAATTTCCAAGTTGTAAAGAACAATATAGTTATAAGTATTAGTATAAGTATTATAAGTATTAGAATCAGGACACCTTCTCTATGACTGTCCATCCCCTCAAGAAAAAAACAAAACCTTACCACTTTAGTCTTAAGAAGATGCATCAAAAATATAAAACACATGAAATCAGCATCTTATTAGATGTATACATTGCTATAAATGTATAATTACAGCATTGCTGATGACTACATACATTGCTGGTCACAACAAAAAACTAGTGCTTTTTTTCAGAATATCTGATGGCACTTTTTAAGATATATAATAAATATTCATGTAAAAAATCATACTTATTAATTTAGGAACCTTATTACTAAATATTCATTCTTCGTGTGTATGTATGTGTAGTGGTCCTAGAACCTCAAGCATGCTAGGTAAGCACTCCACTATTAAGCCATGTTTCCAGCCCACTACTGAATATTTATTTTAAAATTAAGAATCCCCCTGAAAAGGAGCTGGGCTCAGTGGCACATGCCTGTAATCCCAACAACTCTAGAGGCTGAGGCAGTAGAATTCCAAGTTCAAGGTCAACCTCAGCAATTTAGCAAGGCCCTAAGGACTTAGTGAGACCTGGTTCAAAATAAAACAGTTAAAAAAGGGCTAAGAATGTGACTCAATGATTAAGTGCACATGGATTCAACCAGGTACCCCTCCCCCAAAAGGAAAAGGCCAACATTCATAAAACTGATATTGTACTGCCACTGAAAATGATCACTTAAGGGCTGGAGCAGTGGTTCAGTGGTTCAGCAGTTGAAGCACTTGCCTGGCATGTGCAAGGACCTGGGTTCAAACCCCAGCACCACATACACAACTAAGTGTCGGAGAAACAAGGCCAGAAGAAAAAATAAATATAATCGATACTCTCTTTCTCTTTCTCTCTCCCCTCCCTCCCTCTTTTAAAAGGAAGGAATAAAGAGAAAATGATCATTTAAGAATACACAAAAATCTGACACAGTGGCACAGATCTGTAATCCCTGCACTTGAAAGGCAAAGGCAAGGAGGATCACTTAAGCCCAGGTTCAAGGCCCGCCTGAGCAACACACAGAGATTCCATCTCAAAAAATAAAAAATAGGGGCTGGAGCTCAGCAGTTAGGGCGCTTGCCTTGCATGCACAAGTCCATGGTTCGAACCCCAGCACCATGTAAACACCAAAGTGTCAGAGCAACGAAGGCGACACGAAAAACTAAGTAAAACTGATTCTCTCTCTCTCTCTCCCTCTTTCTTTAAAAAATAAAGGATAAAAAATTAAATTAAAAAAAAAAAAAGAATACAAAGAGGTGGACTGGGGCATGCAGCTCAGTGGTAGAGTACAGAGCATGCATGAGGCCCTAGGTCTGATCCCTAGCACAAGGGAAAAAATAAAAACAAAAGAAAGAACAAGCATAGAGGGAAAAATTCTTATGCAATACTAAGTCAAAGAACACAAAATTTAACCTATAAATATAAAAATATAATGATTGAAACATGGGTTGGAGAACAACATAGAGAAATGGAGATAGATGTGCTAGGGGGAAAGCATTTTTATTTTGCTAATTCTGTTAAGACAGTTAAGTATGTAATATATAAAATTTTAAGACAAAATACAAACCACAGACAAAATCTTTCAGGTCCACATTCAGGATGCTTTGCCCTGCTAGCCATTCAGGATGCGCACAGCTTACATTTACAGAATGATGAAAGTTATTATCAACCAGCCATTGAAGTAACCATTTCAAATGACAATCACAGAGCAAACTGCTTGTGTTCAGAATCCTGCAGCAAAGAAAAAAGAGAAGTGCCTTGGTTTACTTTTCATTCTAGTTTCTTCAGGATTAAAATCTTCATGCATTTTTCTTGCCAAAATATTTAATCTTAATCTAATCTTAAAACTAATTTTAATATCCAGACTCTCAGCCTCAATTCTTCAAATATGTCAACACTGTGAACAATATCAAAAAGGGAGAAATAAGGGCAAGGGAACCATTTTAACGATGACTAAAAATCCACTACAACAAAATGAAATGTAGGATTCTTAATTGGAAAAAAGATACATCTAAAAAGCACATTTTTTGAAAATAAGGAAATTTGAGTATGGACTGTTTATTAAATTCTACTATTTTATCAACATTAATTTCCTTGGGCATAATAATGGCAATATGGTTGTCACTCTTCTGAGCCAGACTCATTGACAAATATTTGAAATCCCAGTGACTCGGGAGGCTGATAAGGATTCCAAATTAAAGGTCAGTGTCAGCAACTTAGCAAGACCCAGTCTGAAAATTAAAAAAACAAACAAACAAAACTGGGGTTAGGCTCAGTGGTAAAGTGCTCCTGGGTTCAATTCCCAGTAGCCGCCTCCCTCCCCGCAAATAAAAAAGAAAAACAAAGTACCTGCCTGTTCTTATGAGATACACAGTGAAATATTTAGAAGACAAGTATCATGATGTCTATATCTTTTATTTATTTATTTATTTTAAAGAGAAAATCAATTTTATTTAGTTTTCCATGTGGCTTTCAGTGCTCCAACACTTGGTTGTGGTGCTGGGGTTCAAACCCACAACCTCGTGCGTGCCAGGCAAGCACCTTAAGCGCCAAGTCACTGCTCCAGTCCCTGTCTATATATTTTATTGTTTGTTTTTTTTTTAAGGAGAGAGAGGGACGGTGAGAGAAAGAATCAATTTTATTTAGTTTTTCATATAGGTTTCATTGCTCTGATACTTGGCTGTGTATGTGGTGCTGGGGTTTGAACACACATCCTCGTGCATGCCAAACAACCACCGCGATGGCTCAGCCACTGCTCAAGGGGCCCCCCGTTCTTGGTCTATATCTTTCAAATAGTCACATACATACATATTCCACATACACAAACACACACAAATCTCATGGGTGGTAAAACATCAAGGGTGAGAACAAGACCCAGAGGGAAAAAAAGGGGGAAGGGAAACAGATAAATGTGGCAAAAAGTTAACAACTAGTAAACCTAAATAGAGGGCATACATTGTTCATTGTCCCTTCTAAACATTTTTTTTTTTAAACAATTTTTACTTAGGTTTTCACACAGCTTTCATTGTGTATGTGGTGCTGGGGTTTGAACCTGCACTCACGCATGCCAGGCAAGCGCCGTAAACACCGAGCCACCGCTCCAGCCCCGCTTCTAAACTTTTGAGGTTGAAAAATTGAAAAGAAAAATTTGAAAACTGAGGGCAAAAGCTTACTATGTATTTTAGAACACTGAGAGATCTTTGCTGTGAAGAGTATTAAATTATTTCAAAATTATTTCATGAAGATTAAAAGCATTTCTGTCTTATGGCAATGTGTACTGCGATTTAGACCAAGAGCCACTAAAATATTATTTATGCTCTATAGGATCCATAAGACATATCTGAAAAGTCAGCATTCTCTACGACCCCTTAAATCTCCTGACTACTTAGAATGGAAAGCAAATCATTTTGAGAATATAACCTGGTTTGTGTGCATATGATCAAAATCCCCATCTACGTTTATAGTTTGGTATAAAGTATCTAAGGTCTGGGTCTACACAAGTCTTTAAGGGTACCTCAAAAATCCTTATTTCAAGGGTAATTTTAATTAAACAAGCCATGGTTATTTTTTGCATTAAGAATTCTTAAGTACTTTTCAGGCATTCATTCATTGAGAAATATTTGAGTCTACCACACTATATGTCAGGCACTGTTATAGGCTGTGGGCACATACCCTTCATGGACCTTTTATATCTAGAGCCAAACAAGCAATAAGTAAACGCAAAATACACTGTCAGCAAGTGTTAAGTTCAATGAAGAAAAACAAAGCTAGGCAAAGACATGAGAGACAGAAACTACTAGTTTAGATAAAGTGGTCAGGGAAAATTTTTTGAAGAGATGACAGTTGGGTAGACTTGAATGAAGTGAAAAGGCAAATTGTACAAAGATCTGACCTACAAGTATCCCAGACAGAGGAAATTACATGCAAAGGCCTTGAGTTAGTCTACTGTAGCAAAAGCAAGCAGGCCAGCTGGGTGGGGTGACACTCGCCTTTAGTCCCAGCACTCAGGAAGTTGAGGCAGGAGGATCCCTTGAGTCCAGGAGTTCAAGACTGGCCTGGGCAACAACACAGCAAGTCTGCAAACACCCTCCCAACCCCATGCCAAAAAAGTAAGGAGGTCACCTAGTTTAAAGCAAAGACAGAATGACAGGAATGAAATCAGAAAGTTGGACAGGGAGCAAGTGCATTATAAACTAATGAAAGGAGCTAGGCAAAAAGGCACACACCTGTAATCCCAGCTACTCAGGAGGCTAAAGCAGGAAGATCACAAGAACAAGGCCAGCCCCAGCAATTCACCAAGGCCCTAAAAAACCTAGTGAGATCCTGTCTCAAAATAAAAAATAAAAAGGTCTGGGAATGTAGCTCAGTAGTAAAGTACCCCTTGGTTCAATCCCCAGTACCAAAATAAATAAATAATGAAAGGACTTCAGTTTTGTTCCACCTCCACCCAAATGTAAGCCACTGGAAGGCTAAGAATACAGAAGTAACCTGATTTGATTTGTTTTCAGAGGTATAATATAAGCTGGACTCATGAGACCTGGGCTCATATCCTAACTCCACTACCAGCTATATGCCTCCAAAATCTGTTTCTATACCTGAAAAATGGGAATGAGAATGTTTACTTCAAAAAATAATTCCAAAACACTGGGATTACAGGCATGAACCACCATGACAGGCCATTTTTTAAGTCCAGAGGACAGTCAATTGAAAAGTTGCTAGGTTCAAAGCACCTTCAGATGAAGTTTGGTCAAACCATGGCAATCTGACAGATTTTCCTGGTTTGCAGACTGAATGTCTCTGTTAATGTCACTAGCTTTAAGGTGAACTTTTTTTTTTTTTAATAGATATTTTATTTTTTCAAAGACAGCGGGACAGTGAGAGAGAGAAAGGGAAATCAATTTTTTATTTAGTTTTTCATATGGCCTCAGTTGCTCCAACACTTCGTTGTGTACATGGTACTGGGGTTTGAACCTGCGTCCTTGCGCTTACCAGGCAAGCGCCTTAACCGCTGAGCCACACTCCAGCCCCTAAGGTGAACTTTTTGAGTGGTTCACATAGCAACAGGTATGAAGGCAAGCCAAACATGATCTGTCTGCTGATTCTCTGAAGTTTCTATTAAGTCATCCAGCTTCAACTTGCAAGGCTTTGGGGAAAAGTTATACCAAGTTAGAAGGGTAAAAAAAAATTGGAACATCAACTTGAGGAGCTGCAGCCAGACATTGGAGGAAATAAGAACTGAGAACCTGGAAGGATTAGCAAAATGTACATGGCAGAAGTCACAGAGTATACCACAGTACCACTGAAACAAAGATTTCTCTCTGTATATAAACCTATCCCCCTTCACTCTTGTTTACAAACAAAATACGTCATAGTTACCTTTTGAGGTTTGGCTCAATTATTTACATAAGTGCAGCAAGAATGGTAACTGACCATAGATGCTTTTAAAATTTGTTTTGCTGGAACTTTTCAAAGAAATCTTTGATTAGAATTTGTTTGTTTTTTATAATGCTGGGGATCAATCAAACCCAGGGACTCTCACATGTGAGGCAAGCACTTTACCACTAAGCTACACTGAAGCCCCAGATTTGCCTTTTAAAAGTCTCCCAAGTCCACAGAGCCAAGCCAAAAACTCACCACCAGACTTTACCTTCAGTACTATAGATCTGAAGGAATTCTTCTCTTCTTGAGGTTCTCTAAATATTCTGAAGTTTCTGGGACTGCCAAGAAGTGACCTTCCATGCTCACTTATAAGGTCCATAGCCAGGAACCTTATAAGCAAGGTATCACCAGGCCAGTATTTCCAACGGGGCTTTACAAGCACTGGTACCTTAAAGTCGGCCTTGGTTCCTTAAAGCTGGCTAGTCATAGATGATTTTATACATCATTGTTAAATGACACTCTAGTCAAAGCCTTGGTAATATAACCAATGCTATCAATTGCATACTGTTAACAAAGAGAACATGCTCTCATTGAACTTTTACATATAACTATATTACTAGGAAAATAAGAATACTCCTTAAGCTTCTGAATTCTGGAGAAATAAAGGACAAAAAGTAATTGTGCTGGGAATATAGCTCAATGGTACAGCCTATGTTTGAGACTGAGGCTGTGGGGGTGGGGAAGGGATAAGAGCAAACCAATAATCCAAGAAACCATTTCTTTGCTAAAATTAAATTAGGATTTAATTTTACACAGGCACACCACTGACATTAAAGATTCTTTTTAAAACCATTATAAAGCCAGGTGCTGTGGCACACACCTATAATCCTAGCTACTTGAGAGGCTGAGGCAGAAAGATCACAAGTTTGAGGCTAGTCTCAGTAATCAAGCAAGGCTCTCAGCAATTTAGCAAGACACTATCTCAAAATAAAAAGTAAAAAAAAAAAAAAAAAGAGAGAAAAAAAAAGGTGAGGGGCACTGGGAATATAGCTCAATGGTAAAGTGCCTCTGGGTTCAATCCCCAGTACCAAAATAATAAATAAATTAAATAAAACTTTTACAGGCCAGATGTGGTGGTGCAGGCACCACCAGGTATCCAGAAGGCTAAAGCAGGAGAATCACAAGTTTAAGGCCAGCCTCAGCAACTTAGTAAGACCCTAGGCAATCTGAGATCCAGTCTCCAAAAAAAAAAAAGGAATGAGAATGTAGCTCTGGGGCTGGAGTGTGGCTGTGAGGTTACGGCGCTTGCCTGGCATGTGCAAGTACAGAGGTTCAAACCCCAGCACCCATGTACACAACTAAGTGTCAGAGCAACGAAAGCCATATGAAAAACTCAATAAAAACTGATTCTCTCTGTTTCTGTCTCTCTCTCACTGTCCTTCTCTCTTTAAAAAAAAAAAAAAAAAAAAAAAAAAAGAATGTAGCTCAGTGGTGGAATACTCCTTGGGTTCAATCCCCAGGACCCTCCCAGTCAAAAAATTATTATAAATAAATCCATTCAATTTTAGCCAGTTTAACCATATGAAATATTCTCTCTTCCAAACTTTCTATATCCAGTCAATTCTTGTCCCCTATTTAAAAATAACTTATTTGAAGACTGCCTTTGAAGTCAATTCCCAGCACCACAAAATAAATAATAACAACCTCCATACTAACACAAAATTATTCTTTTTCCTCAACAAACACATCTTCCTATCTCATACATTTTACCATTATTCCTAGTTTCATCTGCATATGTTAATTATAGTTAGTAACTCTTAGTAACCTTAATTTCTAGTGAAACCTAGGAAGTAAAAAAAGGCAAACTGGGCTGGAGTGGTGGCTGAATGGTAGAGCACATGACTGGCATGTGTAAGGACTCAGGTTCAAACCTCAGCACCACGTATACAACTAGGTGGAGGAAAAACAATAAAACAGATGAAAAAATAAATTGATTCTCTCTTTCTCTTACTTTCTCTCTTCAAAAAAAAAAAAGAAGTAAATTGTAACACACCAACATTCTATAGATTAACAGATTTATGAATATATCATGCTACGATTTCTACAAGCATATGCTTAATCAGAACATCATTTTTCACTGTGGCACAGGTCACATTTTGTAACAGATCCAAACATTTGTTTTTCTCTAAAATTTAAAAAAACCAAAAGTAAATAAATTTAGATCTATATTCAGCAATCTCTTGGTTTAGTAAATGATCTACATATTTAATGAAAAACCGTTGTACTTAGCAGTATTACTTCAGTGTTTAAGTTACCAAATAGGTTTGTGAAACTATTTTTAAGTAGAAATATTTTATAAAACAATTACTGTTGAAAATTTCACTTATAACTTTTATTTTACTTATATCTACTTAATTTACTTGCCCTTAACAATTATGCTTGAACTATTCACAAAAATTTCATAAGATATTAAATAAAGCTAGCCATCATCTTCATCTTTTTTGTTGACAAAGGCAAGTACCAAAAATATTTGGGGATGCCTCAGTGGTACAGTCCTTACCTAGCATATAGGAGGTCCTGGATTTGATCTCTGGCAATGTAAAAATAAAAAAACTGAAAAACAAAATTACAGCCTGGGAGTGAGGCTCAGTGGGATAACTCATGCTAAGCACGCACAGAGGCCCTAGGTTCAAGCACCAGGTTGTTTCTGACAAAAATGGATAAAAATTAGTTAACCAATAGTCCACCTTCTTCGTCCATGGTTTTGCTTTCCACAGTTTCAGTTACCCAGTCAATAGGATCCACAAATATTATATGGAAAATTCCAGAAAGAAACAATTCATGTGTTCTAAACTGTGTGCCATTCTATATAGCATGATGGAATCTCAAGCTGTTCCGACCAGGACATGAGTCATCCCTTTGTCTAGTATATCCACACTGCACATGCATGCTATCCACCTATTAGTCACTTAATGGCCATCTTAGTTATCGGATCAACTACTATGTCATAGTAGTTACTTGCATTCAGGTAACCCCATTACTTGATAATGTCCCAAAGCACAAGAATTGTGATGCAAAGAAGGCACTAGGTCACAAAACATGGAAGCACAAACGCTGGTACTACATGGCATGCTGCAGGACATGTAGTAAAAAGCACAAAATAGATAGGGTTTGATACAATACTTGGGTTCAGGCATCCACTGTGGGACCTGCAGATGAAGGGAACATATACCCTGCAGATGAAGGGGAATCATTATATTTGTGAAGGATACTTTCAAGATTTTCTTTTGGCTGATATATAATCTAAGGAGGCTGAAGAGACATCTAGGGACAATCTAGATATCTCCAAAGTCCATCTAAGTATTAAAATATTTAGTCTATTTCTATTCAGCCGTTTTCCTTTTTGGCTCAGGAGGTTACCTCTGTGGTCTCTGAATCCCTTGAGAGCCCCCAATGGAGGACAGGCAACCAAACTTCAAGTGACTGAGAGGCTACAGTGGGAAGGAAAAGGTCAAACAGAGGGGGACTGAAGGATATAGGAAGTAGGGATTCACAGGGGAGCATATCAAAGGACTCATGGGAACCAGAGGGAAGATGAAAGATGGTTAAAGAGGAAGGAGGAGGAGCAATAGTGAAGGAAGCAAGAGATCTTAGAAGTTCCAACAAGGAGGTGAACAGAATCAGCACAGTACATAGTCAGTAGGACTTCAAGAGGGAAGTCAGGTGACAGAAAGGTTCCCATAGGAGGGACAGAATCCAATAGGAAAAAAGGAGAGGCTCCTTGGATAGCCAGGAAGGATTTCCAGGACATGAAGCCAGGGGAATTATCCCCACTCAGGAAAGACTGCCAGAAGGAAGACCCTCCAGCCTCGCGGGTGCCATTCCAAAGAAGCCTGGCACTCACTCAGCTTCAGAGAGCACCCAAATCTAAAGAATCAAGATCTCTCCTTACCAGCCTCCACGGACACTTGTCCGGAGCAAAGCTTGACCAGTCTGACTCACCATTGGATCCCCGATCAATCAGTCAGGAATGAAAACAAAGGCTTCAAAGGTGCACACTTGGGGTCCTGGGTGAGAGGTCTGGGGGTCCAATGATGAATCTGATCCTATTTGAGCCACAGCACCAAAGCTGTTAAAGAAAAAATTACTCAATGATACTTGTTAAAGCATGGTAAGGAAGACTTCATTCAAGATTATCTCAATAGGTACAGAGAACACTGCAATGAGATTTTGCAAAGAAGGAGAGAAGCTGGTCTCAACTGTAAAAACAGCATGGGCAGGGCCAGGATGTGGCTTAGAGGTAGGCAGAGTGCTTGTCTGGCATGCACAGGCTCTAAATTCAATCCCCAGCATCACAAAAAAAATAAAACAAAGCAAAACAAACAAACAAACAAAAAAAACCCCTAAGTATAGCATAGCCAATTGGGAATTTTACAGCCAAGAATTAGGTGGGGTCAGTGAATGGAAAATTATTAAGAAGTATAATGAAAGTGTGGGGAGTTTTAAAAAGAAAAAGAAAAGAAGGGGGATTTCAGCTAAACAAACCTAACAGGATTCTTGCTGAAGATAGGCCAGGGTAATCAGACATTACCTGGGGAATGGTGTGGAACAAAAACCCCTGAGAAACCTGATCAGATATCAAGGATACCCTAGGGTAACCACATATCTGGACAGAAGGGTTACTGCTAAACTGGTTTAGCAACTGGTAAAACTGATTTTACAAAAAAGTATACAGATAAGTCTACAAGATTGAAGAGCCTGACTAAAGTTTGGTCAAGCAAAGGATCTTTGTCACAACTCCCAAATTACCAAATGAATCTCTGAAGACTGAAACCACAATATTTGCTTTTAGCTACTATCAAAATTGTTTTTTAAACTGGGTTCTCATAACAACTGTCAAAACATATTTGCTGGCCTTCAAATAAGGAGGTATAACTTATTTACAATTAACTAAGATGAAGAGAAATAACTCAAACTATCTCAGATATTCTACCCCCCCAAATTTTTTAAAATCTAAAAGGAGATAATTAATGATGATTTTTCATAACATTTTAATTTTTGTTGTTAATATTACCCATTCAACTTTTACTATGTGTCAGGATCTATACTCAGCATTTTCTCAAAACTCCCCAAAGTTTGCTACTGCATTTAGAAAAAAGAAAAAGCTTCATTCCTCATAGCCTATTAGGCTGCACATGATCTGGCCTGCTTACCTTTTTTACCTCATTTCACTAAGTCCTCCCTACCCAAAAAGTCCTTACCCAATATCCATGTGATTTGCTGCTTCATTTCATTAAGGTCTTTGTTCAAATGCTGAATTTTCACAAGAGTCTCCTCTCACTACTTTTCAAAAATAGCAATCTCTGTCACTCTGCACACCTCTGACATCATTTTATTTTTCTTCAGAAAACTTATTACCTGATGAGATATGCTATAGCTACTAATTATTATTTATCTTCCTTAGTAAAACTTATTGTAAGATGATGCAAAAATACTCTGCTTTATTTACTATTGTTTTCAGCATCCAGAATATAATCTTAAAAGTAATGAAAATTTTAGTACATGAATTGTATGATTTTATTTTTTATAACCCTGAGGAAAGTGCTATTCCCATTTAGAGAACAGACAGTCTCAGGCTAAACAATATGCCATCAGCACAAGGAACAGAGCAGGGATTTGAACCCAGGAAGTTTAAAATCTCACATTTCCACTGCATCTCAAACTATCTGTGTTAATCGGTTTTCTGCTGAGTGTGGTGGTGCACGGCTGTAATCTCAATAGCTGAGAAAGCTGAGGCAGGAGGATCATAAGTTCAAAGTCAGCCTCAGCAACTAAGCAAGGCCCTAAGCAACTTAGTGAGACCCTGTCTCAAAATAAAAAAGTAAAAAGAGGAAAAACAAAAAAGTAAAAAGGGTTAGGGATGCAATTCAGTGGTTAAGCACCCCTAGATTCAAACTCTGGTACAAAAAAAAAAAAAGGTAAAGAACCAGTTTTCAAAGTTTGAACCAGTTTTCAAAGTTTCCAATCCACTACAGACCAATAAGTGTATAAACTATAATGAAAGTGTCACAGTAATGTCAAATTATTCTAAGTTTGTAAAAGCTTACGCCGAATTCGTATCATTATCTTGTCATCAATCAGTACTGTTATACAGACCATCCTATGAGTAGCTTCTAGGCAAGGCAAAATAAACTGCTAGAGTCCAGTGTTTCTGACATCTGGCTGAATATTCAAATCATCAGAGTTCAAGATTAATACCAATGCCCAGCTAGTCATTCCCACCCTCAGGAAATCACTAAACCAATTAAAAAAAAAAAGAATATAAAAACAAATTTTTCTATTTCAACTTAGAGTTTTTGAACATTTTAGTAATTTGATCAGATTAGAGACATCCTCCCTTGACAATTATACCAGAAGTCTAATTCAGTTCACAAACTAAAGGACAAAATCACTTCGATACCTTAATTTAAACCCACTCAAGAGATAAAAATTAGGAATACATAGCTTGTGGCAGTCATAAAAGGAAAAGGGGGGAAAAAAAACCCAATAGGATACACACTTAAGTAGAGGGAGCAGTGCTAAGGTTTCCTAATTATGAGCACCAGCAGCACGAACAAAAAGAGGTCTTGGTGCCGCACACAATGGACTTTACAATATGGGTTATTTTTAAACCACACCTAGCCACTAAGATAACTGAGTATTAACATTTCCTTTTTTCCCACCTGAACTGCACACTTTTTGGAAACATCTGAGTCACCTTCATCACACTTTAAACATAAGCATGGATAAGAATCTGATTTTTAAAAATTTTTTTTAAAATACATTACTTACAGTTCTTTCAAGTGAGTCTGAGAAAAAGCATTTTCTTGGATAGACATTATAGCATTGTTGTTCAAATCTCTGAAAAGAAGAGAAATGAAACATTACCCTTTAACTTTTCTTTTTTTTTTTTTGGTAATGGGGGTTGAACCCAGGGACACTTTACCACTGAACTACATCCCCAACCTTTATTTTTATTTGAGTTAGAGTTTCACTAAGATGCTGAGACTGGCCTGGAACTTAGGATCCTCCCTGCTTCAGCCTGCTGAGTCACAGGTATTACAGGTGTACATCACCCTGCCCAGCTTATATAAACATTTTAAATGCTCATGACAACCTCTACAAATAGTGAAGACTATTTATGTAGCAAGTAAATGTTTGCAAAATACTTACAAATGCTCAAGGGATTCAAGACCAATGAATGCTTTCTTTGTAATTGACTTAATCTGGTTTCCTTGTAAGATTCTGAAATAAAATTACATTCATTAAACATTTACCTATAAAAGGTTAAAAAAAAGCCTAATGTGCATTTTATATTACTTTTAACAGCTCTACTGAAGTATAATGGATAAACAAAAAACCACATATTTAATGTGTAGTCGGATAAGAATAAGTATTTTTAAAGAACTTAGGAACTTATTAATCAAGGTAAAACAAGAAGGCTTCTATTAAAATGTGGGAGTTCGGGCCTGGAGTGGTGGCTTAGAAGTTACAGCACTTGCCCAGCATGTGCAAAGACCCAAGTTCCAACTCCGGCATCACGTACACAATGAAGTGTTTGTTGGAGCAACAAAGGCCACGTGAAAAAATAAATAAAATTGATTATTAAAAAAAAAAAAAGATGTGGGAGTTCAATTAAGTACCTCTGAACAACCATCCTAGCCACTAAGAAACTGGTAGTTTTCTTATGCTAAAATACGTTAAATTCCCATATCTCTCCTTGACAAAAAAAGATCATCAGGTCAAAGCAACTGAGCCAAGTGTGAACATTTGAAGAAATTCCTCTCAAGGAAAATCTAAAATAACATGAGAAAATCTGCTCCCTTCTTCTAGATGAATTAACTCATAAATTTCGCATGATTAAACACACATCCAGTTCCATTACCATTTCTCAGCGCACTTCTTTTAATTGAAAAGAAACTATAGTTCCATAAATAACTTCTCTTCAAGTGTTCATACGAATGCTTTACCGATAAAAAAAAATGCCCCATTAATAACCACAAACTATCTGATAAATAACAAAGCTCCTTTTTTTTAGCAGAAGGGTCAGAAGGTTTAGACTTTCAGGCCACATCAAAACCCAACCATATTTACAACTGGTTCTTGAAAATACACTTTTGTAGACATACACAAATATAAATACGTACAGTTTAGTAAGACTTGTGAGTCCAGCAAAGGCTTCACTAGCATCTTCTATGGCCCATGAAATTTCATTATTTCTTAAGTCTCTAAAAAATTGTCAGGAAAAGACAAGTTATGTTAGTCAATACAATCATCACACCATTGGGCAGAATCCTCCATGACAATGTCAAGGTACACGTGCTAATTCTGATCCTTATTTTAACAGTTATTTATTATGAAGACCAAAACCTACTTTTTAAAGGTGTTTTATGTGATAAACAAGCAAGAACTGATTTTCATAACTTAAGAATTAAGCATCCTGCTAAGAGCATTAATCTTTGTAGATAATAGTGCCTAACTGTGTTAAAATATTAAAAATTATGGACAGAGTCCTACAAAAAAGAGGAGGGTCTCATTAAGATACAAGGAATACGGCTGGAGCAGTGGCTCAGTGATTAGAGCACTTACCTGGCATGCACAAAGACCGAGGTTCAAACCCCCACAAATAAAATTAAGTGTCAAAAAAACAAAAACCAGGGGTTGGAGCAGTAGTTCAGCAGTTGGAAAACTCATCTGGCATGCAGAAGAACCCAAGTTCAAACCACAGCACCACGTACACAAGTAGGTGTCACCACGTACACAACCAGAACCAGATGAAAAACAAATAAAAATTGATTCTCTGATTCTTTCTTTCTCTTACTTTCTCCCTCTCTTAAAAAAAAAGAAAGAAAGAAAGAAAGGAGGAGGAGGAGGAAAAAGAAAGAAAAGAAGGGAGGAGGAGGGGGAGGAGAAGCAGGAGGAGGAGGAGGAGGAGGAGGATGATACAGGGATATTACAGTGATATGGCTTACAAATCTGGTTTCAGACTAATGGGATTCCTGGGTGACCTAAGCCTTTCCCTGGGCCCTTAAACTTAAAATAGCTAACAAAGAATAATATCAATACAGAGCTTCATAGTTCAAGAGCAATTAAGCACATCCTCAAAGAAGAAAGAATGATATACTTGTGTAGAATGGTCACTTTTTTTTTTGAAAACTATAGATCTTTTAAATTCTACTCCATTCTCAGAAAAGATGCAATTATATCGCATCATGTGTTGATGGTTCAAAATATTTAATCTAAGCTTTTGTTTCCTTAGCCCCCCCACTTTTTTTTAAGAGAAAGGGACAGTGAGAGATAGAGAGGGAAACTTTAGGGAAACTTTTTTTTTAGTTTTTCATGTAGTTTTAATTGCTCCAAGACTTCATTGTGTACGTGGTGCTACAGTTTGAACCCATGTACTTGTACATGCTGGGCAAGTGCTGAAACCGCGGCACCACCGCTCCAGCCCCTCCTTAGGCCATTTTATAATAAAATAAAACACAAGAGTTTCCTGCTTTATAAGATATACAAAAGTTGTATGAATAATAATGAGATAGTAGATCCCTCTTTTTGCTCAGCCATCTTTACTTAAAATGAAATGCTAACAAAGTTTATTTTATTTTAATAAGGAATAAACATTGAAACCACTAGTGGCTCAATTCCTCAGGCAGGACTTTACCTCCTTCACAACAAAGCATTAAGAGAAAGCATTTATGGGTTGGGGATATGGCTCAGTGGTAAAGTGAGCCTCACATACATGTAAGCCCTGGGTTCAATCCCTAACACCACCAAAAAGAAAACGAAAAAAAGAAACCATTCACCAAACTGAGTAAAAAAATACATTTTCTCTTGCAAAAGCATTGAGCTAAAAGCCAGTTTCTCAGATCTGATCCTGATTCTGTCTTAACTATCTCTGTGTGGCATTAGATAACCACATACTACCTCAATTACTTCCCTAAACTTTAATTCTAAAAGTAATCATCAGCAGGATACTGAAAAAATCTGCCTGCCATCCTTTGAACAGTCAAAAGGCTACAAGTATAGTCATGCATAGTGGCGCATGCCTGTAATTCCAGTGGCTCAGGAGTCTGAGGCAGGAGGATTCCAAGTTCAAAGCCAGCCACAGCAACTTAGAGAAGCCCTAAGGAACTTAGTAAGACCATGTCTCAAAATAAGAAACAGTTGTTAAGTACCCCTGGGTTAAATCCCTGTGCTGCCCCCTCCCCACAGAAAAAAAAAGGCTGCAGCTGTATCTGATGTAAATTTCTGAATTTGCACCGATCTAGTTTCACCTCTGATAATACAGAAAGGGGTACTAAAAAAAAAAAAAGGAAAATTTTTTTTCCTTTTCAAGGCCCAATCTGAAGGTAGCTAAAAATATATATCTCTTTAATTACTTTTGATATGTATACATTTTGGATATATATATTGATAATATACATACATACACACATATCTGTGCATGCATATAGATACCTTCACAAAATTATCATGTTTCCTTCTCAATGATGGTTAGGTCTCAAAGGTGGGAGTCTACTACTTTTCTGAAATCATTTATCAGTTGTGAAACTGATGACCATAAAGTCCCCTATTCAAGAACCATTAAGAATCTACAAATTTTGCAGAGTGTGGAGGCACACACCTATAATCCCTGCTACTAGGGAGGCTGAGGGAGGAGGATCACAAGTTGGAGGCCAGTCTGAGCATCTTATTAAGATCCTGTCTCAAAGTGCAAAATAAAGAGCTGGGAATGTAGCTCAATGGTAGTGTTTGCCTAGTAAACGTAAGATGCCCTGGGTTCAATCTCTAATACTCCCTAAACAAAAAGAAAAAAAAATTTACATCTATAAATCCTACCAATTACTCTTTGATTTCTCTTATTCTACTGTATGTTTGAGATTGCTATACTTCATTAAAATACCTCTTCAATAAAATTAAATTCCTTGAAGGCAAATCATTTAAAGAACCACAGTATTTTCAAATTGAAGTTGCCTTTAGCCATCACCTAATTCTAAATTTTTCCATCATGTATGAAGAAATTAAAAAAAAAAAAAAAAAAAAAAGGCCCAGGCCAGATGTGGTGGTACACACTTGTACTCCCAACAGCTAGAGAGGCTGAAACAGGAGGATCACAAGTTCAAAGTCAGCCTCAGCAACTTAGAGACTGTCTCAAAATAAAATAAAGGGTTGTGGATGTGGCACAGTGGTTAAGCATCCTCGGGTTCAGTCCCTGGTACCAAAAAAAAAAAAAAAAAGCCCAAGAAAAGTTAAGGTTCTAATCCTAATCCAATGATTCATAAATTATGTGACTTTAAGCAAATTATTTTAATTTCTCAGACCTCAGCCTCCTAATATGGAAAAGAATAGAAACATCCTAGTATCTGAAAGCACTTGGCACATACACATATACAGATAATAATTGTTAGCTTCTTCTGCCCAAAGTCATATAGCAAACTACTAACAGAGAACAGAACTGCTGGCACTACACATCCTACATTCTTTAGAATGAGAACTGATGCACTATCAAAGTCAGAGAAACAAGAAAATGACTGCATTCTTCTTTTTTTGGCACTAGGGATTGAACCCAGCATTTAACCACTGAGACATAGCCCTAGCCCTTTTAATGTTTTATTTTGAAACAGGATCTCGCTAAGTTGTTTGAGGACTTGCTAAGTTGCTAAGGCTGGCTTTGAAATTGTGATCTGCCTCCCAAATCATGGAGATTACAGGCATGTGCCACCATGCCTAGCATAAAATGACTATATTCCTTTAAAAAAAAAAAAAAAAGAGGGACAGTGAGAGACAGAGAGAAAGAATCAATTTTATTTAGTTTTTCATGAGGATTTCAGTGCTCCGAGAATTAGGTTGTGTTCGTGGTGCTGGGGTTTGAACTCAAGTACTTGTGCATGCTGGGCAAGCGCTATAACTGCTGAGCCACAGCTCCAGCCCCAAATGACTATACTCTTGACCCCAGCAACTGTGTTCTTTTTTTCTTTAAGGGGGGGTGAGAGAATATCAATTTTATTTAGATTTTCATGTGGCCCTCGTTGCTGCGACACTTCATTGTATACATGGTGCTGGGGTTTAAACCCATGTACTCAGGCATGACACGCAACCATCGTAAGTGCTGAGCCACCGCTCTAGCCCCAGCAACTGTGTTTTATACCATAGCAACTGGTCCTATAAAAAGAGCTTTACTATTTATGTGATTAACTCAAAATTAAAAGTACAAACTGAACTGCCTATGATAGGCCTAAATTTCATCTATGGGCATAAAGACAAATAAGATTATCTTGTCCCGAGATAAGAACAAAATATTAACATATGTAGATAGACCCCTAATTTGCTTTATTGCATTAAAAAAAAAAAAAAAAAAAAGAATGGATAAACTTACAGTGTCTGAAGATTGGAAAGAAACCTAAATACACCATCAGCAATGTGAGTGACTCTGTTGTCCCCTAAATTCAATCTCTCCAGTAAACTCAGACCCACAAAGGCAGATTCATCCAGGCGGGTTAGCTGGTTATAGGACAAATCACTAAAAACAGGAAACATGGAAAGTCAAACATTACTGCATTTTGGTTCAACTGACTTAATTTTTTATGACATTAACATGATGAATTTAGAGCTTTCAACAAACTTCTAGGAAAGGATGTTAGTTCTCATTATGGGCCATGGAAATGATTTATTCCAACCTGTTCTAATGTCACATCCTCCAACAAAATACCATCCAACACTTACAGTTCAGATAGTCTTTGGCAGAACTCCCATGCATCAGGGCTGATTCTTTCAATAGCATTCTGGCTCACATACAGCTGTTGTAACATTCGTAAGCCATATAACCACCCCTTATTCACTCGTGTGAGGTTATTGTGTTCTAGTTCTCTGCAGAATTAGAGAAAAGAAAATAGTTCAAAACAAGGCATTTCAATAGCAAGTACAGTTTTAAATTTTAAGTCTTTCTTAGAAAGATTTGTATCTCTGACAACCTAAGTGATACAATAAATTCTATTCAATAAATATTTATCTTTAAGATTTAGTGCTAGAGGGCTGGAGTGGTGCTACAGTGCTTGCCTGGGTTCAAACCCCAGCACCACGTACACAACAAAATGTTGGAGCAACGAAAACCAGATGAAAAACTAAATAAAACTGATTCTTTCTCTCTCTCTCACTTTCCCTCTGTCTCTTTAAAAAAAGAAAAAAAAAAAGATCTAATGCTAGAAGATAGTAAGACTAAAATACCAGGTCTACAAAATCAAAAGGTCAAGTGGCATAGTACTTCTATTCCAGAAGAATTCTGATAATTCTCCTCAGTCAAAGCATTAGGAAATATAAACTTTTTCACATGAGAAGTTTATAAGAATGATAACAAAAACACTTAGCTAACAAAACTTAAAAGCTTTCTGTGAAAGCTGGGGATGCAGCTCAGTGGCTGGGTGTATGCTTAGCATATGTGAAGCAATGGGTTGGATGCCCAACACACGCACACACGCACACGCACGCACGCACACACAGCTTTGGGTACACTTATTTCAACAAAAAAATTACTAATTACTGTATAATTAACCAACTATCCTAACCATTTGGTACAGAAAAGTCCCAGAAAGACTCCTTTCCTTAAAATCCCTTATTCTGGTTGTTAGTACTTACAGTTCTTCCATATTATTTAAGCCAAAAAATGCTCCATCCTTAAGTTTGCTAATTCCATTCCGCTGCATTTTTAAAGATCTCAAGGAGTCAAGTCCTTGGAATGTAAGACCTTCCACAATTTTAATCCTGTTTCTTTTAAGTTCCCTTAAATAAAAAAATCTCAGTCAGAAAACTGGTTTGCTAAATTGCTCTAACAATAATCAAACAGGAAAAACAAAAAAACAAAAAACAAAACAAATACCGTAAGGAAAAATTATCTTCATATCATCCATCTACTTTAAGTTACTCACAGGAATTGGAGGTGAGGTAGCTTGAAGATCTTAGGTGGAATCATGCTAATTCGGTTCCGGTTTAACTTCACCACTAATAAGGAACTGGATAAATTATCAAAGCAACCAGCCTCCAAGGTGGTTATCCTATTATTACTCAAATTCCTAAAATGAGCAAGATAACAAAAACACAAAAAAATTCAGTAATAAGAAAATTCTACCACAGCTGCCCAAACGGTAGAGCTTGCCTGGTATGCACAAGGACCCAAGTTCTAACCCCAGCACCATGTACACAACTAAGTTGGGAAAACAAAAACCAGATGAAAAAAATTAAAAATTGATTCTCTTTAAAATAAAAATGATAGACATCTGGGGGAAGATACATACCAATGAATAGTAAAAATGCACACTAAAGTTAATCTAAACTATTTTACTTACAGGTATTTAAGTTGCATTCGAGGAAATGAAGATGTCTTAATTTCTGATATTATATTGGAGCTGAGGTCTAAACTCTCAAGAGCAGGGTAAAACTGGAGAGCCTCTGCATTTATTTCTGGTATTAAATTATGGACTCTACAAAACAGATTATACCAAAGTTATTGCCAATGATCACCCCCCCCAAAAAAAACTATACTATTCATAATTTAAGTAAAAGATCTAAAATCTTAATTACTTACAATGAAAGTAGAGTAATATTAGATGTTGGTTCTCCAAAATATGGGATTTCTGTTAGCTCATTGTAATTCATTTTCCTAAGCAAGGGGAAAGACAGATTTCAAAATTTAACAAGGGAAATGCTACCTCTTGAATTCTGGTTACCACAAATTCTTTAGGGAAGGTGCCAAATTTTAAAAAGCCTATGACTTATAAGTTAGACTAAGATAAAAATATATTTATTGAGAAATGAAAGATTTTAATAAGAAATGTTTCTTCAGGGCTAGAGACTTAGCTCAGGGTACAGCACTTGCATAGCATGTGCAAGACCCTTGGCTCAATACTAAACCCACACAAAAAGAGAAGCATTTTTTCATAGTGATCTACTATTGGTATCTATATTAGAAAGGCTAGGAAATATTTTTTGCACATTAAATATTTTTTGTTCCAGCAAAGTTCTTTGAAAAGTTGCATTTATGACAGTCAGAATTTAAGGCTATTCAGCAAGGCATGTTGGCACAAGCCTATAATTTCAATGGCTCAGGAGGCTGATGAGGTAGGAGGATTGAAAGTTCAACACCAGCATCAGCAACTTAGCAAGACCCTGTCTCAAAAGAAAAAAATAAAAAGGGGCTAGGGATGTGGCTCAGTGGCTAAGCATCCCTGTGTTCAACCCCCAGTATAATAATAATAATAATAACAACAACACCAACAATAGTAGTAGTAATAGTAAGTATAATAAGGCTATTCAAAGTTAAGAAGTATTGCTTGGGAACACAAATTAAATTAATTTGTCCACCCAGAGACAGAACCTATGACTAATTTTACACATGACATAGCATGTAACATTTATTCCTAGAAGCCCTTTCAACAGATTGTCTCAAATGTTTTAGGAACAAATTTAATACAATAATATTTCATTAATCTGGTTTTCAATCACTGACCAACCTCAACAATCTAGAACACAGAAAAGAAGCCAGAAGTAAATGAGAAACCATGCATAAAGCTCATGCACTTTCCAGTAAAGTGATTCCAAGCTTTCCTCAATGCCTCCTTTCAGCTAACAAACTTGTCAACTGGTTATTCAATTTCACAACAAATTAAATGCAGTATATTTAGGACCAGGGAGAAAAGAATGGAGGGCAACATAAGCATGAAAAAGTTAGCCCTAGGGCTGGAGCTGTGGCTAAGCAGTTTGGAGCACTTGCCGGGCATGCGGGAGGACTAGGATTCAAACCCCAACACAACATACACAAGCATTGGAGAAACAAAGGCCAGATGGAAAACTAAATAAAGTTGATTAAAAAAAGAAAGAAAAAGTTAGTCCTGTCCATGAAGAATTTTTTTAAACTTATTTTTCCACTATGAAACCCACTTCAGTGCCAGCAGCCTACAGGCACAGAGGCCAGGCAATGGTTCAGGGTCACAGTTTGCTCTGGCATGGGGCACTAGACCATGAAGAATTTAAAGAGAAAAATAAAGCTAATGGTGTCTGAGGGTATTTAGCATAGTCTTTAGCACAGAGGCAAACAGGCCCATAGACCTCAACAGTTGACCCCGGGAACGTCACAATGCAATGATTATTATTAATAATTTTTTTAAATCCTAAAATTTCACATTTTGTTAAAGGGAAAACTTCAGTTAAGAGGAAAAGTAAGGGCTGGGGTGTAGTTCAGTGGTAGAGCACTTGCCTAACATGCATAAGGCCCTTGGTTCAACCCCCAGCACCACAAAAAAAAAAGGAAAAGAAAATCAAATAATATCAACCACTATATTCTCAAATAATACCCAAAATACTCTATTTCATATAAATCTACTTTTGATATAGATGACATGTCAAGACATTATAAAAGTTCACACAACAATAAAAAGAAAGAAGATTTACTCTGAACAGCAGAAAAATCTTGCTTTTGGCCCCAGGGAAGTAGAATAATATTTCTTGACAGTTTGTAATTTGAAATCACCAACCCAGAGAGTTTGTGATAATAACAAAGCCAAAAATTAAAATTCTGTCCTTCAATTTTTTGGAAGCATAGATGGATTAAATATCCCAAATTCAGAATTTAATATATCACTTCAAAGAATTTAACATTAATAAAAAATAACTTACACTTCCTGTAAAGTTTGTGATTCCAGGCTGATATTCCAGTCAGATAACCGATTATGACTCAAATCCCTAAAAGAAGACAAAATATCATTCTTAGATTTTTGGAAAGTAGGCTTAAAAAATCCAATGGGGGCTGGGAATATAGCTCAGTGGTAGAGAGCTTGCCTAACATGCATGAGATACTGGGATTGAGCCCCAGCACCACAAACAGAAAGAAAAAACAATGCAATTAAGAAACACTAAAAGTCCTCTTAAATATGAATTTGAGTAGTACAGACAAGAGAAAAGTGTTTACGAATAAGAACCTGTCTAGATTTCAAAATGGCTCTATTTTTAGTTTTTGTTTTCCTCTCTTAGTAATTAGAGAATACATTCATATGATTCAGTAATCTGAGTCTAAAAGGGATACAGTAAAATCTCCTACCTTTGTTTCCCCAATTCCCCTTCCCAATAACAAATGAAAATATTGCACACTATATCTTGTTCAACCTTTCAAGTATCTTATACATACACCAGCAAACTTTTACAAATGACAGAATTTACACATATTTTGTCCCTTGCTTTTTCCACTTAATGAGTTTTGTCCCTTGCAGTGATTATATAATATTAGCTGAAGATAGATTTCATGATACAATATGGTGAGCTTCTGTATTAAAATTGCAGTGACCACACATCCTTCATAGGGATGCAATCTTCCTACAAAGAGCTATCTACCTTCAGAAGATAGAAATTAATCACACCCCAGATTATGGTGAGGATGATGATGTTGACAGTGGAGGCTATAGTTTACTAAGTGCCAGGCAGTGCACTTTTTAAATAAAGTGCACTTTATTTAAAAATATACATGTATTCTAAATTGGCTAAATTCATACAACAGTTACTTTACAAAACAAATGCTTTTGCAATCCTCACTTTCCTACCTGAAAGAGGCACAGAGATATCAAGAACCTGTCAATATAAGATCACAACTAATAAGTAAAGAAGCCATAAATTCATAACTCCATCTCATTTCTAGCATGTAGTTTAATAGACATGAGAGATTTTACTAAAGTTAGTTATAAATGTAAATATTTAAAAAGGTTTTTAAAAAAAAATCATCTTGATGCTTTCTGGCATCTTTACAAGACTTAAGTGGAATCAGGCTATACAAGCTGCCCAAGAGATGTTTATATGTTACAATACAGCTAGCAATAGGGACACACTAGGGAAACATGGCAGATCAATTTGTCTCACTGTGCCACCATATGCAGCTGACAGATGCATGCAGATTTGAATGATGTCTCCATCACAGCAGAACAAATTATTCTAGCTAAATTCAGGCTTGCACATCTGTAAAATCTAGCTGCTTTCATTCAAGAGTTTAATTTACATAATGACATAAAACCAAGGCTATGTTAAACCACCACTTTTTTTTTTTTTTTAAAGAGAGAGGGACAGTGAAGGAGACAGAGAAAGAGAGAAACAACTTTATTTAGTTTTTCACATGGCCTCAGTTGCTCCAACACTTAGTTGTGTACGTGGTGCTGGGGTTTGAACCTCAGCCAAAACCGCTGAGCCACTGCTCCAGCCCCTTAAACCACCACTTTTCCACAAGTTTTAATTATTTTTAAAGAGAAAGGGACAGTGAGAGAGAGAGTCAACTTTATTGAGTGTTTCATGTGGTTTTCGTTGCTCTGAAACCTAGCTGTGTACATGGTGCTGGGGTTTGAACCCACATCCTCACACTTGGAAGGCAAGCGATATAACTGTTAAGCCACCACTCCAGCCCCTTCACAACAGTTTTAAAGCTTTTACTCCAAGTGTCTGTCATGAGGTACCAGCTGAAAGATACAAATAAATAAAGGTATGTAGTGGGAAATCCAAGAAATGAAAATATGAATTCATGTCACATAAAGATGTTAATATTCAGGGCTGTAGGTATAGCTCCTTGGTTAAAAAAAAAAAAAAGTGCATTATCAGCATGTGCAAGGCCCTGGGTTCAACTCCTACCACCAAAAAATAAATACATCTTATATTTGGATACTTTATCCAATTCACACTTGCTTCTAAACAACAATTCCAGACAAGTGAAAAGTTTTGTTGTTTTGTGGCATTTCAACTGTAGCAGAAATTCAACTGCTATAATTTAAGTTAAATAGTTCATATTCTGCCCCAATATCTAATTCTACATTCCATGAGTGCTAAAATTTAACAGTTTTCCCCTTAAGAGTCGGGGCCCTTTCATTTTAATCACAACAGTGCATTTCCATAATGCCTTCCAAACTCTAAATTTTCCTGGCAGATAATCTTTGACTGTACTTTACCCCAAGAATTCTCCCATGAATGTAACTTATCACTGACCAGATTTTTTTTCTTTTTTCTTTTTTTTAATGAATCCAGGGGCACTTAACCAATGAGCCACATCCCCGGTCCTTTTTTTGTTGTTGTTGTTGGGGGGGGGGGGGGAGACATGGTCTCAGCTAAGTTGCCTAGAGCCTCACTAAGTTGATGAGGATGTTCTCAATCTTTCGATCCTCCTGTCTCAGCCTCCCAAGCCACGGGATTATAGGTGTGCACCTCCACGCCTGGCTTATAATGGATTTTTCAAGTAAAAACAAAGATACTGAAGATACTTTTAAACCTCTCTACAGGATAATATTGTCTTAAGGAAATCTATTCTGAAACAGCCTCATAGGTCAACATTCCATAGAACCTTCTGAAACAAAATTTCATTGAATGAGATTTAAAAATATTACAGCTGGGGTTACAACTCAGTGGTAGAGCACTAGCCCTGGGTTCCATCATTAATACTAAAAAAGTAAAAAAAAAAAATCAAAAAGAAAAAAAAAAACACACTAAAGATGAACTGAAATCCACTTCCAATCCAGTAGTATCAGAGAAAGCAACTAGTATATATGCCAGTACAGCCATGTAAGTCATCAAAATAGCAAGTGAACTATATGGCTAGATCTGATCATCAGGTTTTTTTGTTTTTGTATGTTTTTTGGTTTTTTTTTTTTTTTTGGTAGTGCTGGGGATCATAAGCATACTTTTCCTATTTCCTCTTGATCTTTTCCCTTGGTACTGGGAAATTGAACCCAAAAAGAGCTTTACCACAGAGCTAAATCCCCAGCCCTTTTTCTTTTCTCATTCTGAGATGGTCTCACTGAAGTTACTGAGGCTGGCCTTGAATCTGAGATCCTCTTGCCTCAGCTTCCCAAGTCACTGGGTATTACAGGCATAAGCCACCGTGCCCAGCCTATTTCCTCATTTTTTTGAGACTGGGTTTCACCATTTGCCCAGGCTGGGCTTGATGTTGGTTCAAGGGATCTTCCCACCTCAGCTGGGACCACAGGTTCGTGCCACCATGCTCAGGTTCCATCTTTTTAAATAAGGACTCCAAAAAGGGTAAAGATGACTGAAATTTGAAGACTTCAAATATCAGATGTAAAATTCTTAGATTAAGAATTTCAGGCCAAAGCAGTGGCTTGGCAGTTACAGCACTTGCTTAAGTACACAGGTTCAAACCCCAGCACCATGTACACAACAAAGTGTGAGAGCAACAAAAGCCACATGAAAAACTAAATAAAATTGATTCTTTCTCTCTCTCTCACTGTCCCTCTCTTTAAAAAGGAAAAAAAAGAATTTGGACATTTCTTTTTTTTTTTTTTTTTAACAACTATACAAATTTTTAACAAAATAATATAAAATGTGTATAATTTCTGGATACTGGATTTACTCCCAGGAGTGCCCCCCCAATTTCCCACCCGTATCCCTCCCTTCCCTTACCCACAATATCTCCAAAAAAGTATTACGCTGTATAACATTACACCTTATCTGTATTTAACACATGATAATACACCACCTTTCTGAATGGCCAGGGTCTATTTCCAACCTCTACAGATGAGTAGAGACATTCGACCCTTGGATCTCTGGGTTAAGCTGATTTTACTAAGCATAATTTCTTCCATAGCCATCCATTTACCTTCAAAGGCTGCAACATCATTGTTTCTAATTGCTGTGTAAAATTCCATGGTATATATGTACCACAGTTTTTGGATCCATTCATCCAGTGAGGGACATCTGGGTTGCTTCCATAGTCTAGCAATAGTAAATTGAGCTGCTATGAATGGGCATTTCTTTTTATTTGGAGATTCTCAGTATTCCCTACATCCAAGCATTAATTCAATTTAGTCTGCATGTGCCAACGAGTTTGTCTTTTATTGTTATTTTGGTACTGGGGATTGAACCCAGGGGTGCTTTACTACTGAACTATATCCCCAGCCTGTTTTTTTTTAAGACAGGCCCTCACTAAGTTGCTGAGGCTGGCCTGGAACTTACAATCCTGCCTCAGCCTCCCAAGTCACTGGGATTACAGGCCTTGTCTCAGAAAAGGCCTTATTTCAGAGTTGTAAACTCAGCTCCCACTCATGCTAATCTACAGGGATACAACTACAATTAATGAGGAATTATTAAAATTCTTAATATTATGCGGAAACATAAGTGCCATAAATGCAGTTGTGCCAAACTGTCAGGGTGTAAGTTACTTATAGACTGTACACGACAATCATGACCAGAGTTTTTTGTTTTGTTCTACGGTACTAAGGATTGAACCTAGGAGCAATCTACCACTGAGCTACAATCTTAGCTCCTTTTATTTTTTATTTTGGGATAGGGTCCACTAAGTTGCTGAGGCTGGATGGGAACCTGCAATTCTCCTTGCCTTAGCTTCCCAAGTCACTAGGATTACAGGTACATACTTCCACAACCAGCAATCACAACAATTTAGAGAGAACATCAAGTTCTTGCAGGTGGAGATAAAGGGGTTTACTTCTACGTGAGTCACCTGTATACACTTTCAAGAATCTACAGCAAAGGGGTGGGGTGGAGAGTAAAAATTAAATAAACAAAAAAAGAACTTGCAGCATTAAAAGGCCAAACTATGAACTTCAACAATAACAAAACTTCTGACAAAGGGACCCTTTGCAAAAGTTAAAAGAAAACAGTATATCTAATACGTTGGATATGACAATGCTCATTTATTTATCAAGCATAATTTACCCTTTTACGAACAGAAATCCCCATCTTATTAAAATATACCTACATGATTTACTTTTAAAAATAATAAGCCAGGCACAGTGGTGCACACATATAATCCAAGCAACTCAGGAGGCTGAGGCAGGAAAATCCCAAGTTCAAGGCCAGCCTCAGCAACTTACTGAAGCCCTAAGCAACTTAGCAAGTTGTTCAATTTAGACTGATTCAAAATAAAAAATAAAAAGGGGTGGGGATGTAGCTCAGCAATAAAGCACCCCTGGATTCAATCCCCAGAACCAAATATATACCACTACTAACTCAGGGTTACTATATAATCAATTACCATGTTGTGATTTATCATGCTGATGATTCAAGTATTCATGAGGTATAATGAACTAAACACAAGAATTTCTAAATAACTCTTAAAATTCTGTCTGCTTTTATTGGTTCGCTTTTCCTTCACCACTTTTAATACAACAGCTTTACACTAAAAGCCCTAGCTTCTTGAACTGTCTGTCTTCCTGTTTGTAATGGCCTACTTTGTTGTAGTTGTTGCTGCTTCTAATGGACAGGCTAGGAAACCCCAGAACTATCTGAACTAACCTGAGCGACAGTTCTCTGGAATCATTTTTGATTTAGGATTCAACTAGAGAGAGCTGAAGAAACTGAATAAATATCTTCAGGATAAATAAGAATTGAAGGATACATGAAATATAACGCTATTCCAAATTAAACATCCTATCTTACATTTGTATTATTTGCAATGCATTTATTTATTTTTTTTTTTTAAAGAGAGAAGGACAGTGAAAGAGAGAGACAGAGAGAATCAACTTTTATTGAGTTTTTCACATGGCTTTTGTTGCTCTGACACTTAGTTGTGTTCGTGGGTGCTGGGTTTTGAACCCGTGTACTCACGCATGCTGTGCAAGCACTGTAACCGCCCTACAATACTTTTTTTATATAAATCCAAAAATCTGGGGTTGAAGTTAAGAACATTCACTTCAAGAATTTTTTTTTAGGTACCAGGGACTGAATCCAGCAGTGCTTACCTACTGAGGCACATACTTGGCCCCTTTTTATTTTGAGACAGGGCCTTGCTAAATTGCTGAGGCTGGCTTGAACTGGCAATCCTCCTGCCTCAGCCTCCCAAGCTGCTGCTGTGATTATAGGCGGGTGCCACCACTCCTGGCAAGAATATTTTATTTTATTTTATTTTTTCTACTATCTTTCCTTGGGTTCTTAATGATTGTAAATAATGCTTCATTAGGGAATACACCAACACATCAACAACAAAATAGGAAAAAAGAGTTATTCTACACAGACTTTTTTTTTTTTTTTTTAAAGTACCGAGGACCTCACACATGCTAGGCAAATGCTTACCAGTGAGCTATGGCCCCAGCTCTCTACATATGTTCAAGAATCATCTTTCCATATCCAGTTCTGGGACCTTCCACATGTCATTTAACCTCTCTGAACTTTGGTCTTATATACAGTAAAATGAGAATATTAATAGCAACCTTATCAGACTTCTCTGAAAGTCATATAATAAAACCCTTAGTACATAGGTCACATGACCCAGCACTAGCTCCTTTTCTGAGTATTCATCTACTGAAAATGTAGGTAAAATCTACTTCCCAAGGTAAAACCTGTTTTAATAAATTGGAGCTACTCCCCTACATTAACTTATTAGTAGTAATCTAGGGCTGGAGAGGTGGCCCAGTGGTAGAGCACTTGCCTGGCATGTGCAAACCCCCAGCACCACATACACAACTGTGTCAGAAAAACAAAACCCAGATGAAAAAAATATATAAAACTGACTCTCTTATACATACATACACATACATACACACACACACACACACACACACACATAAAGTACTAGTCTAAGTATTGATTTTGAATTACCATTTCATTAGAAAAATGCCAATAAGATAGCCCAACAAAGATCTGGTCAACTTATTCAGATATATACCTGTATCACAAGATTTGGTGTTTCAGAATTACCCACTAATATCACTTACTAAAACTCGTCTCAACATATACATAAATTCTTGGTAGACACCTTTTCATAAACCAACAATTTATTATACAAGCAAAATCATAAAGGATACCTATGTGTTTATTAAGATCAGTTAAATTACTTTAAAAATTCCATATACAAATTCTCTGCAGTCAGTTTTAAAAAACTACATGCATTTGTACTTATACAAAATACACAGTATGGCTTTATTTGTGTGGCTTTTTTTTTTAAATGAGGGAGCGAATGAGATAAAGATAGAATCAATTTTATTTATTTTTTAATCTGGCCTTAGTTGTATATGTGGTGCTGGAATTCGAACCCAGGTCCTCGTGCATGCCAGGTAAGCACTCCAACCTTTGAGTCACCACTCCAGCCCCTCATTTGTGTTTTTTTTAAAGAAAAGGAAGAAAATATATATATATATATATGTAAAACTTTAAGAAGCATACCCAAAAAACAACTGACAAGCTGGGCATGACAGCACACTTCTGTAATTGCAGCAACTTGAGAAGCTGAGACAGGAGGATTGCAAATTCAAGGCCAGCCTCACCAATTTAGCAAGACATCGTCTCAAGATAAAAAATAAAGCCAGGTGAGGTGGCGCACACCTATAATCCTAGCAATTTGGCAGGCTGAGGAAGGAGGACTGGAAGTTGAAGACTAGTCTCAGCAATTTAGTGAGGCCCTAAGCAACTTAGTAAGACCTTGTCTCAAATAAAAAATACACAGGGCAGGGGATGTGACTCAATGTTTAAACACCTCTGGGTTTAAGTCATGGTACCAAAAAATGAAAAGGGCTGAGATTCTAGCTCAGTGGTAAAGTGCCCCTGAGTTCAATACCCATTAAAAAATAATAATAGGGTTGGAGCAGTGGCTCAGCAGTTGGATTGCTTGCCTGGCATGAACAGGGGCCCCGATTCGAACCCCAGCACCATGTATGCAACTGAGTGTTGGAGAGGGGAAGGCTAGATAAGAGTAAGTGAAATTGATTCTCTCTCTCCTTCTCTTAAAAATAATAATAATAATAAACTGAGTTTTCCTTTAGTGTGACAAGAGAAATTTGTATTGGGATCAAACCTAGAGGCATTCTAGCATGAACTACTTCCCTAGTCCTTTTACTTTTTGAGTCAGGGTCTCCCTAAATTGGTTATGCTGGGCTGCAACACATGATCCTCCTACCTCAGCCTCCAGAGTAGCTGGGATTATAAGTGTGCACCATCAGGTCCCATTGGACAGTATCACCTTATTTAAAAATAAACTTTTTTATTTTTTTTTTAATTTTTTAAAGAAAGAAGGACAGTGAGAAAGAGAAAAAGAGAGAGAGAAGAGAGGGGAAGAGAGAGAAAGAGTAACAATTTTTATCTAGTTTTTTGTGTGGCCTTCCTTGCTCTGACCCTTCCTTGTGTACATGGTGCTGGGGTCTGAACTCGCGTATTCAGGCATGCCTGGCAAGCGCCATAACCACAAAGCCACTGTTCCAGCCCCTACTTTGTGATTTTTTAAATCTATCTTCCCAGAATGTGCCAGGAAATAAGATTTTGTTGTTGCTGTTGTTGGTACTGGGGATTAAACCCAGGAGCACGCTACAACTAAGCTACATTCCAAGTCCTTTATATTTTTTAATTAAGAGACAGGGTCTTGCCAAATTGCTAAGAGTCACACTAAATTGCAGAGGCTAGCCGCCTGGAGTTTGTCTCCTCCTGTCTCAGCCTCCCTAGTCTCTGAGATTCCAAGCAGACAAATTTTAATTTTCAAATTTTAATTGTTACTTTTCTGTGATTAGAATTCTTTACAGAGGTGGGCAGTGATAGAGTGCCTCAGTGGTAGAGTATTTTGTCTATCATGCATCAGTACCTGGGTTCAATCACCAACCCCACAATTAAAAGAAAAAAGAGGGGCTGGAGCCACCGGTGGTTCAGCAGTGGAGTGCTTGCCTGACATGTGCAAGACCCAGGTTCAAACCCCAGCACCACATATACAATTAAGTGTTGGAAAAACTAAAACCAGATGAAAAAATAAATAAAACTGATTCTATCTCTCCCTCAAAAAAAAAAAAATCTTCTTACAAAATGTTTTTAGAATTGATCAACTCAGGCTAATTATGACAAAGAAAAACTTAATAATTACATAGTCTCCTGTATTCCTAATGTATAACATACATCAGAAAAAAAGTTAAAAAACGTTTATTTCAAACTCATTTATGGAATAATAAATTCCATTTTAGAATCCATTGTCTGCCCTTAATTTTCAAGTTAACAGAACTAAATTTCTAGTGAGCAGTACAAAGTAACAGCATATTACTCCAATCCATGTCTTTAACATCTGTCTTTCCTTCCCACTTAGAATAAAATAATAGTTCAGAAACAATGGAACAAATGTAGTTGTATATAAATGAAAATATACAGGTAGCTATGACATTTTCCTTCATCATTAGTGAGTAATTCTGAGTATCAACTGGGTTCACATCCCTGTTTTATAAACATTAAGTTATTATAAAGATTTTAGAAGTGGATGGATATTAGAACAAATCATCTTATCACAACGCTGATGGAGAAGGTATAATTACAAAGCCAAGCATCAACTGGGTTTCTCATTATTAAAGTAATGCACCACTCCTTGATGCCCAGTCTAACCTGGCACCAAGTCTAAAATCTCCTCAAGCAAGCACTTTTATGTCATGTTCTTCCTGCTGCAACCTGTCAAGATTTTTATTACACAAGCAAATCATCACAATAAATTTGAAATAGATAAGTTAAAAAACAAAATGCTTAAGAGAGACCTGAAGTTAAAGATGCATTTAGTTACAAATCTATCTTTACCACTCTTCATTACTGTTGTTCTATTTACAGTTTAAATTTAAATCACCACTAGTTATTCTGACAGCTGTTACAAATACAGTGTCATTTTTTTAGGAAAGGCTGGGGAAGGGCAGAGTACAGAATACAACATACCTTAAAATTCTGGTTTTCAAAATAAAGCTTATATTAATTATTCCATTCTGGTCCTAAACATGAAATTAATCAATTGGATGGGGAATAATAACTTAAGTTGTTTTTATTTACATCAACTAAGCAACTAACATCTTTCATCACTGGAATAATACAAATAAAATGAGTTATTTACTTTGGCACAAAAAAAGTTGCATAAGAAGCTAGAGCAGTGGCTCAGTGGTTACGGGGGCTTGCCTGGCATGAGCAATGTGGGTTCGAATCTCAGCACCACTTACACAACTAAGTGTCAGAGCAATGAAAGCCACATGAAAAACTAAATAAAATAGATCCTCTCTCTCTCTCTCTCTCTCCTTCTCTTAAAAAAAAAAAAAAAAACAACTAAAACTGCATAAGCCAGGCATAGTGGTGCACACTCTTAATTCCAGTGATTTGGGAAGCTAAGACAGGAGGATCACAAGTTCAAAGCCAGCCTCAGCAACTTAGCAAGACCCTGTCTCAAAAACAAACAAAATATAAATAAATAAAAAGGGCTGGGGATGTGGCTCAGTGCTTAAACACCCGAGGATGCAATCCCAAGTACCAAAATATTTATATATATATGGTGTAACAACGCATTTAAACCAGGTACAGTGGCACATGCCTGTAATTCCAGCAATTTAAGAGGCTGAGACAGGAGGGTCAGGGAGGTTAAGCAATATGACACAGCCAGGAAGGGACAGAGGAAAAGTGTGGACCCAATCCAGATCCAAAGCCAGCACTCTCACCCACCACCCTAAATTCTTCTCATGGGATAAGCACCTGTGATCCCTGGCTGGTCCCAGATGGACCACAACCCTCCCCACTCTTTCAGGTCACCAAACCACGAAGTTACCAAGGGCTCCACTACTGAGCTACATCCATAGCCCATTCGTAACATGTATTTTAAAAATTCTAACTTACACGAAGAAAGTCATGTATGGTTGGTAGTTTTAAAGCTAATGGCACTGCTGAAGAATGTCTTTTAATATTCTAAGAGTTCCTAGCTAATGAAAGACTTCCACCCAATTATAATTCTGTAACAGAACTGATCTCCAAAGCATTTCACTTCAACTGAAAATGTCAATTTCATCATAAAACATTTAAATTTTCTGAATGTCACTTGGCTTTAGGCAATTTGTCGTGATTAAACAAAAATCAAACTTAGACATAAAATATATCTTACATAAAATTATTTCTAATTATTGTTTACCTACCAATATAGGATCTTAAAAAGTAAGTCATATGTATTTCAGTTACAGCTACATGAAGTCGTGTTGTTTTTAAACCTGTGCTACATTTATTCTATCATAATCAGGTAGCTGTTCCAAGAACTTCTTAGAAAAAGGCACTCACTGCCTAACAAAGATGCTGTGTTAGGTTTGATTTAGACTACCCTACACACTGATATGAGTTGAGTCAACCCAACCAGAATTAACTACAGGTATCACTATAATAAAACAAAAGAAATCCTATTATATTGCAATTCTGTTTACATGGGGTTAATTTTCTCAATGAACATGAGTTAGCTTTCTTTCCTATCTGTACTAACCTATTTGAAAATATTATCTAAATAACTTTTTTTTTTTAAGAGAGAGGGACAGTGAGAGACAGAGAAAGAGAGAAACAACTTTATTTAGTTTTTCACATGGCCTTAGTTGCTGCAACACTTAGTTGTGTACGTGGTGCTGGGATTTGAACCCGGGTCCTCGTGCTTGCCAAGCAAGCGACGACACCGCTGAGCCCCAGCTCCAGCCCTAAATAACTTCTTAACCGTAGCAGCAGACCTTCTATTTGTATTCTATTTTCAATGAAAATCCAAAAAGCCTGTCCTATTTTAATTGAACCTCAGATTCTTTTCAACTACAGCTTTCTTTTTTTATTTTTTTAGAGAAGACAATTAGAAGTCTGTCCCAGCATGATGGCACATGCCTGTAATCCCACCAGCAACTCAGAAGGCTAAGGTAGAAGGATTGCAAGTTCAAAACCAGCCTCTGCAACTTCACCAGGCCCTGTCTCAAAACAAAAAATAATAAAATACATAGGACTGCCTTAGTGGTTAAATGCCCCTGGGTTGTACCTCTGGTACCAAACCAAAAAAAAACCCAAAAAAAGAAACAACAACAACAAAAAAACTGTCAATTAATAACCGTGTTGCTTAGTTAGTGGCAAGGAAATAACTGTATTTTGGTGATTAAGAATCCTCATAATTGCAGTTATTTAATACCTACTTTTGTTCTCAATGCCACTATCCTGACTCAGACTAATGACCTCTCGAAGTTCCACTATGTAATATAGGCCTATCATAATTAAAACTCCAGAATTATTAATTCAACTGTGGTACTTGCTTTCCATACAAAGATGCCTCATTTCTAAGTTCCACACCACCAGGAAACCCAAGAAAATAAAGCATCACATGATTTTGGGGAAAAAAATACTCCTTTACAGTGAATCCTGTAGCTCAAGAATGCTACTTATAAAATAGATACTCTGGGTTAATACTGGATTTCCTGATAAATGAAGTTTTCAACCCTGTCAAGTATCAAAATTGCAACACGAAATGAATCAATATGTGAACTAGGGACAAAAGACCATTTATATGTCCCTGGTGATCCTGTTTATAAAATCACGTGCCTGAGGACCACTCAAGCCGAGGTGCACAGCTTCACGCAGCCAATGTGAGGGGATCTGAGCTCGACCCGCCCCCAACCCTTTCGAGTCCCTGCTAGCACCCTTGAGTACTTAACATTAAATATTCCGCCCCACCTCCTCCCCAGTCAGAAAATCAGATTCCCAGGACCCCAGAATCTCGACTCTAGCCTTCATTCAAGTCTCCAGACACCTTAACACCGGTGTTTTTAGGATCCCAGCACCCAAGATCAAGTTCCCATCAATGGAATGGGAGTTTCCTTCAGGAGGTAGGCTCCAGACCACGCCCTCCCACCAGGCCGGCAACGCTCCTCCAGGCGGTGGAGCGGAGCTCGCGCTTCTGCTTAACCACTCTACTCACAGGTTGGCGATGTCGGGGGGCAGCGGGCCCGACAGCGCTCCCCAGCTCGGCGCAGGCAGCTTTCTGCGACTGCAGTCCAGCAGAGGAATGCGGCAGGAGCAGGGCGCCGGGCACAGGCCTGCCCAGGCAACGGGCAGCAGTAGGACTGCTTGCGCGAGGGAGAGGACCCGGGAAAGGTGTCTGGACCGACACCCCAGCAGCTGCTCCTCCCGGACACCTAGGGGCGCCGGCGCCATTTTCCCCCTGACCGAGACCGGCCGAGAAGAGCCGCCTGACTGACAAGGCGACTCAGCGGAGGCGTTTGGCAGCTCCGTCGCCACCCAAAGCCCCGGCTGCCGCCTGTACCCTCTAGAAGCAGGGGACCGACAGATGCAGAGCGACAGCAGGGGCACCGGCTGGGGACGTACGATTGAGGCTCTACGCACACCGCTCCTCCGCCCCGCCCCGCGACGCAACGTCCCCACGCACAGGATCAGCCAATCGGTGCGAAAAGATGAGGTTGCGTCGGGGGCCGCACTCCGGAGGGGTCGAGACGGAGATCGCCGCGCTCCTTTACGAGGAGGGCGTTAAGGTGTCCCTGACTGCGGTGCTCTTCTGCAGTTCAGCTTCCGTTCCTCCGCTGGAGGGCGCAGTGGTTCCTTAAGAGGGAGCCGTGGGGCAAATACACCACCGGAATCCGTAGTTCTCGTTGCGGATTTATCTACCGTAGTGGTGGCACGGGACCTTGTTTCTTCTACTTTGGTACTAGGGATGAGCCCAGGGGAGCTTTACCAAGGAAATACATCCCCAGCCCTTTTTATTTTTTATTTTGAGACAGTCTTGCTAACTTGCTGAGGCTTGCCTGGAACTTGCGATCCTCCTCTCGCAGTCTTCCGAGTCGCTGGGATTACAAGCCTACACCCCTGAGCTCCACTCTTTTCTTCTCTAGACCCCAAGAAACGGGAAAGGCAGAGGGCTGCCTTCCAGGTTGCAGCGCGAATGCATGCGGGAGCTTCCATCCTAGCGTCATTCAGTTCCACCACCTGAGCGGAGCTGGGGCCTCTTCTGCCCCCTGCTGCGTGTCTGTTGCACCTGCTGTCAAATTCGCACTTTCGGAACACCTGTCTGTTGAGGGTCTGTACGGGCCTGAAGACAGGGGCCCGGTTTATTCCTCTGGACACCTCCAGCTTCTGTTGTAGCTTGGAGTTTAATAAATGCTGAAAACGCCAAGCACCTGCATGCCTCTCCAGAGAATACTCTCCTTTCCTCGGTTCGGTTTGCGAGGGTAGTGTTCCCAGTACACACCTTCAGAAAAACAAATTGGACAAATAAAGAGGATGTTCATCAGTCAACAAAGAAGGCTGTGAGGAAATTTTTTATTTATCCTAAAGCAGAGGCTATGGAGAAAGTACTGGGAACAGCGAAGTCTCGCTACCTTATGGCCACTCTTCCGTGTATTACATCCAACCTTATGAATAAGACCTTGAGAATAATAACAATGATTAACTTGTATGTACCGCACTACACTTTTCAAAAGCACTTGCATGCTCCCTGGTGGTCTAGAAGTTAAGATTCATCGCTCTCAAAGGATATTTGCACCTGTTACCTTGACAGGTCCCTCAACGACTCTGAAATTGGCAAGACAGTTATTGTTGATTTGGAAACAAGCTCGGAGTGGTTAAGAAGTTACCCAAAGGGGCTGGAGCGGTGGCTCAGCGGTTTCGGCGCTTGCCTGGCAAGCACGAGGACCCGGGTTCAAACCCCAGCACCACGTACACAACTGAGTGTTGGAGCAACGAAGGCCAAGGCCATGTGAAAAACTAAAGTTGTTTCTGTCTCTCTCACTGTCCCTCTCTCTTAAAAAAAAAAAAAAAAAGTTACCCAAAGGCACCGGCAGGGTTGGTATCAGCACCGGTTTTTTTGGGTTGTAAATTAAAAACCTGAGCAGGTGCTCTACGTGGTAGAACACACCCTTTATCCCAGCTACTCTGGGTACTGACGCAGAAAGATAGTAAATTCTAGACCAATCTGGGCAAGTTAGCAAGACCCTGTCACAAACAGAAAATAAAGAAGGGCTGAGGATGCCTGGTGTAGCGCGCTGGCCTCTATCCCAGGGGCTTGGGAAGCCGAAGCAGGAGAAACGCGTTCAAAGCCAGTCTCAGCAACTTACCAAGGCCCTCAGCAACTTAGCACGTCCCTATCTCAAAATAAAAAGGGGGGCAGCAAGGTGGAGCACCCCTGTAATCCCAGCGAATGAGGCTGAGGTTGAAGCAGGAGGATGGAAAGTTTAAAGCCAGCCTCAGCGACGTGGGGCGGCCCTGAACAACTTAGGGAGACCCTGTCTCAAAATAAAATATAAAAAAGGACTATGGTGCTGGAGCGGTGGCTTAGTGGTTACGGCACTTGCCTGGCATGCGTGAAGACCCAAGTTCAAACCCCAGCACCACACACACACAACGAAACCCCGGAGCAATGGAAAACCACATGAAAAACTACATAAAATTGACTTTCTCTCTCGCTCATTGTCCCGCTCTTTAAAAAAAAAAAAAAAAAAAAAGGACTGGGGATGTGGCTTAGTGGTTAAGCGCCCTTGGATTCAAAATCCAGTACCAATTAATTAAGTTTTAAAAAATAAATAAAAGATACTAAGGGATGGGGGCTGTAGGTCAGTGATAGAGCACCCCTGGGTTTAATCCCTAATACCAAATAATAATAATAATAATAATAAACCAAAGAGAGTTCACAGTTCATTACATTATCAATTCACTACACAGAGTAAAAGAAAACCACATAATCATTTCAATATATAATATATATAACATAGAGCCAGTCACAGTGGCACATGCCTATAATCCCAGAGACTACAAAAACTAGGGAGGAGTATTGCAAATTTGAGGCCAGCCTCAGCAATTTAGCAAGACCCTAAGCAACTTTGTGAGACCCTGTCTCAAAACTAAAATATAAAAAGGGCTGGGGAGATGGTTCAGTGGTTAAGCACTCCTGGGTTCAATCTCTGCTACAAAAATAAATAAATAAAATATAAATGGCATAGTATACCATATTAATATAATATCAAACAAACTATGCCATTTTATTTTTCACAAAAGGAAAAAAGAGAAAGAATAGAAAAAAGCAATGGTCATATTTTCTAAATTAATAATAAGCTGAGTGTGGTGGTTATCCCAGTGGTTCAGGAGGCTGAAGCAGGAGGATCAAAAGTTCAGATCCAGCCTCAGCAACTTAATGAGGCCCTAAGCAACTTTGTGAGACCTTGTCTCAAAATAAAACATTAAAAGGGCTGGGGATATGACTTAGTGGTTAAGCACCTCAGGGTTCAATGCCTGATTAAAAAAAAAAAAAAAGATAAAATGTATAACTTGCTGAACGAGATTTCAAGATCTTAAAGCTACTGTAACTACAAAGTATAGTATTGCCCAAGGGAAAGTTAAATAGACTTTCGGTGCATATCAAAGACTTGATTAGATACTTGGTTTATGACTCAGGTAGAACTTAAGAGCAATGAGGAAGGGATAAACTTCTTTTTATTAAATGAAGATGAGCTCATTAGATAACTAAGTGGAAAAAAAGAAATTGAATACTTTCTCCTACCACATACAGAAATCAATTCAAGACCTAATAATAATAGGTCTGTAATCCAGCAACTGGGAGCCCTGAGACAGGAGGATATTGAATTCAAAGCCAGCCTCCGCAATTTAGTGAGGCCCTAAGCAACTTAGTGAGACCCTGTCTCAAAATAAAAAATTAAAAGGACTGAGGATGTAGCTCTCAGTGGTTAAGCATCCCTGGAATCAATTCTGATACCAAAAAAGAAAAAAGAAAAAGAAGAAGACTTAACAATGATATACTAAACCATGAAGCTTTTAAAAAAGACTATTGGAGACTATTTTTTCAATCTATAGTAGGAAAGTGTATCTTAAGATGCAAAACAAAAATTATTAGCCACAAAAGAAAAGAATAATAAATTTGACTACATTGAAATGAATTTTCATTCACAAAAGACACAATATGAAGATATTTGCAGGCTCAGGAGTAGAACATGTGAGACCTTGGTTTGAATCCCAAACCACAAAAAATAAGATCAAACAAAAAGATATTTCAACACATATAACCAATAAAGTATCCAGAATTTGCCAAGAATTCCTAAAATTAAATTAGATGAGAACAAATAACATGTATTTCAAAAAGGAAATACAGCCAAAAAAGCAAATAGAAGCAGACGTGGTAGCACACGCCTGTAATCCCAGCAGTTCCAGAGGCTGAGGCAGGAGGATCACAAGTTCAAAAATAGCCTCGGCAACTTAGTGAGGCCCTAAGCAACACTGCATGACCCCGTCTCAACATAAAAAATAAAAACAGGTCTGGGCATGTGGCTCAGTAGCTAAGCACTCCTGGGTCCTATCCCTGATACAAAACAACAACAACAACAACAAAAAGCAAATGAAAACATTACTCAGTCTCATTATTAGTAAGAGAATTGCAACCAGGCACAGTGGGGTACCACTATAATCCCAGCTACTGGAAGATGGCAAGTTCAAGGCCAATCTGGGCCACTAATCACGTCCTGTCTCAAAATTTAAAGATAACAGAAAAGGGGCTTAGGTTATAGCTCAGTGGCAGAGCACTTGCCTGGCACATGAGAGGCGTTGAATTCAATCCTCAGTGCCGCATAAAAATAAATAAATAAAATAAAGGCATTCTGTTCATCTATAACTAAAAAAAAATTTTTTTTTAATTTCAAAAATGACAGAAAGGGGTTGGAATGTAGGTCAATGGTGGGGCACTCGCCTAGCTTGTTGATCCTCAATAACACACACACACAAAAAAAAAACAAAACAAAAAAACCTATATCAAGGGACCTACCCTTCCAGATAGTAAAACTTATAATAAGACTTTAATTATTAAGAAGTGATGAATGGTTATAGGAATAGGCAAATAGTCAAACAGAACAGAAAGTCCAGAATTAGTCATGTACACAAAGAAATATAATTCAAAGGTCATGTTACAAGGCAATGAAAAGGGACTGATTAATCAACAATATGCTAGGGGCTAAGGGTGTAGGTCAGTAGTGGAGCCCTTGTCTAGCATGCGTGAGGCCCTGGATTGGATCCCAGCATTGCAATAAAATAAAAAACTAATAATGAGAACAACTCATTATTCATAAGAAAAGAAAGTTAGACTCCTAACTCACACTATAATGAAAATAAAACTTAATAATGACCTAAATGTGGACTGGGATATGGCTCAATGGTACAGCACTTGTCTAGCCTGCAGGTGGCCCTGGGTTGGGTCCCTAGCACCACAAAAAAAAAAAAAAAAAAAAAAGAAGAAGAAGAAGAAGGAAGGAAGGAAAGGAAGGGGGTGAAAAGCTTACCTTTTAGACTGAAAACACTGACCAGATCCATGTGCCCTCAGGGTAGAGAAGGTGTGCCAGGCATTATTCCCTGCCCCTGATAGTCATTCTCCCATTTTCCCATAATAAGCATGTTAGCATGTTGGAGTTGGGGACAGTTCCCAGCCTCTCCTGTGTTGTGAGAGAACTAAATGTCTTTGTTCTTGAAACCACTATAGTTTGGGGTCTCTTTATTACAACATCTCATTCTTCACTAACCCAGATATATTTTGTAATCATGACTCAAAGAGCATGGGGAAATACTGATAAAATTTGACTACATTAAAATGAAAAATAGCAGTACTACAAAACACCATAGTGTGAAAACACAAGCTACGATCAGAAGAAGATATAACACCTATTCAGCATATATTTTAAAACTTTTAAAACTGGGCAATGTGGCACACATTTGTGGTCCTGTCTACGCAGGAGGTGAAAGTAAAAAGATCACAAGTTCAAAGCTAGCCTCAGCAACTCAGCAAGGTCCTAAGCAACTTAGTAAGCCCCTGACTCAAAGTAAAAAATAAAAAAGATTTAGGGATGTAGTTCAGTGGTTAAGTATCCCTGGGTTCAATCCCAAGTACCAAAATAAAATAAGAAGAGGTAGAAACTAATGAGAGGTCTTCAGATCACTGGGGTCTTGTCCTTGAGGCAGACGGTGGAACCCCAGCCTTTTCCTCCTTCTCTCTTTTGCTTCCTGGCCATGAAGTGAGTGGTTTTACTCCACTAAGCACTGCCATCAAGATGTGCCACCATGAGCCCAAAGCAGCAGGGTCAACCAATCATGGACTGAAATCAGGAAAGTTGTGAGCCAAAATAAACCATTTTTATTTATCAATTGGTTATCTCAGCTATTTGTTATAGTGATGCAAAACTAACACCCTGAGTGCAAAATAAACACATAAAAGAATGTTCAACTTTAGCAGGGTACAGTGGTGCACATCTGTAATCCCAGTAACTGGACTCTGGAGGCTGAGACAAGAGGATCACAAATTCAAGACTAGCTTCAGCAACTTAGTGAGACCTTGTCTCAAAATAAAAAAAATTAAAAGTCCCCAGGCTGTAGCTCAGTGGTAAAGCATCCCTGAGTTCAATCCCCACTACCAAAAAACAAACAAAAAATGTTGAATTTCAAAAGCAATCAGAAGGTGCTGGAGCGACTGCTCAGTGGTTACAGCACTTGCCTGGCATGCCCAAGGATGCAGGTTCATACCCCAGGACCATGTATATACTATGCAGTGTCAGAGCAACAAAGGTCACATGAAAAACTAAATAAGAAATTGATTCTCTCTCTCTCTCTCTCTCACTGTCCTTCTCTATTTAAAAAAATAAAAATAAAATAAAAGCAATCAGAAATGCAAATTAAAACTGCACAAAGGGGGGGCTGGAGGTTACTGTGCTTGCCTGGCATATCCAAGTACGCAAGTTCAAACCCCAGTACCCACGTACACAACGAAACGTCCAAGGAATGAAAGTGACATGAAAAACTAAATAAAAATTGCTTCTCTCTTTCTTTCTCTCTCTCTCTCTCTCTCACTGTCCCCTCTTTCTTTAAAAAAAAAAAAAAACTGCAAAAAGGGGCTGGATCGGTGGCTCATTGGTTTTACTGCTTGCCTGGCATCTGAGGACCTGAATTTGAACCCCAGCACCACATACATGACTAAGTGTTGAAGAAACAAAGGCTGGTGGAAAAAATAAAATAAAATGAAATAAATTGATTCTCTCTCTCTCTCTCTTTTTAAGAGAAAGAGGGACAGTGAGAGAGAGAGAGAGAGAGAGAGACAGAAAGAATCAATTTTATTTAGTTTTTCATCTGGTTTTCATTGCTCTGACATTTAGTTGTGTATGTGGTGCTGGGGTTTGTACCTGGGTCCTTGCACAAGCCAGGCAAGTGCCGTAACAGCTGAGCCACCACTCCAGCCCTCTCCCTCTCTCTTAAAAAAAAAAAAAGAGGAAGAGAGAGCCAGGCACAGTGCCTAGTCCCTGTAATTCCCAGGGAGGTTGAGACAGGAGGATTGCAAGTTCGAGGCCAGTTTCAGCAATTTAGCAAGGTCCTTAGCAATTTAATGAGACCCTGCCTCAAAATAAAAAATGAAAAGGGCTGGGGATGTGACTCAGTTGTAAAGCACCCTGGGTTTAATCCCCAGTACCAAAAAGAAAAAAGAAAAAAAAAAAGAGAGAGAGAAATCAACTTCTACCTCCAGAGTGGGGAGTAACACCCCATGAAAGAACTGGGTTTGTGGCTCAGTGGTATGCTAGCATTGTGAATGCCCCTGTTTTCAATTCCCAAAACTCTGAAAAAACAAACAAAAAAACTACACAAAACAAAAAACACGAAATATCTTTTTTATATTCCTATAAGCTTACATACAGTCCTATTTACAATTCAGGGTTTCATTGACTTTTTTTTTTTTTTTGGTACTGGAGATTGGAGCCAGGGACACCCTACCATTGCAGTTTTTTGGGGGTGCGTACTGGGGATTAAACCTGGTGGGTACTTTAACACTGAGCTACATCTCTAGCCCATTTTTATTTTATTTATTTTTATTTTGAGACAGTGTCTTGCTAGATTACTTAGTGGTTCATGAAATTGCTGAGATGTATCCCGCCTCAGCCTCCCAACTCACTGGGATTTCAGGCATGCACCACCAGCAAGGCTGCAATTCAGTTTTAATTTAGTCTCCTTCCTTCCCTACCTTGTGATTTTTTCCAAGTTATCCTTAAACATAGAGCAATGAGCTCTTAAATTTCATCAACTATCAAAATCATTACTAATATACAGGTTGTTGAGATGGTCCCCAAAGTTTCTGATTCAATAAATCTCAAGTGGGACTTCAGAATTTACCCTCTAACCAGTTCCCAGGTGATGCTTCAGTGTCTGGTCCATGGACCACACTTGGAAAACTGTATTTTGAGATCTACATTAAAGTTTATTATACATGCTATATGTATTTTTGTGGTTGTGGGGAATTAAGAGACAACGTAGTGAAAGAAAACATGGAGATGGGGGTGGTGGCTCACACCTGCAATCCCAAGGACTCACAAAGTTGAAGCAGGAGAATGCGAAGCTCAAGGCCAGCCTTGCATGTAATGAAACCCTCTCTCGATACAAAAAAGTAAAAAGAACTGAGGATGGAGCTTAGTGGTAGAGCACCCCTGGGTTTCAATCTCCAGTACCACTGAAAAAAAGAAGAAGAAGAAGAAAGAAAAGCCAGGTGCAGTGGCACACACCTGTAATCCCAGCTTCTTGGGAGACAGAGGCAGCAGAATCACAAGTTCAAAGCCAGCCTCAGCAGCACAGAGAGGCCCTAAGCAACTTAGCAAGACCCTATCTCAAAATAAAATATAAAAAGGGCTGGGGATGTGGCTCAGTGGTAAAGCACCTCTGGGGTCCATCCCCAATACAAAAAAAAAAAAAGAAAAAAAGAAAAGAAAAGAAAAAGAGGAGGA
>PVKS010000249.1:0-224222 GCA_004027875.1 Aplodontia rufa
TTTTAGATCTGGAATGGCAAAACCACCTGTTTCATCTTTCTTGCTTAGTAGTGTTTTGGCAATTCTTGGTTTCTTGTTGTTCCAAATGAATTTGAGAATTGCTTTTTCTATGTCTTTAAAGAACGACATAGGTATCTTTATAGGGATAGCATTAAATCTATATAAAGCTTTTGGTAGAATGGCCATTTTTATTATATTATTTCCACCTATCCAAGAGCATGGGACATCTTTCCATCTTCTTAGGTCATCTTGGATTTCGTTCTTCAATGTTCGAAAGTTTTCATTGAAGAGATCTTTGATTTCCCTTGTTAGGTTGATTCCCAAGTATTTTATTTTATTTTTTTTTTTAATCTGCTAGAGTTTTAAAGGGCACCTCTCTCTTGGCAGGTGAGGATTCAATGAAGCACTCATCCTTCCTTGATCATTATGCTCACAATTGTATAAAACTCTCATTGTGTTTGTGCTAATTGACAGCAGAGCAGGGCAGCAGCCAACCCCTGAACTGCTCACACAAGAAGAGAGCTGAGCAAACGAACACTGTGATCCTGACTGCGAGGGGACTGGAACAGATTGTCCAGACCCATCACAACATCATCTGTGCCCCAGGAACACTGCAAACACACAGCCCAAGCGAGTCATGAAAAGAGACAGATCCCTGGGTGATCTTACATGTGCAGTTAGAACCACAGAGCAGGTAGCTGGGAAACAATCTCGCAAATGCAGGTGTGGAGACCGAAATCCAGGACAGGCCACCTGCCCACAGCACTACTACAAACCAGGGACAGCTACAGCACAAAACTATGCGTGCTAAGATTTAAGTGCTCTTTCAGGTAACTTCATTCTAAGGAAAAGTCTTCTTCACATATCACTCTCAATACCAAACCACCTCTAGAAGCACTTTGCCCATCAGGGCTGAACACACATTTTCTTGCACATTACAGATACTCAAAGTTTGCCAGGAACAAATGAGGTGATGTATATAACTCTGCAGAAAGATATTCAGTACAATGCTATTTATAATAGCAAAAGGAAGGAGAAAAGTCAAAGGGCCAATATAAAGAAGAGTGGTAAGGATGAATGTGATATTGGTCATTTAAAGCTATGTTTATAGGGTCTTGATGACATGTGGAAACAGCAACTGGATGATGATAATGAAACAGAACACTAAACTGCATACCCTCTAGGTTCTCAGCATGATAAAGACAAATGTACAGTAATATTGTTGGAAGAAAATCAAGCAAAACATGAATAATAGTAGCTGTTTCTGCTGTGATTATGGGAGGTTTTATTTCCGCTGCTTTGCATTCTGTTCTTTCCAAATAGTTTACAGTGTGCCCATAGGACTTCCGTGAGTAGTGGATGGTTATAAGAAACAGAAAAGATGGTGCACAGATATTATCTATCCTTGTTGGGATTTGGAAAGAGGCAGAGTTTGTTTATCTCTTTCCACAGAGAGAAACTAAAGAGTCAGAGACATTCAGCAAGGAGGTAGGCATTAGCTCTTAGGTCCCGGAGCCCAGTCCAGTGCTAGGAACACAGTAGACCTGAAACCACCCCACACACATACTTAAACTACAGTGGGAGGCGGGCTGGAGCGCTGGCTTAGCCGTTAGGGCACTTGCGCTTGCTTCACATGTGCAAGGACGCAAGTTCAAACCCCAGCACCACCTACACAGCAAAGTGATGGAGCAACGAAAGTCACATGAAAAACCTAAATAAAATTGATTCTGTCTCTCTCTCACTGTCCCTCTCTCAAAAAAAAAAAAAAAAAAACTGCAGTGTGAGGGAGCAGGGGGTGTCCAGTCCTTCTCTTTACACAAAGTCCACACTGACCTTATTCAAAATGTGGGCAAGGCCAGGGGAGGCTCAGCCTTTGCCTCCCCAAACACCCTCTGGCTCGCAGCCAACAACAATAAACTATCACAGAGAGGCTTTGCCCGGCCTCGGGCAATTGACTGTGTCCTTCTCTTACAACATCCTCTGGATCCTCACCACTGTGCCTATTTGAGAAATATGGATATGAAGACTCAAAAAGGTAAAGGCAGGTGCTGGATTCTAGAAGGTTTCTCCCTGGCCCCTGGGCTCCAGCCAGCCGTTCTTCCCTCTGGCTCTCTGCCACTGAGAAAATCCACTTTGCATCCTCCCACTAAGAAGATGCCATCTCTGACATTTCCTGAATTGTTCCCCACGGGTCTTATCTTTCAGGCTAGGACAAGCTGTTTAACCTTTCACAAGCACCTGTCTCTCTTGCTTTCCTCAACTGGTCTGTGAACTCCTTAGGCAGAGGAGGGGGTCCTCACCTATAGAGGGTCCCCCACGCCCATACCTTCTATAGAGCCACCCAGAGATTTCTTCAATACTTGTCAGGTCTTGGGAAATACTTGCTCATTGATTAAATGATCAAGTAGGTTGAAAAAAAAGATCCTGTGGGCACCTTGGTCTAAACCAAGATGGAAGCTGGATGCGCTGCCTCCCTGGGGCTACTGACCTTGCCAACTAGGACACCAATGTATGTCAACTGTGGGATTGGCATTTGTCCCTTGCATGACTGAGACACTGGGTAATAAATCACAGGGCACTGATACATCAGGTTGTGTCCCTTACCTTCCCACCAGACCTGTGCTGGCTACCAGCCAGTGGCAGGGAACGGCTGGCCCTGCTGCCTCCCATCTGGCTGCAAGGATCCAGTTCCAGCTTCTGATTTGCAGCTGGGTCTGGTACAGTGACCCAGGGCTCCAGCAGGCAAATCCCAGTCATAAAACTCCAGTCTGAACCAGCCGCGTGGCAGACCTCTATCATGCCCTCTTAAACTGCAGCACAGAGGTCTTCCTCCCCTAAGCTGAAAGGAGCCAAGAGGGCTCCCCTTTACTAGACAACTAAAACACCAGAAGAATAAAGCACACTGGCCCCTCCCCAGGAGCAGCCAATCAGCAAATGCAGGCCTAAGGGAGAAGTTTCACCTACCAGAATGTCCCTTAGGCCTCAGTTGGCCTGGAATGTGCTGTGCACACAGAGTTGGGACTGTGGTTCCCCTCTCTGACTTCTTTTGAAGACACAGGAACTGCTATAGGCTTCTTCAAAGTCCTAGATCACAGCCTGCCATGAACAGGTTTCCCTCCCTGACTACCCTGACAAGCCACAGTCATCTCAGCTCCCATGAATCTGTACTACCCTCTATAATGAGCACAGGAACACACACACACACACACACACACACACACACACACACACACACAATTTCCCCAATGAGAGCACATGATCCTTAAGGGCAGGGACCAATTTCTTGTACTCCTGCATCTAGCTGAAGAATGAACCCAATGACCTTGAATGAATGAAGTAATGAACTTGCTCACAGAGTGGTTAGTTGAAGACTCCAAGGAACTGTAGGTAGCCCCTCACAGGTTCATCATCCTCTAAAGATCATGCCTTCCCCTGTCCAAGGAAATCAACTCCACCATGGTAGTTTTCAAATAAAGTAAGAACAATAATAACAATTTCTTGGCATGTACTAGGTACCAGGTATGAGGCATTCAATATATTTCTAATGCCATAATCTTGCAGGTGAGGTGGCATTTTTATTATTCTCATCTTATGGAAAGAAGAGCAAAGATCGGAGGGCTCTCTGAGGTTGGGAATGCTGGAATGGGGATCTACTGAAAGTGCTTCATGAACTCTAATGAGCTCTTGGTTTTAGAATCACCCATCTGCACTACAACTGAGTCAAAGTGCAAATGTCTAAGCACAGAGACTCAGAGACAAAATGGGAAGCAGATGGTTCCTCAGAACTCGAAACTCAATCCCGGAAGAAAAGTGACTGCCCTGATTGTCTTTTGCTAAAGTGCTGGTTAGACAATTCCCATCCTTCAATTTCATTTAATCAAAGCAATGAATTCATAAGACTCTGTGAGCATTCATTCATCAGGCAGATTAAATATTTGATAACTCTGCAGTTAAATTTTTTATGGCTCAAGTTGAGCGGAGGGAGCAACTCTCAGGGAGGCCACCACTGACCCTGGGACAGAACAGTAGCTGGCAGAGGAAGCAGAGGAACAACAGAGATCTGCACACCCAGTCGTCTGCCCTCACCAGGGGAAGACGCTGCTGCAGCTTCCCAAAGCCAACGGTCACAGATGCTGTTTCTTAAGGCCTAAAGAGAATCTAGGAAAAGGAAAGAGAGGCTGTGAGGACAGGAGACCGAGGACATCCTGAGAGCAGGGAGAACCCCAACAACCCAAATGCCCCCAGCCCAGGAAGAGGAGGCAGCCTTCTCCTTCCGTCTCCTTCCCAGTGCCTGGGACAGAGCACCAGGGGGAGGCCGTCAGGCCCATATGTAACTACAGTACCATGGGGCCACTCGAGACCTTTCCCTCCAGTCAGTGTCCTCCCAGCAACATGCTTTCCAGCCACCAGGGTCTTCCTTACACAACACATATCCTCATGAAACTCTGAAGTCTGCAGAGAATGGTGATTTGGGGCCAAGAGTCCTCGGAGCTGGGGTGTGCCACCTTAGTCCTCTCATTAACTTCAAAATGGAATTCTAGCCATTTTGGTTCCCTAAAGCTCAAAGATCATGCAGCATGCCCTCAACCCTGAAATGCTTGGCCTACCATGCCCCTGACCTCTCATGCCTTCCTTCTCCCCCCCTACCTCCTCTCTCTCTCTCTCTCTCTCTCTCTCTCTCTCACACACACACACACACACACACACACACACACGGGCCTTGTTCTGCTCTGCTTACCACTAGAACCGGTATCTAGGATTGTAATGGGTACCCGTTCCGCATCCACCTAAATAATTTGTTCAAGGGTTTAAGGGGTCAGCACAGAAGCCATTTCCATTACAGCAGGCACCAGAGAGTTCTGTTTTAATTTCTTTATAATTGCCTGCGCCCCTTACAGAAATCTCTCCACTATGACCCTTCTCCTCTCCCCCAATCCCTTCAACTCTTCAAGCAGGACACCTTCGCAGCTTGCTTAAAAGGCAGAAAAATGCCCCAGCCGAACCCAATTCATTCTTCTGCTGTCCAGATTCATCAGCAGCCTCCTGAGGAGGCACTCAGTTTGTCCAGGAGTGGCTCAGAGAGGCAGTACCGCACCCCTCCTTCCAGAGGGAAGAGGTGTGGGGAAGAGATGGGTGGAGGACTCTTTTCCCACCTCCCCACTCTATCTCTGCCATGCAGATACCTCGCTGGGTCCTCTGCACTTGCAGACCCAGACAGCAACCTCTCCACAGCCCATGCTGGCTGGCTCCAGTCCTGCTGGAGGTGCATATGTGGTCACTGGACCCTGCCATGGAAAGAGAGGGCATGTGCAGGACAGGGAAAGCTGTTTGCCCATTTTCCTCATTTAAGAATCTGGTGAAATTATGAGCAAAGTTTACCTCCGCACTGGGACAATTTATGTTGCACAAACAGCAATGAATGAGACACTGAAGGAGAGGAGGTAATTTATTTGACATCTTGGCAACACCACCCAAGCCAATTTTCATAATGACAAAAGGCCACAAGGAACCACCACCCTGCTCTCATCCAGGAAACCAGGCAAAGTTTTCATGACGTGCAGGTGACATTTTAATAAGAAATCAACATTGACCACAGGGGAAGTAGGCTGAGGCCAGGAGCTGGTCTGGGAGGATCTGGCCTAGGAAGATCTGGGCGGGAAGAAATAGAAATGCCAAGGAAAGAAAGCGATTCATGGGGTGAAACAGCAAAAAGCTCTTGGCCTCCCTGCCCACAGTCCTGCCTTGTGGGATTTCTGCTTAATTTTTTTCTTCTCTCTCTCTCTTACTGTTTGGGAACAGAGAAATTATTTTCTAGAGAATAGGAAGTAGGAACCACTTCAGTAAATATCTAGAGATTTCTTCTATTTGGTATTTTTCAAAGTACAAAGCACTTCAGGCATGTCACCTCATTTGGATGGGGAAGGGGTTGCTCTCCACATTTTCTAGGCAAAAAGATGGACTTACCCAAGGTCACAGAGCTAGTAACAGAAAAACAGGGAAATCAGGCGTTTCTGTGCCTCCTTCTCACATCGTAAAGCAGTGAATGAGAAAAACAATAACTGAGGCCAGACAAAAGCACCTCCCAGGCGCTCTGCACACACTGAGCACTTTACGCCAATTATTTCTTATTTTGAGCCTCATGATAAGGTTAAGAGGGAGGTGTATAATAACCTCCTCCATCAGACGGGGAAATCAAGGTTCAGGGCACTCCTAACTACCGCAGGCTCAAGAAGCAGAGAGGCAGAGCCAGAACTCAACTCTGTGCTCCTGCAGTTTATCTGTCTCCCTGATTTTCAGTCTTGCCCATGCATCAGAATCTCCTGAGACAATGGTTCAGGCAAGGTGCGCTGGGCCCACCCTGGACTCTGAGGAGGCCTGCTAAGACTCTGCTCTGTGAAAAAATTCCATCACAAGGCAATGCTCATGCTGGTAGTGCAGGGACATCACTTTGAGAACCTCTGCCCTATCTAAACTGTCCCACCAGCCAAAGGGAACATCCTGGTAAAGAGGAAATGAACCAAGATGTGCAAATTGTGGCTATAGGTCGCTCCCACCTGTGACCCTCCATTAACCAGGGCACACATCCTCCGTGACACTCAAGCACCAGTGGCAGTATCTAAACATGGACCTCGGGATGTGCTAAGGTAATTTACCCTAATATTCACTTTCTTTGTCATCCATCCTCCAGCCAAGGCATCTCATTATCATTAACAGCTCTGGAAACATGGGGAGCTCTTCCGAGCAAGAAGCCCCCATCAGCATACACCCCCATGTGTCTGTGTGTCTATTGTGTGCCATACATGCCAACGATACCTCATCAAATTTACACAGAAATGCTTCTTTTAAAGGATGATAGGAAATAGAAATAGATATTTTAACATTTTTTTCCTGTAATCCAAAGGGTAGATTTGAGCATCCCACTTTGGAGTCTGGTGGTCTAGAATTCAAGGCTCCTATTCCTAAGATCTGACCATGCATTGCCCTCTGCCCCTGCAGGCCAACAGGCTGCGCCTGAGGAATTTCAGGGCTCGAGGGCTCAGGAAAAGACATTTCTTTTCTACAAGTGAGGCAAACACTGCCTCACTTCCCCAGAGTTACCCCAGGAAGTGCCCAGCCCAGCATAAGCACTCTCTAAGTTTTCAGACAAAGCTTCTTGATTCTGGTGCTCATTTCTCCAAAATAGGGTGAAGCATGTCAAGTAATCCAGAAAGATAGGAGCTGCCTACAAAAAAGCATGTGATTTAAAAGTAGAAGGAAAGAGGTGGAGGCCTCATTTCCGGAGGCTGAGGGAGGACAGCACATTGGGTCAGGAGGCAGAGTGGGCCCTGGGATTGGCCTCCACCATGATGTGATCCCCAGACACCAGCACCTTTGTCTATCAAATAAAGAACAGAGTGACCAACTGTCCCGGCTTGCCCAGGACTGAAGGGTCTCCCAGAATGCCAGACTTTCAGTGCTAAAACCAGACAGTGTCAGACTAATCAGGACAGCTGGTCACCCTAGGTGTGGACCAGGTACCTGCCAGGCTCTGAGTGCATCTGAATGTTTATCAGCCCCATGCTGACCTATGCTATAAGGTCTATTGGGAGAGCTGGAAAGAGCTTGAGATCAGACACTGCTCTCAAAGGTACTAAAATTGGCCAAGATAGAGATAACAATGATAATAAGCCACAGAGAAAGTTATATATCAATATTAAAAACAGAAGTTGGAAAAGTGGGATCACACAGACTGCAGTAGCAGAGATTGGAGCTCCAAAGGAAGTCAGGATGGAGGAGAAGGCAGACTGAGCAGGAATCAATGCATCCTTTCCTCCACCTCACCTGCATCTCCCTCCCACCTCTCACCACCCGCAATTAGCACAGAAGTCAGCTGCAGTCTTCTGTTGGGATCCAAACCTTCTACTCCCCTTATACTTCCAGAGTGAACTTGAGGCAGTTACTCACATTCCACAAGCTTGATTTTCTTTTCTTTAAAATAGGTCCAGTTCTGTCTTAAGTTCCCAGGGTTGTTCTAAACACTCAGCGAAGTAATAAAGTACTGCATCCTGAATGCTTGGCAACTATGTGCTAGAGCACGTTTCATAAATATTGATTGTTCTCAACCTCCCTTGACCCTGTTCAACGTGCCTGTGAACCTGAGGTTATGTCCAAAGAATAGTGATCTGTATGCAGTGAGCTCTCTGCATGCATGAGGATTCCAAATATTTTTGTTATCAATGATGAATAGAACAAGTTCAGCTCTGCTCCTGCCTGTCACACCTCAAGCCAGGAGGAAGACAGCGAGAGTACGTGGGAGAAAGTCAAGGAAAGCCAGCCCTGGCCCCAGGCCAAGCCCCGGGTTTCTCCCAAGCCCATGTGCCTTAGGGAGTTGAGCTCTTTTCCTTTCCAGTGGGAGCAGTGGGAGCACAATGCCCCTGGCAGTCAAATCACAAAGGGGAGGGGTTTCCCTTGCCTTCTCCCTGCCCCAGGTTCTGAAAAAAGAAAAGTTCACGGGCCTCCCTCCCTGCTCCAAGGGTGTGTCCCCTCGGACATGACAAGTCTGTGGCTGAGCAGGAGCTCAGGACCACTTAAAGTTTTCGAAAATGAGCAAGGCAGGTTTCGGGAGCCCCGATAGGTGGATGTCAGCAGTATTCCTCCAAAAACTCAGGTAGCAAGTTGATGATGGGACAGCTTGCCTAGCCTGGCCTCTATCCAAGTCAGCATCAGAACTAACTTTTATGTATTAATTGAATTCTACTATATAAATAGAAGTCAATTCTTGTTCATTGCACATATCTAGGCCTGCAATTCCATCATTAAGCATCCACTTCTTTGACACTAACATCTTTTCTTTGTATAATTGTGTGTGTGTGTGTGTGTGTGTGTGTGTGTGTTTCAGGGGTGGGGTTGCCTGCTATGTCCCCAGAACTGGAATACACTTAAAGGACAAAGACCAAGAATCACTTCAGCCTCTCCCCTTGAGGATCTCAGGTCAGCTGGTGAAATAGGCCACAGAGAAGGAAAGACACCCTCATACTAGCCTCCAAAGAATCATGCCAACTGCCCCTTCTTCCACTCTTCTTCAACAATAGGAACAGAAGCAGTTAGATTAGGCAGAAATTGACTTAAATATGCAGTTCCCTCACGATACAGTGAGCTCCTTGAGATCACTGTTCTCACTTTAGCCCCGTAACTGTGCATGGGACACAGCAGGTATTGTACGATTTTTGAAAATGTGCTAATTAATTAACATTTTATTAAAAGGAAAATTAAAATGAAATATGTTTGGAAAAGGGTAATAACTTAAGCCAGTGGTTCTCAAAGTGTCACCCTGGAACATCAGTAGCATGCAGGAAGCTGGTAGAAATGTCAAGCATTAGTCCTTAGCCAGGATCTACCACCTAGGAGTCCTGAGGCTGGGCCGGTCCTCTGTGTGTGAGCAAGCCCTCCAAATGATGCTGATGTGCACTTGGCTTTGAGAACCAGCGACTTCAGCCTTCTGTCAGACACCATCTGTAATATGCTCAATATTCACTCAAATATACCAATTCCTAAGCATCTAACTGCAAAGTCCAGGTATAGCCATCCATTGGTCATCAGTTGACCTGTGGAAGTCCACAAGATGACAGGCAACATGGTAAACTCCCAAGCAGTCATCCCAAACACCCTCAAAGCTATTCTAAGTCAAACAAGAAGAAAGGCCACCAAACTGAGGCTGTGGCCTGCTGGTTGTCCTTTAGCAGTAGGTGTAGACATGATCTCCCAAGCAGGAAGCTTCTCTGGGGAGAGGGAAAGCATCCTGACCCCTGGAAACAATGGCCTGGACCTTGGGAGGGGGAGGCAGAGGGGAAGAGGCAGGGCAGAAGGGATCAGCACCTTACTACTTTGGAGCCCAGTGGCTGGGCTGAGGAGGGAGCATGTGTGCAAAGGGGGACAGAGGGTGAGGCTGAGGGAACACAGCAGCTGGCAGGAGCCAGTCCCTCTTTAGAGGCAGCCCTGTACATGTACTGGCCTGCCCTGCCCTCTCCCCCTGGACCAGGCACAGCTGCTCAGCACAAGCCCCTGGGGCAGGCCCAAGGTCACAGACCACATGGGAACAGTACCCCTATCCTGCAAGGTGCTAAATCCCTGGTAGCGGTAGCCATGACCTTGGAAGCCAGCAGGAGTGAAGAGGACACCCTGCTCCTCATTCAGCAGTAAAGTCAACGTGACTTACCCAGTGCTGGTGTTCCAGTGAAACATGTCACTTGCTGACACTTCACTTACATGATTCTCCAGTTATAAAAAGAGACAACTTACCACCCTCTCAACTGACAGGCCCATGAACCCAGTGTAGACAGCCAGCTCCCCTGAGCACCTGCAAGCCAGGATCCAGGGATGCCTGCTCAACTGGGAGCCTCTGCCCTTCCCACATCGCTCCCCAGCGAGGGTAATGTGAGTAATGGCAGGAGCTCATCAGTGGCCAAGGGCCCCAAGGCCTGTGTGGGATCTCAGAGTAGGTGGATAGAGGTCATAGGCCTGCCAGGAAAAAAAGCAGGTTGTCAATTATATTTGAATTTCAGAATAAGCAAGAAGTAAAATTTTGGGTTGGAGTGGTGGCTCAGCAGTTGAAACAATTGCCTGGCAATTATTTTGAACCCCAGCACCACATTCACAAAGAAGTGACAGAGAAACAAAGGCCAGATGAAAAACTAAAAAAAATTGGTTCTCTTTCTCTCTCTCAAAGAAAAGAAAGTAAAATTTTAGCATAAGTATGTCCCATACTTAGCATAAGAATGTTTTTGGTACTCCAACTAAGCGCTGCGCTTATCCAAACTTCAAATGTAACTGGGACCCTATATTTTCATTTACTAAATCTACCAATCCTATCAGCAATCTGAGACTAGGAAATCTAAGCTTCTCAAAGCAGAATTTAGGATATAAAAAGACAAAAAGCCTTTGAAAATAACATAGAGTGAGACCTCGTTTCCTGTGCCCAATGAGAGGAAGGCACCCATGAACCTTAGGAAAAGGCCTGGACTCTGATCAAACAACTCAGCTTTGCATCCCAGCTAGTCCAGAGGGTCTGCCTGACACTGGCAAGTCATCTCCTTCTCTGAGGGGTGGGCAGGGGAGGTTCCTCTGTTATCAGGTTTGGGAAGAGTTTCTCAACCCCAGCACTACTGACATTTTGGTCCACATGGTTGTTTGTGGTGTTGGCAGTCCTGTGCATTGTGGGATACAGTGGTGCCAAATGTCTCACAGGGGAAAAAAATCACACCCAGGTAACAAACACTGGATTAGGGCTGAAGCAGTGGCTTAGCATTGGAGCGCTTGCCTGTATTGTGCAAGGACCCAGGTTCAAATCCCACTATCACATACACAATTCAGTGTCAGAAAAACAAAGGCCAGATGAAAAAATAAATAAAATTGAGTCTCTCTCTTTCTCACTCACTCTTTCCCACTTTCTTAAAAAAAAAGAAAAGAAAAGAAAAAAGAAACATTGGATTAATTGGCCATGTGTGCTAAAGTCTATACATCGGTTAATGGGAAAGATTAAATATGTAACTCTCACAATGAACCAACACAAGATGTGACTTGCCAAGTTATGATTCATGTCAACTTTAAAAAACTGTACCCCTCCCTCGCTCACCTCATCCTCTCTATTCCAGCATTCAGAGATTGCTCTAACCAGTCTTCAATAAGTCCTTCCAGTTCTTTCAGGGCCTTAAGTCAATGCTTACTTTATAATATTAAAAAATTTAATTAACTTCACCCTTATTGAAGGTGATGAGTTATTGCTGCTCCAACAAACCCAGTTTCTGTTAGTCTAATATTAGTATTACCACCACACTGATAGGTACAACGTCGGGTGCTACCGCACACCACGACTACGCTCTGTTCTTCAGATCCGTGACATCATTTAGCCCTCACAAGAGCCCTAGTCACCCTGTATTCTCCCTACTCACAGTGAGCAGTGGAAAAACCTGGTTCCTGGAAGTTAAGCAATTTGCCTAGGTGACAGATCCATCTATCTACTAGAGAGACATTCCATCTGCATACAGCCCCCACAGGGACCGGGAGATTCACTCCTCCCCGAGCCTCCATCCTGAGTGAAAACTCACAGGCTTTCCTCTGCAGAACCGTACAAAGCCAGCGGGCCTCAAGGTTCCAACCAGTGCTGAGGATGTGTTTCCCACCTGAGATCACATAGAACCCCAGTTCCTATGGGACTGCCACATACAGGTAATCCTTAACTTTCACTGGGTCCTGATAAACCCCCAGCAAGTTGAAAATATCAAAATCAAAAATGGATTTATTATCCTTAACCCACTACATATCAGGGTTTAACCTAGTTCTACCTTAAATGTGCTCAGAACAGTTACATTTGTCCACAATTGGGCAAAATCATCTAAGACAAATCCTATTTTATAATAAAGTGTTGAAGAATATCTCATGCAATTTACTGAACACTGTAATGAAAGTGAAAAACAGAATGGTGTATGTGTGCACACAACTAACATGCAAACCAAAACTGGGCCTGAAGAATATTTGAAGCATTGAACTAAAAATAAAGGCTTGGAGCTGCAGCCCCCGGCTGCTGCCCAGCATTGCCAGAGAGTGTGGGTCAACATATCACCAGCCTGGGAAAAGATCCAGATTCAGAATTCAAAGTACATTTTCTACTGAACTCCAATACCTTTCACACCATCAAAAAGCTGAAACATCACTAAGTGAAACCCTGTAAAGTTGGGGACCGGCTGCACACACAACACACCGATGCGTCAATGTTTCTTGACTTTGATTTTCAGTGGAACAACTCTCTGTGCCTCCAGGGCCTACTGTAGAGCCAGGCCCACATCAGATAGTCACTCAGTAAATGCCACTAAATGAATGCCTGAATATTCCTCTACTTCAAAAGTGGGGACACTGAAGTCCACCTCTTTAAAGAGACTTGTTATCTTAGGGAAAAACCTGGCTCTCACCCTCAGGTTTTACCAATCCTGCATCCCAAATTCACCAAAGTGCTGATTCACAGTGTTTTTAAAACTTGCTCTGAAGATCCGACCTTTCCTTTGGTATTGTTGGTGAATGAAGAACTGATTGGATTTGAATGAGCTTGGATTTGAATGAGCTTGTGGTCAGGGGGCTCAAAGTACTAGCCCAGTAGATCTCTGAAGAGTTCCCAGAGCGCAGGTCTGGAATCAGGGCCTGAAAAACCGTGTGTCCGCACCCTCTGTTACTAGGTCACCTTGAGTGGGGCTGCCACACTGTTCCGTGGCCCAGTTTCCCCCTTGGACAGTGTGTTGAGTGAGATTCCCCCCATGGTGCGCTATTATTACCTGGCACACGAAGGAACGAGGCCATCGCCACAATGAGGCCACCCTGCCCTCCAAGATTCTTCAAAATTCTGCTCCTGGGGCAGGAAAACAGGGCAATGTAGGGCAGCAGATCCAATTTGCTGAGGACCAGAGGATAGAAGGGGACAGCATGGTGTAACCCATCAGCCACCCCTCTAGGACAATCCACAAGAGGGACCACAGAACAAAATGGAGCATAGGGTGGGCTTTACCCTGGGGGAAACAGGTTTAAAAACACCATAAACACACACACACACACACACACACACACACACACACACACACCATACCACCAGGGAGTCTAATTTTAGTAGCCACTCACCCCTGCACAGCTCTTTGCAAGTAGTTATTTTGAGAAATGCTATTAACCACTTGGTTATTTTTAATGCCCCTTGTGTGACGGGCATTTGTGACACAAACAGCAGCTGAAAGGCAGTAAACCAATAGCTATGGATGTGTGCAGGGACTAAGGGCCAGTCCCGTGGGATATTCCAAGCCAGATTCAGAAGGAGGGAATGGGTGAGCATCTCCTGTGCCCATGCCCCACCACCACGTGGCATGAGCCACAGGGCTACATGAATGAAGCCTTTCTGGTCCATGACAATCTACGTGGTAATCACAACCCTCAGTGGCTGCCCACAGCACACAGGTCAAAACCCACAAAGCAGATGAAGGCCTGGTTACCTGTCCCCAACTCTGTTCTTGCAGAGATGCTCTGCTCCTGACACCTCCTGGCTCTCTGCTTTCCCAGCTCATCCCCTCTGCCCAAGTGATGCCCCCCAAACCCCAGCCCTGCTTCCCACCTCTCATAACCCAACCACTGCTGATTTCCCACTCAATCCCTATAGTAAAAGATCTGTGACATGTGCCTGTGGACCAGTGTTCTGGTACTCTACTGCACAGTAGGATGACTACAGAGAGCAACAACCAATGTATGCTTCAAATAACCAGAAGGATTCTGAACGCTCTCACAGCAAAGATCAACGGCTAGGATGATGACTGTGTCTGCCACCCTCTTTGATGGATACAGACAATGTTTATATGTATAGAAAAAAAATATTATGTGTCAATAAAACAATACACTTTAAAAATAGAATAAAAGGCCTGGGCCACCTCATCAGCATTCTGCACCCAGCAGCTTGTGTTCTTGGTTACCTGCGCGTATGTGTTTCTATTGAAACTGCTGCCCGTTACATTACAGAGTGCTTGGGATGTGCTGAGCGTCATTTAAAACATTTCACAAAGCTCAAGGAATTCTCCCAAGGGTTCTCCTTGGCACCTTCATCGTCTCAACTTTAAACATGGAGAAACTGAGGTATAAGAAGCAGTGCAAGCCCTCTTGGTAGGTTGCTCTCTAAGCAAAGCCAGCTAGCAACATGCCCACAGGCACAGACTCGCAGGCGCACTGCCTGGGTCAAAGCCCAGCTGCGCACACTGAAACCTCAGACAAGCCCTTACAACCTATCTGTGCCTCTGTCTTTCCCAAAGTAGGTAAGTGAACGCTTAAAAAGCCCCTTTTGTGGGGGTCTGGAAAATATTATGCATGGCACAAGAGTCCTCTCATCATGGCAATGGAGGTGAGGTGCCAGTGTGGTTAACCTAAGAGTGACTGGGCACCCACAATGCACCTTGTGCTATGCTAAAGAATTCTGCAGGCATTATCTTCCTTTATGCTCACAAGAAAGATCTTGCAAATATTTATAAACCAATCAGGGTTAGGGAAGAGAAAAAAAAATCATTCACCTAAGGTCAAAGCTAGAAAATGGAGATTTGAATCAGGCAGTTGAATACAAGTTTGGTTTTATTAACCTGAAGCTCCTGCTGTTTGCCTGTCTCTGAAAACTCATCAGATGTTCAGATTCCTTGCAGTTCCTGGCGCTGGGCTGGTTCCTTTAAACAGACTCAATGACTACCATAGACTCTGGCATGGCTGTCTAAATGCAGAGACCTGGCTGCAGGTCGGGGGTCTCCAGCCCCTCCCAGGACACCACTGGCCCTCCACGCCTTCTCTGTGCCACTCCAAGGTAGGCATCATGCTTAGAAAGCAGAAGTAAGGAAGCAGAACACCCAGGGAAGCCTCACTGAGGGCCTGGGCCTGGAGTTGGGAGGGCACCAAGTTGCCCACAGGGACCCAATGCCCAAAGGTCAGGAATCTGAGCCTCACTAGCCAGGGCAAGCACCGTTGTGTGCCCAGGGAGAAGTCCAGAACCCTGAGGCGTCAAGTGTGAGCTGGAGGCAGGATGGCAGGGAGAAGGCAAGCCCAGCTGAGCCACGCATGCGAGTGAATTATGTGTGTGGTTCAATTTTCGGCACCGGGGAGATTTGTAGAGCTCATCGCCCTCCTAGAGTTGCCTATGAAAAGCCAAAAGTATGATGCCACGCCAATCAATCAACACAGGTGCACCAGGAGGGGAGCGTGCCCAACCCACAGCTGGGCGCCAGGGTCTGCAGGGAAGGGACTGGTCCCTGTGCCCAATGACTGGTGGTTTTATCCAGATACACAGACTGGCACCTATGGGAACACAGAGGGAAACCATTAAATGCTTTATGGTGCCAATCAACTTATCCCATTTCTCATGGACTTACTACTCGCAGAGGAACTGCCGTGCCCTAAAAATGTACCACATTGCACTTGACTTGGAAAAGTGACCTTCATGAAGTCTGGGTATCCCACCAGCTAGACTGTGAACTCCCCAACAATAAAGTGCCAGTCTTCATGGCCAGCCCCTCCCTCAGCTCAGGGCTGGTCAGGTTGGGCCCTTAGGAAATTCCTAAGGAGGGTTGTGTAGGCTGTTGGCCCAGTTACATGGCTGGGCTCAGCACACACATTCCCTGGCAGGGGCAGCCTTGAAGCCACCTCCAGACCCCGGGGCGAGGGGGGTCTGCAGGGGTTGAACAGTCAGGTACGTGGGGAGGAAAGGGAAACAGGGCCAAGAGGCAGGCCCTGCACTGTCAACCTCAACCCACCAGAGCTGCCTGGATTCTCAGAAAACAGCTTCTGCCAGGAGGTCACACGCATGATCCTTTGACACCAGTGTAAGCAATTTTGAGAGAGTGGAAAAATGAGATCTGGGGAGCTTGGCGCATTTGTTTACAAGGGCTGCTGTTACACGGTACCACATGCTGGGTGGATTAAGTAACAAACGTTTACTGTCTCTCAGTTCTGGGGCTCAGAGGCTGGACATCAGGGTGCAAGCAGGCTGTGTGAGTTCAGGCTTCTCTCTCAGCTGGCAGTAGTCTGCTGGCGCTTGGGGCATTCCTTGGCATAGCACTCCACCCTCTGCTTTCACCTTCATGTGACATCCTCCCCGTGAGCAAGTCTGTCCCTGTGTCCACATTTCCCCTTTTCCAAGGACAAGGTCATATTGGAGAAGGGCCTGTCCTAATCTTCTTTGCTGATCTACAACAATCCTATTTCCAAATAAGGTCACATTCACAGGTACCAAGGGCTAGGACCTCATTACCCATGTGGGAACACAATTCTACCCATAATATTTTGGTCTCTCAAAGGAAAAAGAGATTTTTTTTTCTTAATAAAGAGAGAGGGACAGTGAAAGAAAGAATCAATTGTAATTAGTTTTTCATGTGGCTTTCATTGCTCCGAGACTTTTTTGTGTATGTGGTGCTGGGGTTTGAGCTCGCGTACTTGCACATGCCAGGCAAGTGCTGCAATCACTGAGCCACTGCTCCATCCTGGAAAAAGAGTTTTAATAAAAAGCTGGGATTCCTAACACTCTTAATATCCTGGGGCATACTTCCAAAAGTAGGGTAGTCATCTGAATGAACTTCCCGGTCCCTGCCCCTGAGGCTACCCCAACTCAGGCCTCGTGTTCTGATGCTGGCATGATGCCTGTCTCCCTTCTGCTCCCCCAGCACCAAACTCACACCTTGGCTCTCACCATTGGGCCCCACCGCTGTGGTTCCACCCTCCTGTTCTGAAGCTCCCATGGACAGACAGGATGGCCTGCTCCTTTTGAGCTTTTGCACCCTAGGTGACCTGAACCAACAAGAACACTAGCCAGTGAGTGCCCATGACCTCGCAGCCCCTGCTTCCCTATCTATGAACGGGAAAAAAGGAAAACTCGATGTGCCTACTTCTGGAATGTTCTCCTGAGAAGCCAGGGAAGAGCTCTTGAGGAGTCAAAGTCAAGGCTACCACCAAGGCTGGTGCATGCATAGACAGACAGACACCTCCTGCCATGCTGGGTTGCCACCCTGGTGACTTGCTGTGTTCTGGCCCCAGCCAAAGAAAAAAGAAGAAGACCCAGCCCCACGTAGGTGTGGAAGACTCCTCAGAACAGAGACGCACGTCTCCTCCCCTGCAGAGGAAGCAGAGGGATCTCACGGAAGGCTTCCAGGCCCTGAAGTCTCTGCCTGGGAGGTGTGCCGCCACCCTGACTGGCTGAGACCATCTGCCAAAGTCTCTGGGTCAGCATGAGTCTGATAGAGACAGAACAATCCTGGAAACTCAGGAGCTCCCACCTCAGAAGGTCACAGAGGACTCTCCCCCACCTCCTCCCAGAACCCCTGGAGTATGCTCACTGTCACTGTGCCCAGCTGACCACACACTCAGCCACTCCTCAGTACCACCCTGCATCCAGACCCATCCCCTACTGCCTCCCTGACAACAAAATCCCACCTGTCCATCAACCTGCTCATCAAGACCCTCCTCACCCAGGGTAGGTTTCCAAGATAAGAGAATACTTCACGGATGTCACAAAGAAAGTTCCAAAAGGAGCACCTTTCTAGGAAGAGTGAACCATTTCAGTACCTTATCAGATTAGTAAACACCCAAAGCAACATCATGGTTATTGACTTCCTTGATTTCACAACAGCACTGTGCTGGAGCTATGAACATTTCCACTTTATAGGTAAGGCAACTGAAGGCTGCTAGGATGTCACCGTCCACTCTGCTGGCCCAGGGAATATGAGAACCAGCAGCACCTCAGAGCGTTGCTCACTGGAGAGTTCATCGCTGACCCTAATGTGTCTCCCTCTGGCAGGTTTTTATCCTGGCTCTCACTGGGAAAACCTTGCAATCTTTTCTTGCTTAATGCATTTTCTGAAGCCGCCACTGCTTTATTATCAACATTTGTTTATAAATAATCACAGTCCAAAGGGGACTGATTCTTAGCCTAGTAGTGAGGGCCATTCACAAAACACACCCAATGCCTCTGGACTGTCAGGTCCCTTGGTAGGAACAGCTGTCCATCAACTAAACGTCAAGGATGTGACTGTGCTTGGAGCCAGGTGCAAATGGATTTGGAAGTGATACACCAAGTTGATGCCCCAGAGGGTGAATGAGCTCACGCACTGACTGCCTACCTGACCCTGCTGCTCTCACCTCCTGACAGTGAGTTGCTGCCACATTATCACCTCCACCCCTGACATCCAGGAATCCCAAGAGTCCCCAACTTAAGGCCATTGGTTGTAAAAAGAGAGCTGGCAGAAGACACACTCCATTGCAAAGTCTCCCAACCTCCTAGAAGATAACTGAGTTTAACCCGACTTGGATCCTCAGGATCTGTGCTCTCAGTGTCATGGTACCTGAGGCTGCAAGGGCCCATCCAACTCAGTCTCAAATCTGAGGCCCTAATCCTCTCCTATTCATTTGTGAAACAAGGAACAGGGGTAAATGGGGATTGCTGCTAGTAGGTGAGTTGAGAAGTGGGGAGGAAGTGATGGCTTGCCTGCTGACCCCTGTGCTCACAAACCTGGGCAGAGGAGCAACTGGGCTCCTGCAGCTGGACTCCAGGGAGCCCGTCCACCTGTGAGAACCATGGCAACACGAGTACAGGCATGTGATGCCTGCCTGCCCCGACTCCCGTGGACATCGCCCAGTGAACACAGCAAGGCTGGGAATCCTGCAACAGCAGGCCATGAGCCAGAAGCCTGAAAGAACCTCAAAGTAAAACTCAGTGATGCAGGCAGAGAGAAGGCCCTGTGGGCAGTCTTGCTCCCTAAGAAGGGGCAGAATGGCCGGGAAACAAGGAAGAGGACCTTGAAGAAGTCCACCTTTCAGCTGCCAGGTCAGTGGGACTGCATGAGAAGGTGAGCTCAGCTGAAGCCCAGAGAAGCCACAAGGCCTCTCCTGTCACTGTGATCCACGGCAGCATTCATCAGTGTCTGCTCTGGGAAGCCCCAGGAATAATCAGGTGACAGGTACATCCAAAGAAAATGGGCTGGGGGCAGGGGCTTGTTCCTGACATGGCAGGTGGCAGCCACAGGAAGGAGAACAAATCCAAGCACAGTTTGTACCTGGCATGGTGGCCAAGACAAACAGCAAGCCAGATGCAAACAGTTGGCACAGGGTGCCGTGGCTTTACCAAGTTCAGGGAAGTATCACAGGGATTAAGTTCTGCTGGAACTAAGGATGGCTCCAGAAAACTGGCCCAGCCTCATGGGTTGCTGGATTGCAGGTCACTGGATTGTGTAACACCACTTCATCAAACAGTGCTCCTCTAGCAGGTCCAAGAGCTGCACTCGATCTGCAATTAGGAGGACAACAGGGGGACCCAGGAGAATGGGCCCTTCCTGTCTGCACAAAAACACCAACTCCGTTTATGGGTGGAAAATGACAAAAGCCTGTCACCAGACCTTTGACAAGACTCTTAACAGAAAAAGGCAGAGAATGCAGCACTTAAGGAAAGACATGAGAAAGAATGGCTGGTTAGAAAAGCCTCCCATGGTCACAGCCAGGAGCTCTGCTGTGGGACCAGCTGCACACGAATCCTGGCCCCACTCTCAGAGCCCAGATGAGGCAGAGGAGGGCCCAAGCTTCTCCAATGCACAGTGAATGCCAGCAACTGGGCTGGCTCTCGGCATTGTTCTGAGGATTTTGGAAACACACGCGAAGTGCTCAGCACAGCATGTAATCCACACTCAGTGCACAACTCCTGGTCACTGGAACGTCGAGAGAGCTTCTACTCTCTGTTTGCAGCAGAAACAAAACTGAGATGTGCTGTGAAGGACACATGCAGCAAAGATTCCCAAAAAGGAAGTGAGAGAAAGGTACAAGCAGAACTCCTGAGAGGCCTAAGATGGCCCATGGTAGAGAAAGAGCAGACAGCCAGCTCGGAAGGAACAGACTTGAGAAACGGATGAAAATACAGGAAAGCTCTCCAGATCGAAGACGGACCTAAGTCTGAAGGTCAAAGGATCACTGATGACAAGGCTTATGTCTCTTTTCACTCCATAGTGACAAATTGTAAGTATCCAAGCAGAAGATGTCAGATGACCCATGCAAGTAGGGAAGGTCAGGCTGGCATCTGACTTCTTTGCAAAACGCAGCAGCAGAGCCATGTCCCTGACATTCACTTCCGAAGGAACAAAGTGCAAGAAATCCAAATCAGACATTAAGCTTTTCACACTTCTGATTAAAGCATTGATCAAAACAAAGAATTCGATAATAGTAGATGTCTGTGGCAATGAACCCAAAAATCCATTAGGTTTAAATAATTGTTACAACTGTGATCATAAATCAAAATGAAAATGAAAACTAAAACCTTATGTGAACACAAAAATTTATGGAACCATACATATAACAGTAATGCAGCAGAGCTTTAAAATGTCAGTCCACACGGTAAGAACACAGATGCAGTTTTCTAGGGGAACAAAAAAGAAAGAAAACTAGTTACCCTACACGACAAGAGGTCCAGAGATGCTATTTCACCCTGTACCTCACGGGGCACAAGAGGACTGAAGAGCTTTTTAAGTATGTAAGAAGCAACACCGCCAGAGCTCACGTTCTCATTTACTGGATAAAACTACAGAATGAAATTTAAAAGAGTCCAATATAGAAAGATAAATGAGATTGCAAAAAATCACATGCACAGAGAAATGCCAAAACATATTAGTTACTACAATACAATGTATATCATATATATAACATGAAACAGATGGAATAATATATGGCAAATAAATTTCTTTAAAAATTATGTTCTTGTCCTAAGAAAATTATCCTAGGCGCCGGGTACAGTGGCACACACTTGTAATTCCAGTGAATAGGAAGGCTGAGGCAGGAGGATCATAAGTTTAAAGCGGGTCTAAGCAACTTAGAGAGACCCTTGTCTCATAACAAAATAAAATGGTCTGGGGATGTGGCTCAATGGTTAAGCACCCCTGCACTCAATCAATCCTTGGTGCACATGAGCACACACACACACACACACAGAGAAGAAAGAAAAAAGAAATGAATCCAAGGCAAAGTAATAAATAAGTTCAGAGTGAAAGAATGGAATGAGGAAAATAGTTTCAGCAAAACTCAAGTGGAAGGAGCCGCTGGACTAGAGGTATCAGCATCTGATCAAATGAAAGTCAAGGCAAAAGACAGGAATTCGGGCACACAGGGGCTCCTAGATTGATACACAGAAGAATCCAAAGTCAGCATATAGAATTCAAAGGTCTTTATGCAAAGAGCAAGCTGAATCGCTGAACAGGACATCGTCAAGAAGAAAAGGCGACCAGGGACGCAGCACCAGGGAGAGGAGAGCTTCTCCAGCTGATTGCACTCTTATAAATCAGCTAAGCATCAGGAGGCGATGAGAGCAGGGGGCTTTCACGGGTAACTAAGTTTACTGGACAACAAATGAGAACCACTAAGGGATTCTAAGCCTCTCCTTCACATCACAGGTGCAGAAACTGGGACAGGGAGAACGAGGAGAGGAAGGAAGAGTGTGGTGCCTGAATCTCAGCATCAGCATCACCTGGAAACTTACCAGATATACACCTCCCAGACCCACCCAGGATCAGAAACCCCAAGGAGGGACAGCCCTCCAGGTGGTTCTGAGAAACCAGAAAAGCAGAGATTAAGTCAGAGAATCCAGAGGACCAGAGCCAAATTCTTCCCTGTTTTAGTCACTGCTGAGTGACTTCAACCAAGTTGCCCAACCTCTCCGGATCTCAGATTCATCATCCATACATGCAGAGGAGTAGCACCTCCCTCTTGGTATCCTAGGAGGACCAGTGCCCATGCAGTGGGTGCCTGTGCCCCGGAGCACTCTGATTCAGAGTGCAGGGCAGTGTGGAGCCTCGAACCCTGCTGCTCCCCTGCCTCCCACTCTGTGAACCTTCTCCTGCACCCACTAATGTGCACTTGTGCCTGGGAGCACATGCAATGCCCTGGCAGCAGATCAATGCCATCTCTGGGCTGGCACTTCCCTGCTGGGTAAGGCATCGCCATAGCCCCTCCTGGCTGCTTTCCAGCAGAAGCAGAGTGACTCCGGGGCTTGTCCTCTCAGGGCCTCTTGCCTCCTCCCACCTTGCTCTTGATCTCTGTCTCCCAGCCCCAGGGGAGTCTGCAGATCAGGTCTGAGACCCCCCAGCCCAGGCCCTGGCCTCTGAAGAGGGGAGAGAGCCAGTGCACAGGGGAGTCCCAGGCACATGTAGATGCTGCCATGAGGGACCACTAGGCCACTGCCACCAGTGGTGGGGAGGGAGCCGGGCAGGCAGAAGCCTCTGGCCACACAGCAGATTTTCTGTGCCCCCAGGCAGACCAGGGTCAGGTACGTCCTAGTTAAATCTGTATGTTTTATGGGGCAGGAGAAATTTTCCACTCACAAAGATGCAATTCAAATTTGAGACGTGTCAGGAATTTCTCCACTGCTGACTGTGTGTCATCGAGTGGAGTGGATCACACTCTTGAACCTCTTAAAGCTCTAAGTGCCCAGAGAAATCACCCAAGATAACCTCTTAATCTGACAGGCAACACCCATGAAGGACAGAGAGGTGCTGAGGCAGCCCCAAGATCACACAGCAGAAAAGTCTACCACTGAGAACTGAGCCCCACATCTAAAGATTCCAAAAGAAGCTTCCTTCTACCGCTTCAGGTTGCTATGTAACATTGCAGCTGAGGTGCCTGGGAAGAGAAAGTCACGAAGAGAAATTTCTACCTGACACTCCCACCGACGATCGTGATTCTGACACAGGAAGTGGCTTTTCTTGTCTTTCATGGAGAATACACCTCTGCCATGGTTTCATTCATGGCTAAGCACACTTAGGAACATGCAGAGACTGAAGTGAGGGCTCTCAAGCCCCCTGCCTCCAACCCTTCCTCAGGTGACATCCTCCACCCAGAATGCCTGTCCCTCCTCCCATCCCCAGGGATGTTCTGGGTGTCCCATACCTTTCTTCCAGGAAGTCCTCTCTGGAAACTTCCCTTTCACCTGCCTTTTCCATTCCAGGTCCTTGGGAGGAATCCGACACCAGGTTCAACCACCTGGTTCATCCTCAGACTTCCAGTTGTGTCTGATCAGAAAAGAGAGCAAGCCCACATCTCTGGCACCCCAGTGGACACCATGATGATTTAGGTCAGTTTAACAGTCTCACCTCATGTGGTTCAAACCTGGCCTCCACCACCCACCCATGTGATCAGCCAAGTCACCTAAACTCACCAGTCTCAGTTTTCCCAACCTGGAAAATGCCGATGACAACCCCTTCCCCCTGGCTTGCTGTGCAGATGATCTGCAAAAGCTGCAGGCACCCCTGACACACTGAACTGCAAGTCACTCTAATGAAAGGACAGTGACGACCAGGGTGATAACCCAACAGCATGTAGGACACACTTTTCCCCTGGGCTCCATTTGTCTAAGACCACTTGGCAACTCTATCAAAGATGAAGGTCGAATGCTATTTGGTTAACATGCTGCAAACGTAGTAACTTCAAACCCTCCTGGCCAGGAGAGGAGACTGACACAAACTTCTTGGTTAGAAATTTAATAACAAACCCATTGTTCAAACAAAAGTCAAATTAATTAACTTGGAGGGTTTTTATTTTTTTCTTCCAAAACTCAGCGCAGTTTTTTAAAAAGAAAAGATTGTTCCCACCTCTTACTCCCTGGAACCAGGGGTTTGGAAAGAAGGTTACTTCACTTCCTATACTCTAGACGCATCTGCATGTGGTGATCTTCCACCCACCCAAGGCCAAGGCTATGAGTTTACTTCTGGACTCCTAAAGAAAGCTCCAGAAAAACCCAGTGACTTTATTTCAAGTTGAACAGGTCATCAAATTAACAATGCTTTACTTAGCAAAGACACTGTCTTAAAGACTGAGAGCAAATCTTCTGGTGCCGGCTGCCTGCGTGTTTCAATGGACCTACTTCCTGAATTCAGTCATTCAGTAAGTACTGGCCCAACACCTACTCTGTACCAAGGACCTACTGTGTGTTGGGCCACTGTTTCTGCAGCCTGCGATCCCCTAAAGAGTCAGCCTCTGCCCTTCCTGATCTGCCATTCTTTAAACTCTTTCTGCAGAAAGCAGGGGAGGACACGGCAGTTAGGTTCCCCAGACTGAACTGCAGCAGGTGCTCTGGGATATTCCACTCCTGGGAAGGGTGTTCAACACATTAGCCACCTGGTAGCAAGTGCCAGAAACTATGTTACAGCTTAAACAAGTTGTCATTACAACCACCTTGTGCATTAGGTATGTTCTCATCCAACAATTCAGACACTGAGAGGGGACATGTGGTGTGTCCAATGTTCACTCCACTGAAAGGTGCGGAGAGGTACAACAGGGATTAGGGCACAGGTGTGCATGGGAGTGTCGCTGAGTACTATCATCAGGGGAAGTGTTCCCAGCTGTCCTTTCTTTGTTGTTTTCCTGCCTGTGGAGAATGTGTCTTGCACTGATCCTGGGACTTGTGCTTCAATAGCGGTGTGATTTATTCCACGTACTTTCCACATTCCTATCGTGGTTTCAGCATTCATTTCTTTCCTCTGGAAAGGTAGAAAAGTACCTTCCTCCATTGTTCTCTGGCTAGGTTTTCTGAACAGCTGGAGGAATTTGAACTCTGGTTCATCTACTCTCCAAGTCTACAAGTCTAACCTGTCATTACTGTCTGTACCCTGCACAGGAGCGGCCGTGGGTACAGTGGTGGCCGCTGGGAAACTAGCAATCAAAGGGGGGGGGTCCCAGGTTAGTGTAGATCCTTGCAAATTTTGCCAGCACAGTCCCCCAAAGTAGAGAAGGAATACCTGCCTCCTACCTTGGGGAGCAAGTCTTGAGCAGGTAGGGATATTCTTTAGAGCATTACATTTCATCTTTTAAAATGCATGCATGCTTTCCATGATAGATTAACCAATATTTGTTCCTAAACCTTCCAGAAGATCTGTTTCTCCAGGAAAATGAGCTGTGTTTATAGTGGGTCTTCAAGCATTTCCCACGAGGCCCTGGGCTGTGTACCTCTAAAGCTGCAAAGTGTGGATCCGAGAGACCAGGGTCCCCAGAGATTCTATGACCATCTGTTCATTCATGCCGTCGGCTCTTTGATTCAGAGCCCGGCAGAGCCCCAGGCTAGCGGCTGTGCTGAGTCAGCAGCTCTCAGGGGGATCACCAATCCCACGTGCTCAGGAATCATTACCCCACTGCCCTACTCTGCTCCTGGAAGTGCTCCCGTGTGCTTCAGTGAAGTGGCTCCCAGGAAACAGGGCTCCCAGCAGCAGGAATCAGTCCATGTGAGCAAAGGGCAGGTTGAAGGATGGTGTAAAAATAGAGGTTGAGGGGGCTGGAGCAGTGGCTCAGTGGTTACTGCGCTTGCCCTGCATGCACGAGTACATGGGTTCAAACCCCAGTACCCACATACACAACTGAGTGTCAGAGCAAAGAAAGGCATATGAAAACTCAATAAAAATTGATTCTCTCCCTCTCTCTCTCTTTCTCTCTCTCTCTCCTTCTCTCCTTAAAAAAACAAAAAAAAGAAAATAGTTTGACCACCACTGGCCACATTTGGCCATCGGCTGCCTCCTCAAGGGTATCTGCCATGCGCAAGGAGCCCTTCCCTGGCAAGGCAGTGTTTTCTAAGGCTGGAAGAGATGAGACTAGGGTTCAGAAGATGAGGCCTTGAGAGTGAGGATCGGGGTAGGAGCTCTGCAGGAGCAACCTGGATTGTTAGAGGGATGGGTTACTTCTGGAGCACCTAAACAGAAGCTTTTCAGAAGAGCTGGCTTTGGCCCCGGGCCATGAACAACTAGTGGAATGTAAAGAAGCAGAAAGGATAGAATGAACTACCCCATGGGGCAGGAAATAGAGGCAAGTGGATATGTGGGCTGTAATCCAGGGATATAAAACAGAGGAAACAGGAATTACGGAGATCTGTGAGCATCAAGAAGGGAAGTTTGGACATTTTGCTTTCTTTTGTCTAATGAGGAGCCATGAAAGAGTATTTGATGAGGAAGATGAAATAATTAGCTAACATTTAGAAAGTTTAATTGGGTAGTCAGATGCGTGACTAATCGGAAATGAGAGTCATGAGGCCTGATGGAAGACTACTGCACCAGTCCAAGCAAGTGGCAAAGGAGGCCTGAACTGGATGGGATAGAGCAGCAACAGAAGGCAGGAACACAACCTGGGACTGACTGAAGAACTTCTTGGATTTGGCAAAAGAATAGAGAATGAGCAAGGGGAAGTTGGTCCCTGAAAATCATGCTGCCTGGGAGAGACCGAATCTCAGACCAACTTTCCATTCCTTTTTAGTGAAGCTCAGTCATCGCTCCTTGGTGAACTTAACCCCAAGTCTCATGTGTACAGCAAATGAGAGTATCCAAAAGACTCCGAAGCCACTAACAGGGAGCGTCCTTGGATGGAAAGACGGGTGCTGATAGTCAAGCTCATGACTCTCCTGTCTTCCATCATCTCCTTGCTGACATCCAGGGGTGCAGCTCAAATTGAAGAACATTCCAGAACCATAAGAGGGAATCATCAGGGAGACTTGTCCAAGTTTCCTACGCCCCGAGAGAAACCAAGGACTCAGTTGGGGTTCAAGTTGTGAAGCGCTAAATCTGTGTAGGTGTCTGTGTGTATGTGTATGCACGTGAGTGTGCATGTGTGAGTGTGTGTGTGAGAAAGAGAGCACTCTTTTAAACGTGAAGAGAGGAAAGGGGGAGAGGGAGGGAGGGAAAGATGGAAAGAGTTTCCTTCAGAGCCTCCCCGTCTCTCCCTTTCTACCACCCACCACAGACCTTCCCTACAGAACATCAGTCCCTTTACCCCTGGCCAGTGTTCAGACTGCCAGCTCAGGACAAGTGGAGTCCTAGCTCCCAAAGGGGCTGGGGCAAGCAAAAGCTGTTTCCACCATCTACCAAGATTTTTAAGATTTAAAAATAGAAAATGCTTTACATCCCCTAAATTAGTTTTTTGTTCAAAACGTAAATGGCTTTTGCTACAACGTGGATGGACCCGAAAGAATGCATGTTAAGTGAAATTTAAAAAACAGAAAAATATTGCATGATCTCAATTATATATAGAATACAAAAAATATTTATGTGTATATATATGCATATCTATTTATATGAAAGTGTATATGCACACATCCATACACACACATACACACACACACACACACACACACACACATATATGTATATATATAGAGAGAGAAAGCTCAGATACAATCAGAATAGAGAATGAAAGAAAAGGGGGAAGGAGGGGAAAGGAAATGGAGAAATACAGGAGAAAGGATACAAATTACCAAACAGGTAGGCTGAACAACTTGAGAGTATAATGTCTAATATGAGGACTACAGATTTAAATATTTATATTGGATTAGGGAATTTTGTTTAAAAAGTAGGTGTTAGCTGCTCTAGTCACAAGAAAAGCAACCCTGTAATGATAGATATGTTAATCTGCTTCACTATAGTATAATCATTTTACTGTCCCATGCAACTTCATTTAGCTTCCTGTTAAATAGGAGAGTGTCCATGAGAAATCAGGGGCTATTTTTTTTTCTTCTCGTTCCTTAAATTGTTGTAACAGACTATATTAGAGAAAAACAAGATGGAGATGCCTTGCTAAAGTCTACCTTGAAATGAGACCTGAGGGCCAAATCTGGAGGCTGATCCTGACCAGCTCAGCAGACTGCCCACACTGCCCATCCCAGAGCTGAATTTGCAATCAACCCTGATAAAAAAATCTCCAGACTGGAACCAGCGCATCGATATCAAGGGGTTATCCCTGAACTGGCTGCTTTCCCTCGGGCAGGCTCCGTGCTCCTGGCCAGCCAGAGGGCTAATCAACCCTGTCCCAGCTGGCTTTAACAAGGTGCATGCTCACTGGAGACAAAGTACACCAGCCACAGCCCAGCCTGAGACCTGCAGGGACCCGGCTTTCTATCTCTGCATCCTCCTCCAGCCTTCTTGGGAACCTGGGGGAGGCCAATGGGAAAATACACACTTTGGGTAAGATTTTATGAAAGCCGCATGACCTTTCTGGAAAGCAACTTGGCAATGTGTACACAGAGAATCTTCAAAATGTGCCCGTCCTTTGGCCCAGCAAATTCTGCTTCTAGGAATCTGTCCTAAGGAGACAGTCTGTGAAGGGAATAGCAGTGGACAAATACAGATCTTGACTCCCGCACAATCCAAAGCAGTTCAAAACAAAATTACTTTTAGGACCAATGACAGGGAGACGGTTGAATGGCTTGCAGGGCATCCACTTGAGAAAGAAATATGTGTCATTAAAACGCCGTTTCAAGACTGTTGAGGACAAGGGAGAAAAATGTATATGTGCATCTAAATGTGTAGAGACTGAGATGAAACATATCCAAATATGAAGCGCCGTCACCTCTGGGAAGCAAGAGTTGCTTTCATCTGAATGCTTTTATATCATGATGAAATGAAATCTGCCATTCTGACCATTTTAAAAGTGCACAGCTCTACACCACCACCCACCTCCAGAATGTTATTCTGCTGTCTCTGTGAGTTGGCCGACGCCAGGTACCTCCTAAAGGGGAATAGGCAATATGTCATCTGTGTGTGTGTGTGTGTGTGTGTGTGTGTGTGTGTGTGTGTACCTGGCCTATTTCACTTAGCCTCTACAGGGCCTGTGACTCCAAGTTCCTGGGCTCGCTGAGGTTCACTCATGTGCTAGCCTTGTATCCAAAGTCTTTCCTTTTTAAAAAGTTAAGTAACAATCCATAGTATGTGTACCACATTTGTTTATCCATCTGTCAATGGACACATTGTTTCTGCCTCTTGGCCAGAATATGGGTATACATACCTCTGTTTGAGGTGCTGCTTTCATTTCTTTGGGGACATCCCCAGAAGCAGAATTTCTGGATAAAGTTATTCTGTGCTTAACATAATGAAGAACAGCTGTACTGTTTTCCACAGCAAATGCACACTTCTGCATTCCCATGAGCCATGTGTAAAGATTCCAATTTCTCTATATTCTTACCAACATTTGTTAATTTCTGATTTTTTAAATAATGGTCATCCTAATGGGGGTACATTGTTATACTTGCATGTATTTTCAGAGTTTCCTGCAAGAAGCATGGATATGTTTCTAATCTGAAAGACAAAACTTGATGCTATATTTTAGAGCTATGCTTCCGGCATGATCCATTGAATGAAGTCCATGTCGCCTTTCAATGCTGCTGGCTAACTCAGGTCCTCCTCCTGCCCATCGCAAGGCACATCACAAACCCACAGCTTCTGCCTGAAGATCTAATCCTCCCTTCCATAAGCATTGATCCTGTCTAGCCCCACCCCAGCTCCATGAGTTGACACAGGTTGAAAAGGAAAAAGAAGAGATCTGAAGCTTACATAGATCCGGGATACAATCCCGGCTCCACCACTTACTAGCTGTAAGATAAACAGCTACCTTCCTGCAACTCAGTTTCCTCGTCTGCAAATTGGGATGGATGGTAGAAACCCCTTAAGGTTGTACAGCCTTGCCTACACCTGCATTTCAGGAGTCTGATAAACAATGGTCTCCACCCATTTCCGGAATTGTCTCTCCTTTCTGCCACTGGGAAGACTAAATGCCACTCCACAGATGGGTTGAAATTCAGAATATGAAGATCCCAATTCAGTGATTTACCTCTCCTTTTCTCAAACATATTCCTGTTCTTTGCACCTCCAAAAGGGGATTTCATAGTCAAATAAGTTTGGGAAAAAATAAACATTAGCATGTCAAAATTAGTAAAACAGTAATAATTTTCATATGAAAGGCCTTCAATCAATAAGCCTGTATTTCTCAAACACATCAGTCATGGAACATTTTTTTTTAAATTAAGGAGTTGAGCTGTTGTACAATTATAAATGCATATAAAATAACAATATGATGTGCATTTTATCCTATATCATCCACACCCCAGTGTCTTGATTTTTTATTTTTCTATATTCTCCCATACCAACTGTAAATGTGTGTGTGTGTGTGTATATATATATATATATATATATATATATATATATACACACATATATATATATATATATATTTGATTGCGAATTTTCCAGAATGAAGTGATTGCATAAGTATCATTTGGCTCCATGGAACCCTTTTTGGCAGTACAACTACTAGCATAACTTTGAAGGTTGGTATTCTAAGTCTCATCTCACCAGAGGCCTTGAACTTCAGTTCCTCAAAGACAATTGGCCTTGGACTCTAAAGGCACACTCTGGGGAGTGTGCTGGAGCTACAGTGGACTGGAGGTCTTGGAACATACAAATCACCTGGAGGACCTGAAACTCGAGTTCTGAGTCTAGGCTTCAGTTTCTGATTCAGTTGTTCTGGGGTGGGGACCAAGAATGTACACTTCTAAAAAATTCTCAGGTGATCTAATTTGCTGATCCAGGAACCCCACTTTGAGAACTGCTGATGTAGACAGCAAAATGGAATTCAGGACCACAGAAGAAATGTCTACATTCTGTAACACACACACACACACACACACACACACACACACACACGAAAAAGAAAGAAAAAGAAAAAGTCAAGTCTAATTCAAAACTTGAAATGTCCCTTCTCTTCTGGGACACATTCTTAAAGGAACATTTCACCATAGTTAGAGAACATGGACTTTGGAATCAGAAAAGGGCACATTTGCAAATCCCAGCTTGACCACCACCCACTGAATGAGCAAGTTTACTAATATTTTCCAAGCTGAGTTTCTCCAACTCTAAGATGGGGATAATAAGGGTAATACCTAGCTCACAGAATTTCTGTGATGTTGAAATTAAGCACACAGAATGCTTGGAGCATGCCCAGCACCCAGTGCATGCTTAACAACATTGCTATTTTTAAAAAATAACTTTGTTATTTAACCACCTTACTTGGTAAACAGCCCATTATCTATGCTTGCAGGTGAAACTTTTGAAGACAATGACTGAAATGGACACTGTATTTCACTCTTTCTTCCACCTACCACCTTATGCAAACACATAGTGATTTTTTTTTTTTAGTGGCAGACCCTGTCTGCTTCCCCACAATAGTGGCCCTAGGACTGGACTCTTATATTGGGCTGCCCACAAATATTCACTAGCCCTGGCCAGTCATGATGCTAGAGACCAAAAAAGTGTGGTCCCTGAATGGTGCCAACCAAGCTGGCTCATTGAGGAAAGGCAGAACTGTGACATTCCTAATTCACATACTGAAGTCCTAACCCCAAGATCTCAGAATAGGACTCTATGTGGAGACAGGTTTCTAAAGAGATGAGTTAAAATGAGGTCAGTGGGCTGCGTCCTCATCCAATGACCCAGTGACTGATGTCCTTATGAGAGATTAAGACACAGATACACTTGGAATTCTCTGAACCTCTGTTTCTTCCTTCCTTTAATGGGGTTGCTGTAAGTGTTAAGGTGGTGCATCCAGTGTGAGCTTTAGTACCACAGTTCCACACTACCCCTTGCCAGGACAAGCATAATCGCCTCCTAACAAACCCGCCGGTATCCATACTTGCCTCACTTCCTGGTCTCACTGCTCTAAAATTGAGCGTTTTGTTTTTTTTTTTAAGGTAATCAGATCATCTACTGGGCTACTTAAACCCCTCCAACAATGCCATGTGGTACTGAGGTAGAAAGCCAGAGCCACCGCCACTGCCTACAAAGTTCTATAAAAGAAGCTCCTGACAGCCTCCTGGCATAGTGCTCCCTTCACGCCCTATACTGCATTCACAGTGGGGTCTTACAGCTTTCAAAATAAGCTTTCCCTACCTCAGGGCCTTTGCAGTAGCTGTTCCCACTGCTTGGAATGCTCTTTCCCCAAATTTCCACCTTGCCAGCTTCCTCTCCTCAGAGAGCCCTGTCCCACCATCATTAAGAACGATGCACTAGCATTTTATGCTGCTGTCTTCCTCCATGTTAGCAGGAGCTGATCATCACCTCCAAAGGAGCAGACTCAAGCTCTGTAATTCATTGCTGCATCCCCAGCGCTATAACCAGTGCCTAGAAGGAGCTTAGGAAACACGTGTAGCCTAGAAAGTGTACGTGAAAGTACTTCGTACACTGTAATGTGCTTCGTAAATGTAAGGACAATCCATGGATCCCAAAGACCCAGCCACGTACGTAATTCAAAGAAAATAGGGAAAAGGGTGGAGTGGATGGAAAATTCAGGGTAAATATGAAGGCATGTCAAGCAGTGATTCATGAAATAAAGCAAGCGACCCGTGTGCTAAACATGAGAGGCCTGCGGGCCAGAGAACACAAACCACACTGAGGGTTCATTTATTCTAGCTGGGCCTCGTCTGCTCCACCCAGCCATAGCAACTGTGCATGTTACAGGCGGCTGCAGTTCGCCCAGGGCCTGGCAGCAGAACACCCGCCTTGGGGGTGCCTGGGAGGGGCATCCTGGCCTTGGAAGTAGGCTGACTCACCACCATCACCCTAGCCCTCCCCACCTGCATCTGGGCCCTCCTAACTGCAGCACTGCCTGCCCAGGGCCTGCACTCCCTCGGCGGGTGGGCCTGTGATTCACAGATGGCCCGTCATTCCCAGTGCCAGCAGAGCACCACCGAGCCTATCTTTAGAAGTTCCGCAGGCTGAAAAATCAATTTACCCGCCTGGCACAGGGGCCTAGAGCCTCCCTGTGAACATCAGTGGTGGGCAGCATGTGGCTTCCCCTCTGCCTGCCTTGTTGCATCAGACCTGGCTCAGGGTCGGAAGGGCCAGGTAGTGCCACCTCCAGATGCACAAAAATTGCTGCACCCAAAGGGTGCATAGCTCACCAGGCCCCACCAGAAGCTGCAGGCAGACACCAGACCCTATGGGGAACCTGATCACTGTATCCTGGCTTCTGGAAAAGTGCACACCCTGGGTGGTCACCTGGCACCTAGTCCACAGAAGGTCACATCAGAACAATTTGCCCTAGTGGTGTGAATTTCACCTTCTCCTGAGAACACTGACCAGAGGTACAAGAACAGCATAGACAAGAGGCAGATTTCCAAACCAGGCCCCAGGCTTGACCCCTACTGCAGGGACTGCCAGTGAACCCCACTGGCTAAAGAGAAGCCTGTGCAGCAACCTCATGAGACACTCCACTGCACCAGTCGATCATCCTTCCTCCTTTCAAAAGAGACTCATCAAGTACCTGTCTTGGAGAGTAGAATAGGATAAGAAGGAAACTGGGGAGCAAGAGAAGACAAAAGAAAACTCAGGCCCTGCCTATCCTACCTCCCTCATTTCTTTGACACTTTTGAACTCTCTGTGCTCTGCCTTTGAGATATCCAAGCAACCTCTGATCTTCTGCCCATATACCTAGATCTAGGTACTATTTTTATAGAAATCCAGAGAAATGCCCTGTGTCATTCAACCACGTAGCCTTGAGCCCTGCCCGCTCCATCCTGTTTTCCCTGACATTGAGATCGAGCTGTCCTGAAAGGAAGGAAAACACAAGTAGGGTCACCCCAGCTTCTAGCAGAGAAAGGTGAATGACCCAGAAGAGCTTGAGGGTTCAAGAAGCACCTCTGGGAACTTACAGAAGCACAGCCCTGCATGTCTGTTTCCTTAATTCAAACAAGGGGTCCAAGCTCCAATCACAGGAGCCAGCCTGTAGTGCTTAGGGAGCAGGGTATGATTGCTCTGCCCAGACTCTCCTCGCCAGGAGGGACACAGGACTATGGACATGCTTCTTGAATCTTGCTTTCTTCATTTTAATAAAAACTGGGCACCCATATTTTTATCCAAAATCTCTTACTTTGGAAACTTAAGCAATTAATGCAAAAACAGCTTTTTGTAAACTATGAACCCAAGCAGATGAAACCAAACATGCTTGGAGACCCCCGGTTTGTCCCCTCTGAAAGAGAGGGCTGTGTGATGATTCTGGGGAGCATGCTCAGGTTTCCATCCTTCTCCGCTTCTCCCCAGGGAGGTCATCCTGGGCTGCTGCCCAAACACGAGGCCCAGCCAGAGGGTAATGAGCCAGGAAATGTAGCTCCTCCCATTTTGAGGTAGGAACAAGAAACTGATGGGAACTCCCCCTCTGCCCTGCAGTAGCCACTTCCCAAATCCTTAGGGTTTGCTCTCCTTTGCACAGCTCCAGGCTAATCCCTCACCCTCCTAGCACCTGGGCCTATGGGTGTGCTCTGCACAAGTGCTCAGCTGACCCTGTCTAGCAGGAAGCTCCTCAATGAAAGGACTGCATCTTTACCGTCCCACCCCCACAGCCAGCTCAGATCTCAGAACACAGAAGCAGCTCCTTGCAGAACTGGACTAAAGGGCCCCCAGGGGCAAATGTTTTCTGAGCATCGCCCTGTGCCAGGGACTTTCCAGGGATGTGCAAGGCCAATGAGATGAGTGTGACACATCCAGGGGCTTCTGGGGATGGCAGGCATTTGAAGGTGTTTAGAAAATCCCCATCAATGAAGGAACCCCTATCAGGCTGCTCCTGACCAAGGCCACCTCCTCCCAGCGTCCCCTGATCTCCAGTACACTTTCACACTGGCTGCTCCTGCCTGCCGTGCCCTTCCCTGACAGCCACCAAAATCACCCTACCAAAAACTCTCACCACTTGGACTTAAACCTTGCAAGGGCAGGGCTTTCGCCTGCTCTGGTCTCTGCTGCATCTCCAGTGTCTGGGACGGCACCTGATTCACGGTAGGGACACAGTAAGTGTTGGCTACACAAACAAATTGAATAATAAGAAAGAGACATTTCTAAAAGCTCCTGAGCCCCATGCTGAGAAGCAGTGGGACCCCATTAGAGCCTCTTAGAGGCAACATTGGGGGTGCCTAGTGAGGGGCAGGAGCGGGGAGAGCCTCTGGGTGTGTGCTGAGGGACCAAAAGTGGCCCAAGAGCCACAGGCCTGCGAGCAAACCGGCAGCATCCTGGAGCAGATGAGTGGGGGGCAGGTGAAAGGTGAGGGCCGATGGTGTCTGGGCACACAGCACGTGCATGAAGAAAGGTGAGGGTGAGAAGCAGGCATGCGTGTGCACACACATGTATGCATGTACGCATTTGCATGCGTGTGTGAGTGGAGAAAGCGAGGTCATGTCGGTGGAGAAGCTGCTCCCTCTCTCTGGTGAGAACTCAGACTGGAGAGGTAAGAGGGCCCTGTTCTGGGGTTTTCAGAAGAATTCAGCCCTGTGTGGCCTGTGTCCAGCCTCTACCGAGCTGTATGGAAGGAACAGAGCACAGAGACTCAGGCCTTCTCCACTAAATAACCCATGGGTAGTTCCACAGAGGCACTCGCAGGAAATCCGCCAAAATACCCTGAGCACCCTGGGCCTGGGTTCCCTGGTGTCCTTCAACAGGAGCCAGGGCCTAGCGATCTGACCCCAGAGTCTAACACACACATCTTTGTGGCCACGAAGGCAGCAGTGCACAGTATGGGCATTTGATTGTTAGTAAAACATCCACTGAGTGTCACAGCCATGGGGACCGGCAGGGCTCTGAGATGCTAAGAGTGGCTGGGCCATTTTGCTGAGTCAGGGCTCAGAGGGCCAGGAGGCCTGTTCCCTGCCAACCCGTCCCAGCAGCTGTGAGACAAGGACAGGACACCTAAAGGGCCATGTTCCCAGCCTCCACTCCTCCCACTCCATGCTGACTCCTGCCCACCTCACTGGTCACATCTTCTCCCACTGTCCACCAGTCTCTGATCATTTCTTCATCCAACGGAAGCATTCCCACCTCCAGGCACCCTTCCAAGGTGCAGAACCTAAGAGGGCAGACAAAATGCTCCCTGGTGGAACAGACATTGCACTCAGAGGATATGACACAGATAAGCTACTGCAGATGGTGACAAATGTCCTGGAGAAGACAGAACACGGTGGGAGGGAGGCAGGAAGAGGACAGGACTGCTCAACAGCAGCCCAGCTCCTCCCTCCCCAGAAGCCTCACAGCTGCTGTTCCATATGCCTGAAGTGCTGTTCCCTCAGATGTCCCTGTAGTTTCCTTTTTCAGGCCCATTAACCCTCTCATTGGTTATTTCTGGAGAGGGACCCTCCCTGACCACCTGCATACTCACATCACTACTCCTTAGCCTGCTTCATAGTTTAAAAACACTTAATGTGCAAAGTTAAATTAGTGTTCATTTGCCCTGGTTTTGCTTCCCACTCCGGTGTATAAAGGTCCATCTTAGCACCTAGAACAAGTGAACACACAGCAGACTTGGGACTTGAATTTCACCTTTTGTCAATTCTGGTTAAGCAATCCCCTCCTCCACAGGCAGGAAGTCATTAACACTCCCTGTGAATCCATCCCTTCTCTCCAGGGACCTTAAATTGGCTCTGTCCCTGACTTACTTAGGGGTGAACCTCTGTGAGCAGCCCTTCCTTCAGGAACCATTGCTGAGGGGGGAGCTCTGTGCTCACCTGAGTTGTGGGGGTTCCAAGGAGAAGGAATGGATCAGTTAGGAGAGGAAACAAACTTAGCTGCCCCCTCGATTGACCATCAAGGACAACAGGTCTGTGGTCTAATCCCTGTCCCAAATGAACTGGGCAAAACCCAATGATGGTTGGAAGCCACACGCACTCTATTAATGCACACTCAACAGAAGACGCCTCCCCGTTGCTAAGCACCCACTGTACACACACGGTCACTATTAGAAAGTTAATCATGGAAAATGCTGAGGTCTCTTTCCCCAGCCCTGCATCTCTCAGCTCCTCACTACAATTTCATCGTCCATATAATGTTACCGGACAGTGCTACTGGCTCTGTCCTTTCGCTTGTCCCAGGCCTTTGTGACCTTTCCATTCCCCTTAAGCCACAGGCGACGTCAGTCCCGCAGAGCCCTAAGGCACACTGGCGTTGGGCTGTGCCTGGCCAGGGCTAGCACAGAGACATTTTCCATGCAGCACCAGTCAGCCAGATGGTCGGGGGGGGGGGGGTTAAGGCAACTGGCTGTATCACCCAGATCTGCTTCAGGAAAAGGCAGAGCAGCTCAGGTCCCCACCTTGGCAAGTGACGATGTCCATACACCATCTCTACCCAGAGATGGCAGATCCAAGCAAAAACTGGTTCTCTATCCTTGCTTTCGGAGCATGGATTATTTCCTCCCTCATATGACCAGAGACATGGTCATGTTCAAAGGCCAGTCTAATGAAATGTTTAGTGCCCACTTGTCCGTCAACACCCCAGTGAGCAGATAATTGATTTCTTTTGTTTTATGATTATTCGTGGCACTAGTTTCCTTTCCATTAGCCTGGATAACCAAGGGAAGACTGTAAAAGAGGATTAATATCATGGCCAAGGTCAGTCAGCTGGTGCTGCTGCCTCTCCAACCCAGAGGCTGAATTATTACAGCTTTTATTAATAATAGAATAGCAAATAACATGAGCAATTGTAAAGCAAAGGAAGTCTGTGATTACCTCAGCAGCTAAGACCTTCCTTGCTGAAACACAGAATGGAAAACGTGTCCCAAGGTTCGATAGGAACCTTCTGGTAAGAGAAGTGCCTTCAGCTTAGACTGAAAATCAGAACAGGTCCTTGCATGAGGGTATAGAGAATGAGGTCAGGACTGGCTCAGGGCTGTTCCTGGCGCCACCAGCCATGTGGCCCCCAGCAAGGTGCCTCACTTGGCAGGTTCTCCAGTTCCACTGGGGTTAGTGAGGACTCAAGGACTTGGGACACTTAAGGAGTTCAGCATAGTGCCCAGCATGTAGCAGCACTCTCTAAACATTAGCTGCTATTATTAGAGTTATTATTAATGTTAATAGCAATTTGAGTGTGACTGACATGATCTCATTTGGACCCCATGCCAATCCAAGACTAGAGATGAGAAAGGTCCTATGTTATCTGTTGGCCAGCTCACACCATCACAGCCCTCTGCCCTGACAGCCAGGCTTGCACCAAGCCTACTCCCTCACCATCAGTCCTGTCCCCATTTTGCAGAAGCTTCCTGGGAGGTTTTATCAGAGAAAGGCATGCACATGTTCTCAGGCTGCATCTTGACAGAGGAAGACCTGGGTTGGTTTGAGCATCAGCCCCACCAACAACCCTACCCTAGGAAGATATCAAAATCCCCAAAGTTTCAGTTACAATAAAACATCTTCCAAATTTCTCCATTTAGTGATTCCCCCAAAGTCCAAGTAAACTCCTCATTCATTTGCTCAACAGACATTTATTGAGCATCTACTATGTGCCAGGATCTGCAGGTGATGGCATTAAGCTAAGCTGTGGTAGATAAGAAGATCTAGCATATGGAGAGCAGGGAGGACAATGACTTCAGCCAAAAAGAACAATACTTGCAAAGGAGTGTGTCATGTTCTCTGAGGACAGGATTACAGGGCTAATATCCAGGACAAATGAACCCTTTTCTTCCACATTCGTCCAAAAGCACAGGAGGCACTTTAAGGCACAGAAGGTACCATCTTCAACTCAGGAAACCTCTCTGATCTCCATCTCCTGTCATCTGCTGTCCCCTTTTTGCTGTCATCTGTTGTCCTCAGTTTCCATCCTGGGGCCTAATTCCTGGTGGTGGAAAAGTGGAAGGTTGGAAGCAAGCCAACTACTGCCAGCAGCCCCAGTTCTGCCAGGTACTGCTTTAGAGGTTTGGGGCAAATGGCTCAACCACTTTGTGACTCAGTTTCCTCATCTGGAAGCCACAGATACAGGAAACCACTTCTGGGAGCTGCTGTGAGGATCAGACAGGTTAAGGGGTGTGGGGCTTTCACTCAGTCCCTGGCTCAACAGAGGTGCCTACCAGATGTGAACATTGGCATTGCCTATCGTGAGCACCTTCATCTTTACTATCAGCTCCCCCTTCTCTCCTGGCCCCTTGGGAGTGAAGACAAATTGGGTGAATGAACATGGCCCCCAGGACCCACCCAGACTACCAACACCAGGCCCCTCTGCCTTAGCTATGGCTAGACATGCCCAGCCCAAATCCTCAGCCTGTGAGTGAGGCCCAAGAAGACCAGGGCTTCCCAGAAGACCCCAGGAGCCATTTCCAGTTGGCTCCTTCAGGAGGCCACCTCCAGCACCTAGGCTGGAGAGAGCGGGCATGGGGGAGTGTGTGACTGCACAGGGGTGTCTGTACTGTGCCTGAGATGTGCCCTCCCCCAGATGACTCTCCTTCCTCTATTTAACTTTCTCAAAACCACCCCCAAATGTTTTGCCTTTTCAGTTTGCCTCTCCTCCTCGACACCCCCATCTGGCCCAAATCCCCAGTAGTCTCAGAATTGAGTAACTGTCGGAACTGCGTTTAAGGATGCTAATTTGAACACACACACGTCAGAAAAGGCAAGCTGGAACATTTTCCTAGCAACAGCCCCTCACCCACACTCCACAGCTGTCACTGCCCAGGAGTGGGGCCTAAGGAAGCTGGGGCGAGCGTAGAGGCCCGCTGCGGGGCGCTGGCACGGGGCCTGCTTCCGGCCTCCCAGGGGTCACACTCTACCACACTACCAGTTCCACAAGAAACGGATCTCAGGAAGCCAACGTTTCCATCAACCCACTGGATCACATTGCAAATGCACAGAACTGCGAAGGCAGACAGCTTCCTTTAATAAACCTGAAGTCCACCATTTGAGTAAGCCTCATGCCTTCAGCAGCAGCAGCCAGTACCAGAAGTGAGCACTTTTCCCTGTTTTTCACATCAGAATCCCATGGAGTGGCAAATTCCTCCAAGCAGCCATGGAAAATGTCCCCTCCTCTGGGAAGTCACCTTTTATCCCCCTCCACTCCCTCAACTGGGGGCATAGTTTTCCTTCTCTGAACTCTCTCACACTCTTCCCCCATATCTATCATATGTTGAAAGAGCATGGCCAAGTTACTTCACACTTCAGCTCCTCCCCCAGACTGGGACATCCTTGAGAAGAGAAGCTTTGCCCTTCTTGACCTTGAGTCTGGCTGGCACTCCCACAAACTGGGGTCAAGGGCAGTCATGGGTTACACACGTGGTCATGAGCTCCAGGTTTCCTTAGCACCAGCAGGCTTAGATACCACCAATAAATGCACACACTTTATCTGCCAGAATGTCTGGTACATAGTAGGTACTTAATAAATATTTATGGGTTGTTAAAATGAATCACCTTGGAGCTCAGATCAAGGAAATGTAAGCCAGGGGTCCCCTACTTGGCAGAGAGATTCCCACAGTGTGGCAGTGTGTAGGGGTGGCAGAGGTCAGAGAAGAGATGCTGGAATGCAGAAAAACAGCTAAAAGAACTCAGAGGTGCTATGTGTCTCTAGTTAGGGATCTATTTCCAGAAATTATAAAACTTCTCTGCTCCTCCATTTGGGTGTAGTTTGCACAGGTGGGTTCAGTTTGGAAAATCCAGTGTATACTTTGGTAGGTCTGCTTTTCAGTATTACACGATGGTTGAAAAAATGATATAATAATATTTTCCCCCAGGGGAACTTATCTTCAATGTCCAAGAGAAGTCAACGTGACAATAGGCTTTGCGTGGCAAAAGTCCTCTCTCAGCTCAACTTGTACCACCTGTAGAGGAAGACGTGTCTCCATGGAAGAAAGGAAAGAGGTGGAGTGTGCGACGAGTCAAAAGGGAATGTGGAACACTTGGGGAATAGGACAGCAGAGAACTTTCCACTGGCATGACAAGAGGAGGAGCCCTGATGGAGGCCATGCTCCATCCCCAGACCTACTGAGCGGAAGTGTCCAAACATCAAGTGAGCCAAGAATGTGCAAATGTGGTCTCTCAGAATCAAAAGGCTACCCCTGACTCCTCTGGGCACGTTCAAAGACCTGCAAGTTTCTGACACTCTACAAAGCACACAGGATCTGGAGCTTGGTTTTAGAAACCTCTGCAAGACCGTTGGGTGTGTGTTGAGTTCCTCACTACTGACTGCCATGGAGACTTGGTTCTAGGAAACAGTAAAACAAGGTCCTGAAGCAGCAGAAGGTTGCCATATTGCTCAAGTAGGGTGGCATATGCCAGGACTGAGGGACCTGGGTGTAGTTATCCAGGAGCCCCTTCCCACCCATGCTTTCTGCCCCTGACATCAGAGCATTGCAGACAACCAGAGTCTTGACAGAAAAGAGACGGCTCTGAGGAGTGTTCTGAAGGTTATGCAGGAGAGAAGAGGATGTCGTGTGAACCCACCCACTCTCTCTGGACACTGGGGTCAAGGACAGTGGTGTGAACATGAGCTGCACCTGCCTTCAGCACCAGTAGTGGCCTGGGCGATCATCACCTAACTGCTTAACCCAATCAATAATCAATCATCCAGATCTCAGCCCACAAATGAGTCTGCTTTCAGCGAGGCGGGGTGGTTGGACATTTCCCTTTACATAATCTCATCTAGATAACAGCTACTGTGACTTAATTTTGCAGTACCGTGGACAGGTTAAAATAAGATGAAATCAACATTTTCTGGACGTCATGTAGTCTTAATTGGTGCAATTCGGCAGGCATTTATGGAGGGCCAATTGCACCCCAGACGCTACTGTAAGCAGGTCCTTGGGATCAGGCAGTGAGAATATGTAAAAGGAAAACAAAATGAGGCTCCCCCTGGAAGAGCAACAGACCTAGCTGAGGATAAGCCCTTGGGTGGAAGCTCTCTGCGATGCTCTAAGACTTCCTAAGCTTAGCTTTTCCTCATGCTCACCCCCAGGTGAGGGTTAGAGATGCCAATGTTAACTGATTAATTTATTGAATGAAAATGACAGGCTCTAAAATTCGTTCTGGAGGCAGGTAAGTGGCCTAGTTCTGGTCAATGTGACAAAACTGACAGCTTCTGGGGAACTCTGGGGAAAAGTTTCCTCTCTACATAAAGCCCACTCCAGAAGAGATGATCCTTGCCCTGCCTCTGGACCTAACCACATCTGCAAGTGATGTCTGGAACTGCTGCAGCCATCTTGCAGGTACGAGGGGAAGCTGACATACAATGCAGCTGCCAACAGGACTGCAAACTAAAGACAGGGAAGAACCTGAGACCTCCTCTACACCACAGAGCAGCCAGCCATGCACACTGGAGTCCCTTCTCATCCATCATCTGTTCTACTCAGAAGACATAACATTTCCAACATTTCCTTTCTCTTTAAGCCAACTTGAATCGGTGTTCTCCATGATTTGTAGGCAAAAGCATCCTGACTAATGCAAGTGATCACCAATTTGAAAAGAATAAAAGTATTCGAAAGCACTCTAAACTCTAGAGCTACATCACACAGGTTCACCTTCTTTGAATGCCTAGAAAACACTCTAGAACACCGACCAGACACTCAAGTCTGGACATCCTTTTCTTTGTATAAACTAAGAACACCCAAATGTTGACACGTATCAGTTGCTTCCATTCTAGACCGACACAAGAAGCTGGGATGTTTTCATGGGAAGCAGGACTAACTTGATCCTCCCCATGTAGATGTGAGCACAGCCTTGGACTAGGAAGAGCAGGTGGGTCACACAGGTGGGTCGCTGCCAGATGCTGCGGTGTTGATGTTTCTGAGCTTCCAAAGTGGTGTCCCTTGTGCTCTACCTATGAAAGAGTCCCCGACCTCTCAACCTGCTTCCTAGCTGAGATTTTAGCAGGTCAGAAGACGTAGGTTTCCACCTTTCTCCCCGTCCTTCTCCTTCCCCCCACCTTTCTTCTCATTCTCCCCATCTCTCACTAAACAAAGTAATAAAAGAAACAGTAATTATGTCATCAAGCATTAGATGATGCCATCCTGTACAATAAGAAACGAACACCTCCTGAGCTCCACTGCCGTTTCCCTTGGGAGCATTGTGTGCAAATATAGTAAACAGCAGGAGAGGGAAGAGATGCCGGCACATACTTCTGGGAACACGTCATGTCCCTTTAAGACGAGGTCCACTGTTCAGTTCCATTCTAGGCCAAGGCTCAGGTTTCAAGCCCGAGGTCTCCTTACCGCCCCATGCAGTATTAATATGCCCTGGCACGCTCCCAGGTTTGTATTGTGAACCATAATCGGGGCTGGCTTCCACAGGACAAACTGGTTTGGGGATCCCTCTTCATTTCCCCAGAGGGCCTTCCTCCTCCCCAGGGCCAGGCCACCCTCCCCAGAGGTGCACACGAGGCTCATCCACCAGCAGCTAATACTGCAAGGAGAGGGTCTTCCATGGGGCCTGCTTACACAATGGAGACAGAGCGCCCTGTCCTGTGGGTGTCACAAGGGTTAGGGGAAAAGGTGCCCTGGGATCCAACTCAGGGTCACCTCTGCATTAGACCTGGAAGTCCCATGAGAATGTCCAGGTCCTATAGGCTCTCCACAGAGGTCCCACCACCCCACCCACCCTCTGGCTATGGCACTATTTCCAGGACAGCCCATGAGCCATTCCTATTTGTGAAAAGAGAGAGGGAGAGGTGAGGCTGGTGGGAGAGAAAAGAGAGGGGCAGGGAAGAAGCTCTGAGGAAAGGCAAGGTGAGGAAAACTCAGAAGGGTGGGTACAGCTGCATCCCCCATGCAGCCCTCGCACTCAGGGACTCATGGGGCTGCATGCTGCGCCGGAAACTGGGACTAAGAAGGGTGCCCAGCACTAGGCACACAGTGGGTGTCTGTTAGTACCTCAGAGTTTGTCCCAAGAAGAGCAAGTGGAAAGGGCAGGGCTCTGAGCAGAGGGCGGGGCCAAAATGTGCCCTCAGCATACAGCAATTTCTTCAGTTAGACAAAATATAGACCCCGTGGCCCAGCAATTCCATCCCTAGGTATATACCAAGGAAATTAAAAATAAGTGTTCAGCGAGGCACCGTGGTGCATGCCGGTAATCCCAACAACTCGGGAGCCCGAGGCAGGAGGATCACAAGTTCAAGGCCAGGCTCAGCAACTAAGTAAGATGCTGTCTCAAAATAAAAATAAAAAGGGCTGGAGACATAGCTCAGTGAGCTATTGACCCTGGTCCAATCCCTCATATCACCAAAAAAAAAAAAAAAGTGCAAACAAAGCTTGTGTACAAATACCCATAGCAGCACTATTCACGTAACAACCAAAGGCGGAGAGAAGCCAATGTCCATCAGTGGATGCGTGGATAAGCAGAATGTGGTGTGCACGCTCAGTGGAGAACCTTTCACCATGGAGAGGAATAAAGTGTCGGTGCTGCTCCATGGACCAACCCTGGGAATTTTATGCTCCATGGAAGAATCCAGGTCTGTCTAATTCAACCTCACACCCCTCGAATCTAGCACAGAACAACCACCTAAATGAATGAATGAGTTAAAATTAAAAATTAGTAAAAACAAAGAAGGCTCAATTCCTGGATAGGTAACCCCGCTCCATCCCAGGACCTCTCTAGGGAAAAAGACCCGGAGATGCCAGACAGACAGTGGCCAGGTCAACGTCACCACCAGGAGAACTGGGAGGTCCTGATCACAGTAGAGAGCGGACACCCCGGCCTCACATTCAGCCTTCACTCTTTTATCAAGGGAGCTGAGCACGAGGCCCTTTCTACTCATATCTCATCCAGATCTGCAGAGGTTAAATCCCTCCTGAGAGGTGACAAGCCCAGCTCCAGGAGGTGAGTAGCATGCCCAGGTCACAGGCTAATTACTCAACACTACCGCCATTGAAGCTGAAAAATGTAGGATTTTTAAATCCCTTTCTTCTTCTTTTTCCTATAATGTTCACACAGTGTCCTCATAGGGTCCACAATCCTACAGCAACACAAGGAGGCTGGAGGCACAGAGAGAGGACAAACAGTCCTCAGGGTCCTGGGATTATCTGAGTCCAGGTGGGCCCTACACTACTCACTTTAGGAACCAAAGTGACTGACCAGGATGGAAAGTAGGACAGGAAGAAGTGATCCTCGGGGAAGACACGTAAAGATTCAGCCCAGGGTTTCCACTTTTTGTTTGTCTTTGACACAGTCTAGATCTGTCTGGGTCTTTTCTTGTTTTTCCCCCCTCCATTTGTAAAATAATATGGTAAAAAACATCTAAGCCAAACACAGAATAGAATAGATCATCTCTGAGATTTCTCCTAGCTCTCTGGCTTTACTGCCACCATGACTAACAACTTCCCTGGGAGGATCTATAAAAGTGGACATCTTGTCCCATACCCAGCAGAACCTACGTCTGGGAGCAGCCTGCTCCACCTGCCTGATGGGATGTGGGAAGCCGAGCCAGCCCACATTTCTGTGCAGCATCTCACACCAGCCCCCTACACACTCCCTGCACCAGGAATGGACCAGAAAAGAAAGCCTCTTGGCTCTGCTCCTCCCATGTACTCTGCTCAAGACTTCCAGTGTAATGTACCTCAGTAGTACCCCAGATTATATCAATTCTCTTCCATCTTCCTGATTTCTACCACGTCTTCATGCCCCGAGTTAAAAAGAAGTGCATATTACTTTTTAGTTTTTTTATTAAGGAATTGAGTTGTGGTATAATCATAAAAGCTTATAAAGTAACAATATGATATGTATTTAATCCGAACCCAGAGTCACCCCACGTTGTCCATACTCCAGTCTCTTGATTCTTCTATATTTCCCCCATAACAGCTATAAATGTGTGTGTATAGATATGATTGGGAATTTTCCAGAATTTCCAGAATTAAAGAATTCCCCCATAACAGCTATAAATGTGTATATATATATATATAAGTATATATATATGTATATGTATATATATACATACGATTATGAATTTTCCAGAATTAGATGATTGTATAAGCATTATTTGCCTTCTCAATGGGGGTAAAGAACATGTACATTGTTAATTATCTCACTAAATCCCTCCCTATCCTCCCTCCCTCCCTCTGCCCTCCCCGCTCCACTTGTCTATGGTTCCTCTAGATTATGTGTTGCTATGCTTTTGCTGGATCGAATACATAAGTTTCACAACCTTGCCCCCCTGCCTTGGATTTGCTCTAGCCTCCACAAATGTTACTTTTTAAATGGACTCAAAATTACCTCATATTTTTTTTCCAAAATAGCATTTTGGAAAATGCTATCTTGGGGAATAATATCTGTGAAACCACAAGGTCTGATGTGCTAGTTCTGTTTTTTCACAAGCACATTCAAATGCACAACTATAAGAAGACATTCCTCTGTGTCCCTCCTATAGCATCTCGTCTACCAGCAGAACTGAGGAGCTGTGGAACCCAGCAGGAGCTCACCTTGTCATCCCCAGCAACCCCCTAGGTCTCAGCTATTCTCTACTATTTTATAGAAGATGAACTGAGACCCTGGGAGTCCAGTGTTTAAGGCCACACAGTCAAACACCCCAGCTAGGTTTCACACCAGGGTGTGCCTCCTTCCAAATCCTAAGTCTTTGCTGCTCTTGCAAGCACCCAGCTTGACTGCAGCCTACGGGGGTGAAAGAAAGTCAAGAGATTGTAAATAATGCCATCGACCTTTATCACCTATTAGACTTAATCCCATCCTAAGAACTCGACAGCAAGATTTTCCATGATAATCTGAAACAAGAGTAATTCATGTATGCATAAGCAAAGCTGACAGCCAGCATTGCCAGAATGGTCAGAAGGAGAACGCCACAGGAGTCCTGACCAGTTCACTCTGTGGGCAGGCGCTGCTCAACTTCCCCAGCAAGGTAAAGTTTATTCCCCATCTGGGCAACACTGCGTTCACACTGTCCCAGGCCAGAGGCTGCACCACCAACCCTGCCAGCCCTCCCAAAACACATAGCTTAGTCACAAGGGACCCTGGCTATGCATGTGCATGACTCAGCACACATTCATCAGGCCTCCAGGAAAAATAACAGCAAGAGCACGTGGGGTCAGAAGTGTTGTCTTAAACACAAAAAGCCCAGATTCCACACACACAGCCACCGATGACAACAGCTTCCATCTCAGCCTGGAAAATCAGGATTGATGCTCAAGGTCATCTGGTCCTACTTCTCATAGGATGGCAAGAGAAAATCAGAGGTAAGGAAAAGGCCATGAAGACTAACTCAAGGGCACTCCGCTGTGTCAGATCAGGGCTGGGAGGAAGGGCCCCCATCTCAGGCCAGAGCCTGGATCCTGGAATGGCACAGCTTCCCACAGAGGCAGCAGTCACAGGTCCAGGGCATCTCTTTGTCCCCACAGCACTGATGAGATTGTCAATTACAGAGCCATCTTCTAAATTCAGGAATCAACAAAGCATAAGTAGAGAGCCCAGTTACCCATTTGAATTCAACTACAACAACAAAGAAAAATGAAGAGAGAAACTACCCAGATCATTATCCCTCTGAAGGATTTTCACTAGCAAGTCAATGTACATCAGAAACAATCTCCTACAAAATACAGCAACTGAGGGAAATGCACACAGAAGAGGCTTGCAGTGAATTCCAGCCTAACGGGAAGCACGCTCCCCACCATGTGTCATGCAATAGGAAATTTCAGCAGAGTCCCTCAAGCAGGCTAACGTTCAATTCCGTACTATGCTAGTTAAAGAATTGAAATAATTTAAAAATATGTGCAAAGTAAACAGGCTTCAAGAAAATGCACTCAAAGGTAACTGACTGGTATTTCCAGGTGGAAACTAGACTGGGTCCTGCCTCTATCCACATTCATAAATATTAGCAAAATATAAACATGACCTTTGGAAAACATCTCATTTGTCCTGAGAGACCATAATATACTAATAACGATCAGGAAACTTGGAATCAAATGTCCTGGTTTTGAGATCCAGCTCTGTGTGGTCATAATGCCATGTGACCTTAGCTAGTTACTTGTCTCTGTTTCTTCCCTAATACCTATACCTATACCCCATACCTTCCAGCCTACATCCTATATGTACCATTTATACCTATAACCTACATCTACATCTACAACCCATACCGACAAACTATACCCCACGTCCCAAATTTATAACCTAGAGTATATATCTCAATAGCCCACAATCTACATCTTATACCTACAGCTCATAGCCTATAAACCTATAAGTACAACCTACAACTAGATTCACAATAAAACATACCTTCAACCCAAACCTACACCTCACAACCTACATCCTATAACCACATCCTATAACTAATAGTAGCCACACATCAATTCCCTAACTGCATCCTGAGTCTAGAAAGAAGGAACAATATCCCAAAAAGTCCCAACCGGGGCTCAAAAATTGAAATGTTCATCATGTAACTCCTATTCATCTACCCAATACTACTCCAGGCCTATTGGATTTGATCCGAAAAGTTTATCACCCTCCTTTTGAAAAATAAAGATAAGAAAAGCTTCAATGCAGTGCTAAAAAAAGAAGCCAGGAGCTGTGGTGCACACCTGTAATCCCAGCAGCTCATGAGGCTGAGGCAGGAGGATTGCAAGCTCAAAGCCAACCTCAGCAACTCAGTGATGCCCCAGGCAACTAACAAGACCCTGTCTCAAAAAAAAAAAAAAAAAAAAAGGTTAGGGATGTGGCTCAGTGGTTAAGTGCCTCTAGGTTCAATTCCCAGTGCCAAAAAAAAAAAAAAAGAAAAGAAAAGAAAAAAGGCATACTGACAGGTGTACTTTGGGTACTGATTGGACTTGGCAACTCCCCTTCATCTAGAGATGAAGTTTAGCACTGTCCCTCGGGTACCTGGTACCCGGTATCCAGGAGCAGAAGGAAGCCAGCATCCTTTCTAGCTAGCATCACAGAGCACACATGTCCCAGAGCACTTGATTCGGCGCTCTTTACTTCCAGGAATGTCTGGGACCTGCTGAAGATACTGTGCAGAGAGTCCCCATAAAATAAAAAGCCCCTCCTCTCTGCAGCAAGATGTCACGTCCAAAGTCCATCCTTCTGCTCCCCTACTCAGCAGTGAGATCAGGAGGGGCTGAGGTTGACGTGAGACCCCACATGCACCACTTGGCTCAACAGCTAAAGAGCCCACCTCCCAAATGCACTGGAATCCCAGCCTCAACATGCACCAGAGAGAGACCACAGGAGAAGGGCCTCATCTCACTGGACTCAACTTCCTAATACATTCTATCACTCAGAATGTGCTAGATACAGAGTGGAGGGCTTTACGTGCACAAACTTGTGTACTCCTTGCAACAGCCTGTGAGAACAGCAGCACCTACCATTTAGAGACAGGAAGTGGAGGCACAGGGAGGCCAGAGACTTGGTCAGGCTCCCACAGCCAGAAGGCAGAAGGGTGGGATGGAAACACTGACAGATCCATCAGCTGGAGGCAAAGAGGCTGCTTTGAACCGCTGCTTGGATCTGAAAAGGCTCTGTAGTGGGGCCTCACTAATTGAGAGTTAGTTTATCACTAGCTCCCTCTCCTCACTGCCAAAGTCTTCATAGCAGACACTTAGATGATTGTTCCAGCTAAATCCAAGAGGATGCAAGATTCAAGGGGCAATGGCTAGGGAAATCAAATCAAAACAGAACTCACTCAATAGGGCATGAGGTCCTGGGACAGCCATTATGTCTTGCTGGTTTCTGAGAGACACATAAGACTGGAATCGAGAACCACGAAACAAGCTTATTGACTTCAGCTCATTCCCTTCATGGTCCAGCCTCTAATTATTTAGTGATCTTGCAAGAACAATGCAAACATTGGCTATCACCCACTCCAAAAATGTTCAAGGGAACAGGCAAACCCAATTGTTGAAAGAGCCTGGGCTGCTTGGCCCACAATGCTCCCAAGCTCTCGGCGTCTCTCCATGACCAAACTTCTCACTCTACCGCCTTGCTCCGCACTTTGCCTTCATTTTGGTCCATTCTGTGCCACATCTCACCAGATGCCAACTCAAGGGACCCTTCATCTGCCACAAGGGCCATTCACACATCAGAAGCACACTGAGTCTGCAGTGCCCCAGCCAACCGTGTCCTCCAGCCCATCTGCCCCAAGCCATGGCCAAGACCAGGGCTCCCTCATCACGTGAGATGCATGAGATCTTCCCAGGACTGCAAAAAATAAAAACTACTCCAATTTTTCTTTCTTCTGCTTTAGAGTTTTTTTTTTTTCAGTAGTGGGAATTGAACCTAGGGGTGCTTTACTACTGAGCTACATCCCTAGTCCTTTTTTAAAATTTTTTATTCTGAGACAGGGTCTCACGAGTTGCCAAGGCTGGCTTTGAATCTGTGATCCTCCTGCCTCATCCTCCCAAGTAGCTGGAATTACAGGTGGGCACACCACTCCAGACCCTTAGCATTTGGTATTTACTTGAGAGTACTTAAAATCCCTTGGTCTCACTGTCTTGCCATCTTTTTCATTCTCATCTGTCTTTAAAGTAAGAAATAATTAAAAGAAAAAAATAACCTAGCAGTGAGAAACTGGGAACAATGTGTCATTAAGAATATAACAGCTCCTAAGGAGCCATTAGAGTCTTGGTAACAATGCTAGCTGCACTGTCACGCAAATCATCAAAATGGGCCATTCCAGTCATAAAAAGCTGCCTGCCCCTCTGTGACCATGCACATTCTTTATAGCTGTCCCTCATTCTGAATTTTTGGCAGGGCTCAGCTAAAACAGAATGGGCTTCTGAGCCTGTTATGGTGATGGACGAGTGGGTGGGTGGCTGAGCTCGGCCTTTGGGGAGGCTCTCTGCACATACTCACACACACACTCTGCACAGATGCCCTAATCCCTACACAAATACTCATTACTCACACTCTTACTCTTGGTCACCAGTTCCCAGGAAAACCTACTTTGATCTTGTAGTCCAGAATTCCCCACCACACCTTTTGGCCATTGAAGCAATCTGTGCTCCTTTATGATGATCTCTTCCCATTCTACATACTTCATTATCTTCATCTGGACTCCTGAGATACCCATTTCCAAGTTAGAATTTCAGCTCTGCCACTTATTAGCTGTGTGGCCTTGGCAAAGCCACTTAACCTCTCTGAACCTCAGTTTCTTCAAAGTGTGTCTTAGAGCCAGTTCTAAACACCAGAGCTAAGATGAATCCAGTCCTCACCCACCCATTAGTCTCACATCCATGAGCACTCAAACACCTCCTACATGGACCCTGAATCTCCTCACCACCTTGTGGTGTGAGAGTTAAAGCTGAAGCAACAGGGGGCTGCTAGGATCCTGTTCTTGCTTCACAGAAGGATCTAATCTGAGTACTGGCTGCCTGTGAGGGGCTGCTGTTCAGATGCCAGTATGTGAGTCACTGCATATGCAGCAGTTCATGCAGGGCCCACAGGGAGCCCTGCTTTGTGCCTGTTAGCTCCTCTACTGAGCCATCCCCATCTCCCTCGTGCCACCCTTCTCGATCCAGTGTCTACCATGAGGCTGGTCAGAGCCAACATGGGCTGGGGACTCTGAGACTCACACTATTCACACAACAGCTCCTCCAGCCTACATAAGAAGACTGTGCCCACTCATCTCTCCAACTGTCCCCTGGGGAGCCCCTTTCTGGTGTCCCCATGAACACACGCAGCTAAGGGTAGTAACTCTCCACCATGCAGACCATGAAGCACCCAAGTCAGGAGGCTGCCCAAGATCATGTGGTGGAGACAGATTTAAAACCTAGGATTTGTCCCCTACCTGCTTATCGACCCGAACACCTGCCGTTCGATGTACAGGTGGAGAAGAGACACACGGATGGAAAAAATGAGTGACCTAAAACCGCCCGGAGGATGGATTGTGGACTCGATGCAGAACGGAGGCTTAGGGAGCAATACTCAAGCCTCTTAAAGGTAAGATTGAGGAGACACCCTCAAGGATAGAAGCCAGCTCTGGCAGCATCCCTCATCTCCAAACGACCCCACCTGGCTCCTGGCCCTTGCTATATCCGGAGTCCATCAGAGATGGCACCCCAGGCACTGGGGCACAATGCGTAAGTTCCCTGCCCTGATTCTCCGTTCCACGTGCAGTCTGTGGGTCCCGGGCGTGAGTATCATACCTCAGAGAATCTGCACCACCCAGCAACAGGAAAGCTGAGGACATTGAGGGAAAGCAGAACACAGCTTGCTGCGTAATCTGCCCTTTGCATTGCCGCGGGGAGCAGCAGGATACACCTGCAGCACCTGATGGTACCATCTAAAAAAAGCCAGCTGAGGGGGCCTGCGACTCCCACCTGGCCTCTCCCGCCCACGCTCTGAGAGAGTGGTGAGGAGTTGCTTTTTTTTTTCCTCCCGCCCCAAGGAGATCAATATGTTGTGCAAAAACAACTCCAACCAGCAAAGCTCTACTTTACACCTACCTCCATCTGGATCATCCCTCATAGCATCACTAATAATTCCCCCCAGAAACATCACGATGGATGTGACAGCCATGGGTGGCCTCTAGCTAGGCGGCGCCTCAGCAAGAAAGCTGAGGAATCTTTTCATCCTCAGTGCACGGAAGCTGTAGGTCAAGGGTCAAGGGGGAACACATGGCCAGAACCAGCTTTTAAGGGAACGAGGCAAGGCTAGGATATTTTAAAAAAGGAAGTTCTGTTCCTATCTATACAGAAGCTACCAGTTCCTGATCACTTACTATGCGCTAGGCACTTTGCAAAATGTATCTCATTGAGTACTCAGCGTAACATTTCACAGGTGAGCAAACCATGTGGAAAGATGTTAACACGAGCCCAGGAGCAAACCCCACCAGAATGCAGGGCTCCCAGAAGCTTCTCCTTATGGGAGAAATCGGCACTGTTCAGACTAGAATTTCTTCCAGATAATTTTCATAATGTTCAACTTCTTGATAACATACTCAGGGATAAAAATAATGCTTAGTGGGTCTTTGGGTAAACTGATATTAATATTCATTACGGTGTTGGCAATAGTAACTAGAATTTTTTTATGCATTTTAATGACTGTCTGGCATTGTGCTGGAGACTACATACATTATTTTAGTAAAAATACTGTATCGCTTTCAATGTTCCTAGAAAAATTTATAGTTCACAATTTATGGCTATGGTTAACATTTATGGTTAAAATTTATGTTAAAAATTTAAGAGTGATCACTAAGAGAATAGAACAGTATCCATAGCTTGTGAAGCAGCCAAGGAAAAAAAGAAGGGATAGGGAACTACTCATTCAATATGAGACAGAGGAGGGAAAGAGAAGAGTAAAAAAAATAAATTGAGAAAAAAGGGCACAAAAAAGCAGAGATGCTCTACCAGTGACTGTAATAAACATAAATGGATTAAATCTACCTGTTTGAAGACAGAGACGATCAGACTAGATTTTAAAAATAAACAAAATTGGGTTACTTGATTATGAAAGACATATCTAAAATAAAGTCTTAGTAATGTGTAGGTAATAAACAGAAAAGAATACACTGTGCAAATGCTAACCAAAAGAAAAGAGGTGGGCAGGGTCTGTAGCTCAGTGGCAGAGCCCTTGCCCACAAGGTGTGAGGCACTAGATTCAATCCCTAGCATTGCATAAAATGAAATAAATAAAATAAAGGTATTCTGCACATCTACAACTAAAAATTTTTTTTTAAAAAGAAGCTGTGTGACGTGTAATTAACTTTGGTCCTTAAAACAATGCAAGGCAGATTTGAAATCCCTATTCTGCATACGGAAACTGAGGATGAGAGAAGTTGGATTACTTGCTCAAGATCACACAGGCAGCAGGGTTTCCTCTACTCCAAAGCCCATGCTTGGACCACAACACTCTATTGTTCTGCATAATAACATTATGTTAAGAAATATTCAGTAGGTGGAAAATACCAGGCTCAGAGTATGGGTAAGGAAAATGGGGAGGGGTTCTAAGTTGCTACAGGATTAAGGAAGAGCAATCTCCTGGTTCTCAATCCTGAAATCACACTACATAGAAACACCTCAGGAGCTCCAAAACAGGGCCAGTGATTTGGGCCCTACTCCAGGTTATGTGGCCCCACATATCCAGGGGTGAGGACTCAGTATTTGCAAAGTTCCAAAGTGATTCTAATGTGCAACCAGGGTTGAAAGCACAAACTTGAGGGAAACTGTGCTACAGGTAGAAGGTTCTTTGAAATCAATGTGAAAAAGCAGAAAAAAGATGATCTCCAACTTCATCCTCCGCTGTGGTCTGAGTGTTTGGGTCCCCTCAACATTCATATGCTGAAATCCCAACTGTTATGAATGAGACTTTGGGCAACACCTGCTCCTTGTCCTAAGCCTCTGAATGGCACTGGTATGCAGTTTTTCCCTTGGTGGCCCTCTTAATTCCCCTTGCCTATCCACCTTTCAAAGGTGCAAGTGGGACTCCACCTAACGGAGCACTCAATGAACAGACTGTATGAGAATGATCATGAATAAGTCATTGGAAGGAAATTTACACAAAGGGCAACTTCTAAATTAAGTGTGCTTGGAAGCATTGGGAACACTTCCCTCTTGAACTGTGTGTAAGATTAACTCAAGTGGTGTTTTATAAGTTATTTTGATGCAGCTTAAAAGAAATGCAGGTGCTGAAAAGACTTATTATGAGATTAATTCCATCTTTACTACAGACTCCTTTCTCCTTTCAAAGCAACAACAACAACAAAAAGGCATTAAAAAAAGAGGCTCCAGAAAGTTGCCTCACCTATTCCACCACCACATGGGACACAGCTGAAGATGCCATCTATGAATGAGGAAGTGGGGACCCTCCAGACACTGCTAGCACCTTGATCTTGTGCTCATCAGCCTTCAGAATTGTGAGAAGTAAATTTCTTTTGTTTATAAGTCATCCACTCTAAGATACTTCTATTATAGCAGCCCAAACGCACTAAGATACCTCCTACCTAAAAATTCCAAAAAGATATAATCATCATAGGGGAGCTATGCAACTCCTTCCACTCATGACGAGGGGAAGGCACATCTAAGAATATATGTCAGAATCCCTGTGCCAACGCTCTGTTCCTGCTTACTAAACAGAACACAGTGAATCACAGAATCTTATGGATAGAAATAATTTTAAGAGAAACTTAAGATGAATCTCAGACTTGGCTAATGATTAGAATTGCCTTGGAAACTTTGTAAAAATATAGATTTCTGTGCCCCAGCCCGAGAGGAAGCTTATTCCGTATCTCTAGGAGGCGACTAGGAAAACAATCTTTTTTTTTTCTTTTCTTTTCCTTTTTTTTTTAGTCATAGAGGCTTTGGGGAAAAAATGGCACACAGTGGAGTCAGGTCATAATAACCCCCTATCCCAATACATAATCAGGCAAAATATTAAAGACAAAATCACAAAACAGAGGAGGAAAGCCAGCAGCAATCAAACAGGGACTCAGCACACACTGGGCCTCCGACATCCAAGAGAGGAGAAATGGGATGGGTTGGGGAATCGGTTTCATCATGACTTGTAAGGCTCCTTACCCTGCTCCATTCCTCCAGAAGCATAGCTGCTAAGACCAAAATCCTGAGACTTTCCAGCAATCATTACACATTTGGAGAGAAATGGACTGTGGGTCTATTCTTATTTTTTTCCCTTTTCTGACTCCACAGGGGAAGAGCTGGGGAGAGTGACTGGAAAGAGTGCACTCACCTTAGGGGAGTAAACACTGGAGCAGGACATTGAGCAAAATCCCAAGAGGGAAGAGTGCAGCCCCACCCAGGAGCACACAGCCCTGAGTCCTATCCTCCTTCACCCTGCAGCGTCCCTTACAACACTTACAGCACCAGAAACCACCTCAAATTGCAGCTGAGACACCAAGGTGGAGGTTTCTGGCCAGTTATAGAGCATCAGTCCATAAGGTATCGTCCACAGTGTCAGAGCAATTAGAAGAACAAGACAATGCTGCTTGAATTAAGCATAAGCAAGATAAAAAATATCAAGGCAGTTATGAACACTTGCTGCAGTGGGAAAAAAATTGGGACCTTGGCATGCAGAAGAGGAACTCTGCCTAGAAGAAAATGGAGCCAAGAACCAGAGCAAATGCCCTCCATGTGCTTAATGCTGTAGAAGAAACTAAGAAGAACTTACGTTCTGTAAAACAAGAAAAGTGACGCTGCAGGTCAAAGAAAGCAAACCAAAGACCAAACGAAACCACTTTAGGTTTCTGAATAGATTAGAAAGAATACAGCCAGAAATTGAATTCCAGCAAAGGGAGAACTACTCTGGGACGTACTAGATACATCAGTCTTAGCAATGTAAAAGTAATGCCATCACTAAGACACAGAATAAGGCGGGAGGAAGGAGGAAGTGTGTGAGTGCTAATTTCATCATCTTTTATGGCTTTAACGTCCAAAACTGAAATTAGTTATTAACCGAAAGTAATGACTGCCTCCTTCACCTTTTTATAACCTTAGTGATTATTTAGAAAAGATCTGTTTCAATGGGGAAATATTTATCCAGATCTCAGAATGTCCTTCGGATGTAGCTGTTTTCTTTTTAAAAAATTAAACAAAGTAAGTTAATACTCTGTTAAAATTGGAATATGGAGTGTGATCCCGTTATTCTAAAATTATTGCCATCAAACTGTGTGTTTGCAAGTGCACACGCACACAGCCACAGACTCCCAGTGATTTTCTCCTGGTGTTCATAATAGTTATTTCTAGATGCTGAGATGCTGAGTGATTTTTTAAAAACTTTTTCTCTAAACTTTACTGTTGCATTTTCCAAAAAAAAAAATGTTAAAAAATTTAAGAGGAAAATACTCCCAAATGCCTGAGATGGACACAGCTAAGTTTGAGGACCACAAAATCTAGCCCAGAAGTGTGATTCCTGAATCTTGCCCAGGAATCTCCATGTGACACCCCTGAGGAGCAGCCATACTCTCCAAACTGTTCCCAAATCTCCAGGGATGGTGAAATGCTCACTGCCCGCAACGTCCCATCCCACTGTGGGGCAACCTCAATTTTACAGTACGAGGGATTTTCTTGCTACTTCCAGCCTGTCTCCTAGAAGTGATACCTACTTATATTGAATTGCCCTAACTATGAGCTAAGCATATTCTATGATAATCTCCTTGAAGTCCTCTGAGCAACACTGAGGTTATGAGGTTTTGTTACTATTTTAGCCATTTTCCTCTGGAAAAGAATGAAGCCCAGAAAAATGAATTTTCCGAGATCCCCCAGCTAGTAAATGGCAGATCTGGGCTTTGACTCACTTTCTGGTTGAACCCAAAGCCCATGATTTTAACCAAAATGCTTTGCTGGACAGTGATGCATTGTGTTGAGCCAAAATCCTTATTTTCCTAACTCCTAACCAGTGGCACCCATTCTGCTCCCTGGGGACATACATCTCACCCACTTCCATATGATGTCTCCTACTGGAAGGCAAAGATCAAGAACCCTCACCTATTGGGCCTTCTTCCTGTCCAGCTGACCCCATGGCCAGTACAAATGGTACTGAAAAGAGATAATTTTTTCAACTCTGTGATGAAGTCACTGTGTAATTAATTTAAATGGAACCATGAAGTTTCTGATTGGCCCTTATCTATATGCCATCCTTTAAGCTCTGCTTTTAAGGAGCCCCTTACGATTGGGTTCCTTAGGAAAACCTCCTAAGAGGGTTTCCTCCCGCAGACAAGTCCCAACTCTCCAGGTTAAAGGATGGGTGCAGCGGTGTGAGTAAAGTAATTTATATCTGGCACAGAAGTTATATGCATTTTTCAATTTATCTTCCTAATGATATTTTTTCATGGACTCATATTTAAAGGAGTTTCTACTCCCCCGGAGGGAAAGTAGGATAAAAATGCTAAGTAGATTTTCCACCAAGTGTGACTCCTCCATACACGAATCGTTGAGAGCTGCCTGGTTAGGTAGAGACGGCTGGGTTGGAGTGGGGGCTCTTTGCTTTATAATCTCCCCCAAGTGTGATTTTTCACACAGAAATGCACCAGCTCAGCTGGCCGGCATGGTGTACTGCTTAGCATCTCCCATGCCAGACACAGGCAGCTGGGCATGGGGCCCCAGGGCCTTGCCTGGATCACATTTTCCCAGGACTGCAAGGTTCCCAGCAAGGTCTTATTCCAAGAACCCGATTCCAGGGAAATATTTCACTGTCTTAGCTCTGCACGGAGGTCTGCAGTCTCCACCAAAATGCACACCTGTGTTGGCAGTGGGACCATGGACCCGGGCCTGGAAAACATGGCCCCATGCCTGGGAGCGCAAGCCTCGGCATAAGAACAGAGACCCAATATAGCTCAGCCTGGACTGAGTCAGGCCACTGACCTCTCTGTCCTGTCCCTAGATCCCTTGCAGTGTCCTTGATCTCACCTCCCTGATGTCCTGAAATCCAAGTCCCCCAGACCCCAGACAGGAACATGGCTCACCAATTCCTCCCCCTGGATGTTCCCCAAGCAGCATCCGAGCTCTCCGTCCCAGACCTACACCCCCTTGCAGAGGCGGGAGGCACCCAACACCACAGCCCAGAAGGAACCTCTACAGGGAATCAGTCAAAAGCCAGGCACTAAAATTATGTTTTCTCACTCCCCTCTCATTTGGAGGAAAGTCTGTGTGGAGCTGGCTGTGATCACACACTGTCTGCACAAGTGAGAGAGCTACCTCATCAGCCTCACCCTCCTCCTCCTCCTGGTCCTCCTCTCCATGCCTTCAAGGCCTCCCTCCTCCACTGAATCCCCAACTTACCAGCTCATAGTATGCTACACTCATCTCCCCTGCCCCAGCAGCTGCATTGAAAATACTCAGAGAGCTCTGGTCTACCTGGCCAGTGAAAGCGGGTAGCCTAAGCACCACCCCATATGGACACAGGAAGCAGAGGAAGTAGGACATTCTAGGAGTGTCTCAGCCTCAAAGAATCTACTAAGACACCAGGACAAGGACAGGGAAAAGAAAAGCCCTTCTAAACAGGCAGTAAGAGATATCCAGAGTCCCAGGCCTCTGCAGCCCATTCTTCCGGAAATTTTTGCACAAGGTAACTTCCCAAGATCCTCAGGCATGTGCCCCTTCCTTGAGTATTCCCTGATTCCCATACTGGTTGAGTGTCTCCAACAGGAGGGAAAGGACAGCTGACTCTCAACTACAGCTACCCACAATGCAGCATCCAGACCTTTCAGGCCTCCTTTCCATTTGGGAATGATGGGCTGATGCCTTGTTGAAGGGAGCCTACAGACAAGTCCAAAGATGGTGAAGCACACACCTGGATATCAGCAACCAAAGTTTCCTTTCCCTGTGTAAACACTGACTACAGATTGGCACTGTGCTCCATGCTTTGTGACCAACCCTTACCCAGTCTCCACCAACAGTGAAGAGCCTACCATCCCTTTCCATGCAGGTGAGCTCAAAACTCAGAGAGGTTATAGAACTCGCCTGGGGACTTTTTCAAAGTGCTGTATGGCCAAGACAAGAATCTCGTCCTAGAAACCAAGATCATTCTACTATGCCAAACATTTCTTCCAAAGAACACCCATTAAGTCAACACAGGAACTTAGCCCAGTTTGAGCACTCCATCTGGGCAGAGAAAGAACACTGTCAAAATGAAAGATATTGCTAGTGGCAAGGATGTCACACTGAGAGTGTGCACATTTCCACCAAATCTCCTTGTGTAAAGATGAGCTGGAAAAAAACATGCTGGATTTGTCTAGTAGAAGCTGGTACCTACTGGAAACCAACCATCTTCCCCAAGCTACTGAAGGGCACCGTGGCTTCCTCAGAGCCTGCAGCTCTACTTTGAATTATTAAGGAGCCACCTGGGATTAGCCAAAGGAACAGATCAGTTATATTTCACCCTACCCATGAAACCGCAAATATTATGCCTCCAGTCGAACAGTCCCTGCATTTCATATTTCTAGTTGTTAGGAAAACAGGAATGAGGTACAGAGCCAGGAATTCAAGTGCGTGAACATTTATAGTAATGTAGCCTCGCCCAAGTCAGGGCCTCTCATCCAGGCCCACCTATGTGCAGTCTTTCCAGGTCAACTGGAACTTGGGGTAAAAGCCAGCCTTTTCATGCACAGTAAGCCTTCTACAAAGAAGATATATGTTTCCAGAACCCTCTAGACCTTCTCCTGAGTGAGTATTCTTTGAAAAGCATTTTGAAGCAGAAGCCAAGGGCAGAAGTCAACACAGACTTACCTTTCCCTTAGATTATCTGACTGAAGCAGAACCCGGCACCAGGAAAAGCAAAGGACTACCTAAAAGACAGTCATCTAAAACAGGTGTCAGAAAACCAACAGCCTGTGGGCCAAACATGGTCTTCTGACTGTTTGTGTAAATAAAGTTTTACTGGAAGACAGCCATGCTCATCCATTCTGCATTGTCAATGCCAGTTCAATGCTACAAAGGCAAAGCTGAAAAGCTATATAGAGTGTGCACCATAGATGCTTAAATATTTATTATCTCTTCTACAGAAAGAAAAGTTGTGGACCCTTGGTTTAGAAAAAACTTTCAGAAGTAAGTGGGCCTATTTCTTAGGTCTTTTAAAAATTAAATAATATTTCTAGTATGGAGGGATGTATAAAAATGGCCCCAGCAGTTTCTATTAGTCCAAGACAAAGCCAAGAAAGAGCTGGAATGCCTAGCACCCAGGGTTTTAAGCAACAGAGATTCTATTTTTAAAAAGGGCAACCTGTACACCACCTCAGAGAGCCAACCCAATAGGCCTGCTGAAAACTTGCAGCCTCCCTGTGCCCACTTCCAGCACCTGAAAGCCTTAGAAGACAGTGCCTGCTTCAGGAGAGCAAGTGGACATTTGTTCCACCCCAACTCGGCTCAGGGGCAGAAAGAAGACTCCCCCAAAGCTGTCCCATAGCAGTTTTTCATGCACCAAACCCCACTAATCTACGAGCTCTAGAAACCCAGAGCCTCAGTATGTACATGTTAAGTACACACAGAAAGGCTCAGAGAGGCAGGGGGGTACACAGGGACCTGGAAAGCTGACCTGAGAGCAGCACCTCTTTAGCCTGGACCAGGACTTGAAAGGCCAGAGGTCTCATCCCAGCTCTGCTGGTGATCCTTTATACAAACTTAAGAAAATCATTTCATGCCTCCGGGTCTCCATTTTTTTCTTCTGCCAAATGGATTAATGCTATCTGCTACCTCCAACCCACAGAGCTCAGTTATTCAACAAGTAATTGTTGAGGATCTCCTATAGGCCAGACATCATTCAAGGCACTTGGGACAAAGAGGTTAACAAGAAGGGCAAATTCCCTGTCTCAGAGAGCTTAGCCTCCAGGTCTAGAGTGGAGCCTAATAAGGAATGTTTGTATGAGACATTGAAAACCCAGGATGTGCAGCTACACTGGCTTCATGGAAAGTCACTCTGCCTCTCCACTAGATGAACACCGTAGCCGTGCTGGCAAGCAGTCACTGCTGAGGGTTGACAAGGAACCCTTCTAAAGACCGTGTTTGTATGAACCCAAGCATCACAAGCAACCCTGCACTCTAGACATGCACACTTGGCAATGAAGCTGAGGGTCAGTGCACTGAAGCTGTGTCCCCAGGACTGTACATCTACTCTAAGCAGAAGTGGCAGCCTCTACTGAGAAGGAGATGTGTGTTGCCCAACCTTTTGGGATCTCCTGTACTGGCTGGAGGTGTTGAGCTTAGTGTGTTCACTCTTCCCTCATCTTGAGGAGGAAGGCCACAGCCCTCAGGCTGGGAAGCAAGTCTCCCTGGATGGGGAAAGGAAGCTCTCTTTGCCTTTTCAATCATCCTGGACAGGCCTTACACTATTTAGGTGGGGTAGCCTCGAAACTTCCTCTCTGGAGTGCTCTCCTAGCTGCAGATTAGCAGGAGGGCAGCTGCCTAGTTGGGGGCTGCAGAGAGGGTAGTGACACCCAGAGATGGAGGCAGGTCTAAAATAAAGCTGGTGGAGGGGATTTCGAACTAAGAGGGATTAGCTGTGCTCCAGAAGGACTGTTGGCCTGGGCTTTGGTTTGGATCAGTATCTCCCAAAGGCTTAGTCCTCATGGTTGTGCTACTGGAAGGTGCTGTGGAATTGTCAGAGGTGGGGCCTAGCAGAAAATCTCAGGTCACTGGGGGGATTGGTGGGTCTTCAGCCCATGTTTCTCTCTTGGCGTCCTGGCTCCTGATGTGGGCACTCACCAGATGCCCAGACCCATGGGGCTGCCCGATCTTGGCTCTGAACCTCCAGAACATGAGCCAAAATAAACTTGTAATTACTTTATGTGTAGCTAACACACCCTCCATTTAGTTCCCTCTTGCTATCCTCCATTCATCTTCAGTAAAGCTCAGTTTAAAGGCCCCGGTCAGATTCCCAACACTATGTAAGACACTAGGGACTGCCATGGTTCCAGAAAAATGCACCAACCTACAACTAGCATGTTGGTGATAGTACTGATGCAGACTGAGAAATCCGCCCAGAGGAAGGTAAAGATGGAGGGCAGGGTCATTCAGCTCCTTTTGTCCACCTGGAACATTTCCCCACTGCTGAGGGACGCAAGTGCCTATTTAAGAGTCACAGCTTTCCTTTGAGAAAAGGAGGGTGCTAGAAGGGCAGAGGGGATCCTGAGTACAGAGGAAAGATAGAAGATTAAGAGGCTGACCAAGGACCCCACCCCAGCCACCCAAGATATGTTCCTAAGCCTGGCAATGATGCTCCCTGAGCCAGAGTAAGGCACAGGATAAAGAGAAGGAGGAGACTGAAGCTGCCTCTTGGGGAAGTCCTGGTGCATCAGATTGAAAGGGTGGAGGGTTGGAGAAGACAGAGGTCTGGCCACATGCCCAGGCCAGATTGGATCATCCCTCCCCATCTGATATTGGCCCTGGCTGGGGCTGCCTGACTCCCAGCATCAGAAGTGCAGACATTCCCATGCTGGCTCCCAGGAGGTGCCGCACCAGTCAGAGCTGTCTCCCTGCTGCTGCTGGAAGCTAGGAGCAGTCCCTGGGGCTCTGGAACTCCCTCCGGGATTCCACACTGCTTCTCCTGCCTCCCTTTCTCTTTTGTCCCTTGGATTAGCATATCCCTCTGCCATCTACGCAGTTGTCAACATGCCTGTCTTAGCTCAGTGGCCTCATATAGACCCACAGAACCAAAGAGCTGGAAGGGGCCTTGGAAAACTTTCCCAAGCAAGCATTTCAGACTCAGGCATGCCTCCCTCCCCAGGGAGCCAGGCTGGCAGTGCCTGGGCAGAAGCAGGGCTGTGTGTACTCCCTCAGAACACACGTGCAGAAGTGGAGCATTTTTTAAGGTAAGATGTTGACATAAGGACAAATCCATGAAAGATCCTAGAAACAATGAGAAAATAAGACCCTGACATACGCAGAAAAGGCTGTCCACATGCGGTACTATTTTGATACATTCCTACCAAATCTAAGGTGTGCCCTGCCCGCCACCCAAGCTTTGCCTCCCAGATCTAACAATCCAATTAAAACTTTGGTGTTGGGGGATACAAAGACACTCAGGGGACATGCTAGAATATAGTGAAGTACAAAATTGATTCCATGGTATGGGAAGAACACAATTTTTATATAAAATCAAACACACATCATGGAGTGCCAGGAAAACCTGCAGATGTTTATTAATTAAATGCTGTGTGCAGAGAGGGTGATTTATTCACCTTTATTCTTCTTTCCCTTTGAAGAGTTTTGTTTATCCAAATTCAAATCCATCCAATGTCAGGGACAGAAGCACAGATCTCCCTGAGCCTGGGTAGGAAAATACTTCCGGTATTTGACAAAAGTGCCAAGTTTTTAGTGGGCTCATTTGACATAAGGGAGAACAGGATGAGACCGTATCCCAAGCCCCTGAGCACCACAGTCCATGCTGTTTCTGATAACATCACCACCTCCAACTTGAGGTCACCCCTCCAAGAGGCCAGGAACTGTTTCCAATTTAACTGGCCCTGCCCAGCACTGGTATAGAATACAGCCAAAACGCACCCTTAATCAAACATTTCTGGTGTCACAATGGTACCTGGAGACTCCAGTCAGCGTTCAGCTGATGTGGCAGCCTTGAGTCATCAGGGAAGATTCTCTTTGCCCCAGCATGGCATGTGTGAAACACCCAGAGTCAGGGCTCCTGGCTGGCCCATGTACTCCAGCGCTCACTACAAAGGCACTCTCTCCTTCTGGGGATGACTCTGAGAAGCCATTTTCCACAGAGGGGACACCATGACTCTGTGCTTATAGGTGCCAACACTGCCCAGCTCCACTTCAGCAAGAGAGTCTCAGACCTTCCTGAGCCACAGTGGGAAAAACTCCCTGGAGAAATCTGCAATTTCCAGGTTGTTCCTGAAACCTGGAGGGGTAAAGGAAGGGTTCGGATGCAGAAGTCTAGGAGGCTAGAAGGTAAGCTAACACACAGAGAAAGCACTAGAAGTGGAAAGTCAGGCCAGCACAAGGAGATAGAGAAGCATGCTGGAGGTGGCACAGAGGCGCAGCGGCCTGGACCAACCTAACTCCTTCTGGAAGAAGCAGCACAGGGCTGTGTTTAACCCTATGTGTACTGGAGGAGATGCTGCATTCCTGGCTTGGAATCCTAATGCCTCCGTTTCTCAGCCGTGTGATTGCTTTTTTCTTTTCTTTATCTTTTTCTTTCTTTCTTTCTTTTGGTGGTGCTGGGTATGCAACCCAGGGCCTCCTGCACGCTAGGCAAGCTTCCACTGAGCTACATCACTAGACTTTTTTTTTTATTTTGAGACAGGGTCTCACTATTGTTGCCCAGGCTGGCCTCAAACTTGCCACCATCCTGCCTCAGCCTCCCAAGTAGCTGGGATTACAGGTGTGCACCACCATGCCCAGCCCAATATATGTGATTTTAATAAGGTTAGCTCATTTGCTGGGTCTCTTTCCTCATCCACAAATGGAAACAGCTATGCATGTGCATTGCAACGGTGTAGGGAGGACGTAAAGGGTTAACAGCACTTAGCTAGTTCCCAGCTACCACCACAAAGACTCACTGAAGGCAGGCAGCTACTAGGGTGGGCAGGGCAGGCACCCCTGCTCGCTGTTCCCCTTTTGCTCTTGGAATTTCAAGAACTGGGATTTCATGCTCCAGAGGGTGGAGTTTTGTTTGTCTTGCCTTTGTCACAGAGTTTATGACTTGTTCTTGTGGTGGATACACCAGACCTGGGGACCACTGGATTTCTGATGCAGCCTATAATTTCATTCAGAATACAAAGAGGTAGAAAGCTGAATCCGCACTGCTATTTCCCAAACAGCATGGACATTAACAACTCAACGATGCAACGGTAGAGCCCGTTTTCTTAGTATCTTTCCTTTTTTGAGTGAAATCAAAAACCTAAATCCTTTTTCTTTTTTGGAGGGATGGCCTTGGGACATAAAACAGTTTTTATTTTGCATTTTCAGAAAGGCAGCCTATCAATACCCTAAACATTCCTGAGTTGATCTCCAGCTTGAGCAAAACTGCTTCTCCTACTTCAGCTGGGAAAGCAGTGCTTGGAGGACTAGAAGCCCAGGGACAGGACTGCACAGACACTCCTGGGTGAGGCAAATGCTCCCCACCACTGGGCCTAGTAAGCCCTGGCCCCAGACATGTACCAGCCTACCTCTGGGCAGTTACCAGGCAACCCTGCACCTGTGAACTAAGCGGCTCATCCATAATGCACACCTAGCCAGGGCCTGCTGCGGCAGCCCAGGAGAAGCTGCTGAATTATTGAGCAGTGAGCCCACCTGTCATGTCTCAGGGGTATCCCAGTCCCAGAAAGTGGTTTCTGTCTCAGAAATGGTCCTGGGTAATGCCACTCCAGGGACTAAGCATCCTGCTGGCTCCACCCCTTGGGTGACAGTGAAAGTAGCAGGCTGTTTCCAGAACTATGAAGGCATGACCTGGAGCTGAACTCAAAGTGACTGAAAGGACACAATGTACAACCCAAGGGTCATCTTTTGCCAGAATTCAGTCATGGTTTTCAAGCCTGGGGAAGCATTAGGACCCCTAGGAAATCTGGTATAAATAACATGGCTTTTATATTCCATTCCCGGATATTCTAATTTAGCAGATAGAAGATGGGATCAATTTTTATGGCTATTAACCTAACAGGTGATTGGGAATCACCAACCAAGGTCATTGTCAACAATAACAGAAAGAGGTGTCACAGGTTTCCTCCACAGAACAACACAAGCTCTTCAAAGAAGGCTGAACAAATACCTTGGGACCAGGCCAAAGCTAGATTTTCCACAGCCAGGGAAAGGTCTGCTGTTTTTCACCCTCTGAAAGTCCAGGTTATACCGCAGGACTGAGCCAAGAAAGGATCCAAGATGCCCTGAAGACAGACTCATGACAATAAAGTACTAATTCTTCTCTGATAAAGTGATCAAGACTGCATAGAAATTACTTTTGCACTTTGGAAATGAAGAAGCCCAAGGAAAAGTCCAAAAGAAGCTCTGCCCCTGGCTAAGGAAGGACCCCACACGTTTCCCAAGGCCTCCAGTTCCAGAAGGCTGCCACCTCCAGACTCCCGATTGCAGAACGTGGCAGTGCATGGTGAGGGTGGTCCTGGGAACTAGGCCGGTTCTAAAATCTTAGGGAAGGTGGAAAATATGAAGGAAGGGAGAGGGTAGAACAGCCATCTGATCACAAAGAAACACGAGGTTGACACTGACACCTTCCTCGCCTCTCCTACATCATATGAAATGAGTGCTTCTCCCACGAAAATCATCTACCTGGAGAACTCCATGGACGCTGCCTCTTCTCCCCAGCACACACCAACACACATGCAGGTACACACCACCGAGAGATACATCGGATGGAGAATTCCCCATCCAGGCAAGAGTTAAGGAAGAAGAGGCCATTCCTACTATAGAGGTGACCTGGGAAGTTGGAGGAGGGAAGAACTGGTCACTTGTGACTGATCTGCAATCAGCAGGGTCTTTTCTCCCAGGCTAGGGTGACCACATGACAAAGCCACAAGGCCACGTGGATTCCTGAGGCTGGATTTAAGTCCAAATAAAGCTCAATGGATAAAGGGTTATTTCTGGCTATTATAAGAAGTGAGTATCCAAGAGGAAAGATCCTATGGGGTGGGGGAAACCCAGAAGGATAGATCTTGGGGAAATAACCTGGAAGTGAGAATGAAGAAAGAGTCAACCTTTCTTATAATATGGAAAAGAAAAATCACTTAGATGGCACATCAGTGTCACCTATTTATTCAAGCTTGTGGTTCATAGCTGCACTTCTAAAAGAGTTGTACAACTGTTTTATTCGTTCAGCCGACTTAGAAAAAAAATTCCCAGAGCTTCTTGTAGCTTTCATCAGAGCCCGTGCTGAGTATTTTGAATTGTTCCAACATCCCAGCCCCATGCTGGAGTTAAGAATGATGCATGAAGCAATGTAAAAACACTGTTTTCCATTTGGCACAGAGACTGTGGCATGATACTTCAGAGTCTAAACTAAACAGAAGAAAAGGGAACAGTACAGACCCAAACTTGGCTTTGCCGTGCCCCCTGCACACACACATGCCTCGCGGGAGAGGCGTCTGGAGATGGAGGTAGTAGGGAGAGGATAGGAATCCTGCTTATGTTTGAAAGCCTGTGGTTCTGTGCTGTAATCAATCAGGTAAATCCTGAAGAGCTGCTACACCTTTGACCACAAACTACCAGAGAATTAACTTAAGCAAACATTGACTCTCTCTAATGGAGAAATAGCAAAATGCAAGTGTCCAAAGCATCCTAAGCTCCTCTCAAGGACAGGGGTGCAAGAATCTACAGAGTTGACATTTGGTGGGGCCAGAAAGCTTGGACTTTGGCATCAGATCACATCAGTTTTAAGCCCATATTGGCCACTCACCAACAGGGGACTTCGGGCAAGTCACCCAACCTCTCTGAAACTGTTTCTCCCTCTTTAGAAATAAAATTATGGTTCTAAGAGTGATTGGAAGGGATTAAAATTTTAAATTCAGGTGACAGACTGCTGTCACTTCTGCAGTGCTCTCTATAAAAATGATGATGAGCTGGCAGAGTGGCACCTGCTTTTAGGAGGCTAAGGAAGGAGGATCACAAGTTTGAAGCCAGACTGGGAAATTAAGTTTATAGATCCTATCTCAAAATTACATTAAATTAAATTAAATTAAAAGGGCTGGGTATGTGATTCAGTGGCACAGCACCCCTGGGTTCAATCCATAATACTTTTTTAAAAAGTGATAATGGTGAAGACAGTGATATAAGAAGTTGGGCCTCCACTTCTCCCTTGTTTAAAGCCACCATCAGGCTGCAACAACTGGAAGCCAGGACCCTCTAGATCCACCCAGCACTGAGAACAAGATTAGCATGGGTTCCTGGGTCATGAACATACCCAGCCCAGTGGCTTGTCCTCAACTCCATCAACTTCCATCAACACCCAGTAGCCACACCATGATGATGCACCAAAAATACCCTAAGAAAATTCAACTCCTGGGGCATTTCTCCAGCTCCAGCCTGTCAGTCACAGGCACAATTAACCCTGGATGCTTCAAATCCATCTCCTATGGCCCCTGATAGGACCAAGACTGGGAGTCACCAAGGCAAGACAGCATGTGTTCTATTTGATGGTCCTTCACCTGCAGTAGCTGGTTGGTTTGAGACTAATAAATAACTCCCACAGATAATGCCGGCAATTAATTCAGGCCAAAGAGCAGGAAATGGATGTGACTCCACTGAGTACAGAGCAACACAAGAGGCAGGTTTCTGAAAGGTACGGAGAGCTACACAAGGAAATTACCTCCAGAGTGGTTTGCATGGAACAGGGGGCTCCGGGCTCATTATTTCAATCGTGAAAGCTGTCAGTCACTGTCAAAGGTAGTTTAATGTTCCCCCAAAGCTTTCAGGAACACTGTGAATCAAGGCCCACAATTGGTCCTCCAATGTTGGGTTCATGAGTTATGGGCATTCTCCAGCAGGGAAGGTAGAAGCTTCCCCTACAGAGTGTGTCTTGGGCATAAAAGATGTGTAGACAAATAAAATACCCAGCCAGTTAGAGGTGACAGGAACAGGCCTACAACATTAGCCTGACTGGGTTTAAGAGACAAGCACACAGTTCCATGCAGTTTATAAAGTTCATGGAAAGCTCTTGGGGAGTAACAGAGAATATAACTCTCATTCTTTTTAGGGTTTGCAGAGGTGAACAGAAGATGTAGAAGAGTGGTTGAATGACTGTGGATCCCTCTCCTTCATGGTTTCAAAGATTTAAGTTGTCTGAGAAAGTTAAGAAATTCAGAATACCCAGAAACTCATATTTTTTTTCTATTTATACAATTCCCTAACCAAGCCGACTAATCACCTGGACTAGGCTGCAGAAAGATTGCACTAGGCACTGGAGGCATTTGGACATGCCACTGCTAACAAATGCTAAATAACAGCAACACTAATCAAAATAAATTATTTCCTTTCACCCTGAGATGAACAATTTGCAAATCTTTCTCAAGTTTTCTGTCTTATTTGATCCTCACAATAAACTTTTGCAGTGGGTATTCTTAGCCCCACTGGATGGTAAGGAAAATGTTCGAGAAGTTTGCTTCTCCTGATTCCACTTAACTCCTAGAAGGTTCAGAATTCTGCTTTTTTAAAAAAGTAAAAACATGTGTGGTGGGACGTGCCTGGCGAGTCATGTGATGCCCATCAGATCCACTTGTTCAAGACCATGCTGGGGGATGGCAGGAGACTGAACAACCAAGGTCCTCCAACAATAGCAACAGAGAACTCTGGCCCCTGGTTCACCAGCTTGAACCCGGGGATGTCAGACAGAGTAGGGGCATTGGCCAATAGATGTCCTAGGAGAAAAGAGGCCATGGCTTCTGGCCACATCCAAGAAAATGGGCTTGCACATGAAAAATTGCATCAGGTGGCCCATTTGTCCACAGACCTCAGCAGTAGATGGTCAAGAGGGACGAAATGATGCATCTGTGATGCATAATACAGATGTCCAGTCCATACCCCTAGGTAGCTGCCCCAGCCACTTGGGAATACCACTGCATCTCAAGAGCAGCCCAGATGGCAGTCCTAGAATTCCAAAAACATTATCTGCCCTTCAGATGGAAGAAAGCAGAAGGTACAAGACAAAACAAGCAGAAGAAAGTCAGAAGTAAACATGACCCAGGAGCAGTGGCACTCACCTTTAGTCACAGCCACTTAGAAGGCTATGCTAGGGGGATCTCTCAAGTTTGAAGCCAGCCACAGCAATTTAGTGAGATCTTGTTGCAAAATAGAAGTTAAAAAGGGGCTAGGGATGTAGCTCAGTGACACTGTGCCCTAAGGCTCAAACCCCAGCACTGCAAGAAGAAGGAGGAGAAAGCACTGAGTCAAACATCTTGACATGGAACCCCTGACGAAGTCTCCCTTGGCTGGAACTCAGACCTCGGAAAATAATACTGATTTCTAACGAGCCTTTCTCTCCTTCAAGTGGTCACAGCTGGATACGTGTGAGGTGCTCTTCCTCATAACCCAGCAGCCCATATTTAGGTTCCAATGCTGCACTGGAAATGTGGGTTAGTCAGTTCTGTTATTGTAACACATAACTAACATAAGAGCTTATAAAAAAGAAAGGTTTATTTTGGTTCACAGTCTCAGAGATTCCAGTCCATGATCAATTGATCCTATTGCTTTGAGCCCATGACAGGGCAGCACATCATTGCCAAAGCAGGTGGCAGAGAAAACCTGTCACCTCATGGTCAGAATGGGAAAGGAAGAGGAAGAGGAATGGGCTGAGTTCCCACAATCTCCTTGAAAAGCACATCCCCAGTGACTGGAACATCCCCACGAGGCTCCACTTCTTAAAGATTCCGCCACCTTCCCTTAGCACCATTCTAGGGAGGACATGGTCCTTAAACCATGCAGAAAGTGAGTAAGTGCTTAAAACATCCTGATGGGTTATTTTTGCTCAGAAACTTCAGTCCCAGAAGTTCCATTGCTCCGCCCAGCCTCTCTCACCTGGCAGCAGTAGTAGTCACGTGAACCACTCCCGGCTTGTCCATAAGAGGTGGGGTCTATGGTGGTCTCTTTCAGGCAACCTAGACAACAGGGAGAAAGCACGTGGAGCCCTGCAAGATGAAGTGCAGTCCAGGCAGCCTGCGGTCTTCACTTCTCTCCTAAGAGGATCTGGCTCTGAACACACGTGTCAGGTTTCCTGGGTGCTAATCAGCTGGCTCTTCAGCCCCCAAGAGCCGCACTAGAGTGGTCTCCAGAAGCCGCTGAGACTTTTCTCCAGCAGGGAGGACCTTGCCAGGAGGCCCTGAGGAGTGATGTCCAGTAGAAAGTCTCCCATTCCCACAACCTGGTCCAGCCTCCATCTCTGCAGTCCCAAACCATGGGGCTGTGGACCCAAGGGAGCTTCCTCGAGCACTCAACTAAGAGCTCCTCCCAAAGTCGCTTCGCTCTCTGGCCCCCATCTCCTGCACCTACTTGAAGAAGAAGGGCACTCAAGCGTGTTAGTGAGAGACTGAGGTGGGTAAAAGACTCTTCCTGATAATGTACCAAAACTCATTTTTTTCCCAATCAGAAATAGCACAGATTTTGGATGAGACACAAACTCAAACTATACAAAAATATAGCTATTTTTTCCAATAGGGTCTGCTTAGATAAGAGCTAGCATTCCCTAAAAACTATTTGTCAAGCATTATTCTAGAAGCTTTACATGCATTATCTCCCTGGTGCAGAAAAGAGTTATGTCACTTGATATATACAGTCAGCCTTTGGTATCTACAGATTCTGCATGGATGGAGTCAGCCACGGATTGAAAAACATGTGGAAAAACCATTTGCATCTGTGATGAACATGTGCAGACTTGATTTCATTGTCATTATTCCATAAGCAACGCAGTGCAACAACTATTTGCATAGCATTTATGGTATTAGGTATTATGTCATCTACAGATGATTTGTGTGTTGGCTACATACAAATACTACAACCCTTTTGAGCATCTGCAGACTTTGGGATGAGAAAGAGGTCCTGGAACCAAGCACACACAAATGCCAGGGAATTATTTTAATTAAATATAATGATACAAGTGTATGCATGTCACACACACACACACACACACACCCCTGTCATTTTTATAGTGCTTATTCTATTGTAGTATCTCATCTCAGATATATTATTTTAACTCCCCTTCAGGTCAATAAAGTAGATGTTATTATCATCCCCTTGTTACAAGCAATTAATTAGGTCATAATATAAGATTCCTAACAGGAATCCCTACATGACTAGCCCATAGCCCAAGGTCCCATATCTGCCAAGTGGCAGGGCTAGGACTCCAGGCTTGGCACCCCCACCCTCACACTGACCTCTACTACACTGCCTGTGACAAGCAGATGCAAAACAGAGGCTCAGAAAAATAAAACTCAGAGTATATACTTGTAAACCAAAAGAACGGTCAACATACTTAACATGGGGTAGTGCAGGGTCATGACCTTCAGAACGGACACCAGTACCAAGCTGGGGACTCCCTCCTCCTCTAGATGTTAAGTCTTTCCTTGCTGCCTCACAAAGATGCCCTGTGGCCTTCAGGGATGGAGTAAGGACTTAGGGCAATATCTACCTTAGCCTGTAGAGAGTTTTTCAATGATACCAATTTTGACCACTATAAACAGACCAGGTAAGAGATAGCTACAGTTCATCACTGCTACTTTGAATTTCTGTATATTAATTAAAGGACTTTGGATGAGGAAGTGACCCTAGCATTCAATAATCTCATTTTACCTAGGAGGAAAGCAAGGCTGTTAGATGAAGCAGCATGCCCAAGGATACACAGATAGGAAGCAACAGAGTCAAGATAAAAGCCCAGGGTTCCCAGGTAACCAGGCAGGCAGGCAGGATTCTGTGGTATTTTCTCCATCTACACTGATCTTGGTCCATAAATATAGGCTGATTCACATATCTAGGGCTCAGCCCACAGTCAGTATCCACAAACCAAGAATCCCAGGATCCTAAGAGAGAGAGAGAATCAGCTGCCCAAATTTCCATGGGGGGCAGGAGGGGGACATGCCAGCCTGTTGGGAATCCAGATTTTTGTGAGCAAGCACCTGAATTTTGTGTGACTGATTTCAGCATCCTTTGGAGGCGGCTTCTAAATTTAGAATTAACATCCATCGGAGGCAGTCTGTTGCACAAATGTATTCTTCCTCGGAAGCTGTTGTCAGAAACAGTGAAACTGACATACATAAAACAGTTTCTTCATACCTTAATAATATTGAACTGTGGAACTAGAGGATCACAAACAAACACAGCTTGAACCTTCAAAGTGCATTTCAACAGTCAGGGACGGTCCAAATTGTTCTCATGAAAATCCCAAGGTGTCTCCATCTTTATTTTCACTTTTCAGTGCAGCTCCCGAGGACCTTCGTTCTTTCTAGATGCTTGTCAGCACCCAATCTAGAGCTTTTATCACTGATCATTTGGGGTGCTAAGCTGTACTTTCTGTGACAAGGCCACCTTTTTAGAAGTTGAAGCTTAACCTTAGTCACCTCCTTCTCTGTCTTCCAATTGGTTGCTTCTATTTGATTACACACTCAGCTGTGCCAGGAGGTGGGAAGGGAGCCTTTCCAGGGACATCTTAAACTGAATGGGGGCCACAAACAACAAAGTAATGGGACTCATAATTGAAGTTTACACACAAAGTTCCATTAAAGTGCCTATCGTCCCTTGCCCAGAGCAGACAGAAAAATATTACTCTTATACCCTGAAATTTTCCATTCTTGATCTCAGTCCAAAGGTGACTTTTTTATTTTTAAACTTGAGCAAAAAATAAAAATAAAAAAATAAAAGAAAAAGAAAGAAAGAAAAAGAAAAAAATTCAACTATTTTTGATTCATGCCCAGGCTGAAGAAACACACTTTGTTCTTGTTAAAGCAAGGTAAGGTTTTTTTTTTTTTGTAACACATAGGTAGCTCAAACGGCTCAGCTTCAAACGCCTAGGCTTCCGAGGTGTTCACAGGGCAGCACCTTTGGTGTAACTGCAAAGCTGAAAATCATCAGCCAGGGTGAGAGGGAGCTGGGATTCCATTTGATGTACACATGACACCAGTTCTTTTAATGCTTTAAAGAATGGTACAGAATTCTGAAATTATCAAGCAGGGTGCTTGGTCTTGAACAATTAGGGGTACAATCACTCTTTAACCAACCAGCACCAGTCACCCTATGGACCTCCCTGTTGTCCTTAACGAGTCATCTGAATTTTAGCCACAGGTCCTCGTCTCACCCTCTCATCATCTCCTAACACCTCCCTGACACACTGCAGGCCCAGGATGCAGGCCATACTGGGGCTCCATCCACCCATCTTTCCATGGGGCAAGTGGATGCTCTCAGCATGACTCTGGGTCCCCACCCTGACCCTGACCCTTATCAACTGTGTGCTTATAAGCAAATCACTCACTGCCCCATGAACTTGGGCTCATCACATTTGTCCTTCCTGTCCCTAGGATTGGTATGGGAAGCAAGAGAAATCACACCTTTGCAATCAGAAGTCAATATAAACGTACATTCCTATTATTAGGCACACGGTGCAGTTCTGGGAGATGTGGTATGTTCCTCGGGGCTAAAATCCAAGAGATCTGGCACAAAAAAAGAAAGTGGGTTGTAGCAGGCAGAAAATAGGAGCTAAAAGAGAAGAACAGAAGTGAGGATTCACAAGGCAAGTTCAGAGCAACAGCAATGAGGAAAGGCAGCCCAGAAGAAGAAGGAGGCACCCATCAAAGGTGCCTTCGAACACGTGCATTCCCTGGACCTGGAGCTCAGCACGGGCAGATCTATGTCACAAGTCCTGGTCTTCCCAGCCTCTTCCTTTCTCATGCTGAACCATCACGGGTGAGCACTAGCGAATGAAAGAATGAACCAATAAGAAGCTGGTGGGAGCAGGACTTCCGGATAACAAATGAGCGTGCAGTGAAGGCAGCTGCCAGGCACCTGGCAGACCTCCCTGTAGAGGCGGACTCATGCAGATGGAGGGGAGGTCGGAAAGGCAAGCCACAAGCAAATGCCAGCCAGAGGCCTTCACTTGAGGCTAGAGGAGCTCAGAAGGGGCTGAAGAATTTCAGACGAAGGAGTGACATCATGAAAGTGTCATCGGGGAGAGTCACCTGGCAGCCAGGTGCAGCATATCCTGGAGAAGACAGTGAAGCCCAGTTGGCAGAGCACTCAGGAGGCAAGGACTGTCAATCAGGCAGATGATGAGACGCTGCAGGAAGCCCCCACCTCCTCAGCCCAACCCCTCTGGGAGTTCCATCAAAGGCCTCTCTTGGGGACTGTGCTCCTTAGAGTGGACCCTAAATGCCCCATAGTCCTCCATCCCTATACAGCATCCCTACTCCTGTAGGTAGTCACCTTCCCTTCCTGAATCTCTCCAGGCTGAGCTGTTTCATTTTTAGACTGCAGCTCTGATACTAAGTTCTTCTTTATGGGGGATGGATGGACAGGGGGCAGGGAAACTCGGAGAGAGCTTTCTCCCATCTGAGCACAATTTCCCAAGTGCATCTTATCAACAATTTTATAAAGTAACATATTAATAAGATAGTTAGGATGACCATAAAAAGAAAGCAGAGAAAAGGGTGTAGATGAAAGGGCTGGGGATTCAACCCACAGTTGAAACAGGGACACAGGCAAATCCTGGGGCTGGGATGTAACTCCGTGGGAGAGCACTTGCCTAGCATGTGCTAGCCCTGGATTCCATCCCTAGCACCACAAAGAACAAGAGGAAGAAGTGGAGGAGGAGGAAGAAGAATAGCCATAGAATCCTAGTAGGGACAAGCTAGGGACAGGAAGCGCTGGTGTGGACTGCCTTCATTCCAGTGCAGGCCCTGCACCTTACCTGCTGTGTGACCTTGGTGACTGAACTCCTGTGAGTCACTTTCTCCCATTTGTGAAATGCCCTTGGTGATGGATCTCACCCAAGAAGGTACTTGTGAGAATTACACAAGTTGATTGCGTGTACCACTTGGTACCTGCACAGGATCGCTGGTTAATAACTGGTAACTATGGTGGGGACCATGCTAGAGGTCATCTCCCGGAGCAGAATGCCCTCTAACAGCCACAAGCACTGGTGGGCCCCCAGCTACACGGTTGTCCCACAGCAGGTGTGTAACTGTGGGTCTCCCACCCTTGCCACCCCCATGGGAATTCCCAGATCTATACGATCCCCTCTCTAGCCCTCACTCTCTCACCGAGGACCCAGAACAAACCAACTCTCTTGCCTCCACAGACCTTCAGACATGGAAGGTAATGGCCATACTTCCATAGAATGTTCTCTCCCCTACAATCTTCGCATTTCTCTCCCCATTCCTTTCTTATCTATTCACCTACTGCACAGATAAAATTAGGCAATAGAAAGTATTTTTAAATGAAATAGCATAAAAGGGCCTTAGAAATTATTGCCCAGGAATGTACCCCCTGGACTTCTAGAGAGAGGCCTATTCAAATGGAATTCCTTCTGGGGAATGTCCTATGTCTAGGGAAGACTGAGGTTGGCTTCAGAGCTCCTTGGTCTGCCAGAGACCCTGCTCAGGGCAGACACCTGAAAAAATCCCCACAGCAGCTCTCTCACCAGGCACGAATGCTGCAGGAAGTATTTGAAAATAAGGTTTCCAATTACCACTGGCATGCCTGGAGCCTTCTACTGCTGGCTGCAGCTGTCCCACAGAAGGCTAGTGACGTTATCCACAGGCCTCACCATGCTGTTCCAAGGCTGGGCTGGACGCAAAGGTCCTCTGCAGCCTGAGCCCCAGCACTGGGAGGCAGGAAGTTGACACTTCCTCCCCAGAGGTGGGCGCTGCTCAGGATTACTGCTTGCCTTCCTGGGGGCGAATTCCATTGTCAACGCTTGGATTAACACCAGGAAAGGTTCAGAAGCTATTCCCACATCCAGGACAATTCCACTCAGCTACTTCTAAAAAACTTACTGTGTGTCCACCTGTCCTGGGCCCAGCAGACAAGCCCAAAGAAGGCCTCCTCCCTAAACTCCTCACTGTACGTACTTCCTGGAAAGAAAAATCAAGTGGTCTAGCCTTCCTTTGCTATAGAGATAATGGAAGGTAAGAGGGGACAGAGGAAGAGAAGAAGGAAGGAGAAGGTAGGGAGAAAATTAAAAGAGAAGAGAGAGTGGTGTGAGGGAGAAAGAAAGGGACAGGGAAGGAGAAAGCCCTGGCCCGTGGCTATTTTTGCCCTTGAGCACTGGGTCCCTCCCATTTCCTCCTCCCTGCCTAGGGCACTCAGGCCATGGGACAGCTGACCAAGGGGACAGCACAGGATGCTTGCAGAACTGTGTAACAGATCGGGCCCTGAGCCCTAAAGAGGAGTTCAAGCTCAATGCAGAGATTTCCCAAGGGTTGGGATCAGATTAATCGGAATTTGCAGGCCGTGCCCAGCTAAGATCCGTGTCTGTCACCATGTTAACCACATTCAGACCCCTCTTAAAATCAGAACACGCCATCCATCACCACCCTGGGATGGGAGGCATGACCAGAGCCTGGCTGCCCAGGGCTGACCCTCTGGCTGATGGCCTGCCTGTCTGTGGCCGGGTTCCCTCACTTTCTTTCAGATATATACCCGTAGCTGTTGAGCGAATACTAGTCCCTGAGGAAGTATGAGTAATCACGAACATACTCTCTTTATTCATCGAAGGGACTAATTTAATTAAATGAGAACTCAAAGGTCCCTTGGCAAGAGAGAAGAAAATGGGGAAGAATATTTTTGTCTCCAAAATCAGAGGAAGAAAATACCCTTTCAAATTTCCTAACTGAACTCTGAGTGCAAATCTGTGGAATCAGATTACCCATGAGGAGGTTACAATATAAGCCAAGAGAAGTTATAATGTAACCAGAGAGGTTATAATGTAACCCAAGGTCACACAGCCTGTAAGTGACTCAAGTCTGGACTAGATACCTGAACCCCACATCTATTCTTTTTCCAATACCTTATGACACATTTAATCTTATAAAATCATGTAAATTACTTTTTTAAAAGTATTATCTTTAACATTTCTTTATTCAGAATTATTATCTTAATGTTTCTAATAAAAATAACTTGTAAAGGCATATACCAATTACTGAAGAGCATGGTTTCAGTTTGAATTATATTTTTTATTTCTTTTTGAACATTTTAAATACATCTTATGGGCCTGGAGTGGTGGCTCAGTGGTTATAGCACTTGCCTGGCATGCACCAGGACATGGGTTCAAATCCCAGCATCACAGACACAGCGAAGTGCCAGAGCAACGAAAGCAGATGAAAAACTAAATAAAATCGATTCTCTTAAATACATCTTATATCCAAGGAGGCTGTGGAGTCCGATCCTTCTGTCTGTGGTTTCTGCTGACTTTCACTCTTGCTTTCTCATCTGGTTTGTAGTTCTGGAGTGAATCTCTAAATGGCTGAGTTTTGCCTACAGAAGTCCAGGGCTTAACCTATGACTGGGTCCCTCCAGAGAGAACTTGCTTTGACCCTGACAAACACTCTGGATGCCACCAGCACAAAACTACACAGGTAAACTTCACAACTTGGAGTTACCCCGGTCACCCAGGTAGTGCACATTCAAGGCTGACTATGACACATTCTCGCAGGAGACATTGCTCCACCCTCCCAGAGTAAAGCTTAAGCCCAAACAGGTAACTTTCCCTTTTTTCCTCTCTCCCTCGGCTCTCCTGCTCAGGTCTGCTGACAACCTGCCCCCTGGGATACAGTCCCCCGAGAGGACAGAGGGAACATATTTAAAGGAGGAGATCTGGGTCCCTGGGTGTAGAACAAGGTCACGCTTTCAGTCCTGGCTTAAGCCTGACACCCCCTAAATCTCATGGATCTGGTCTTAGATGCGGGCCCTACCCTATGCCTAATTTAAACAGAGGTCACCTTTCTCCAGCCTCAGGAGCCCAGAGTTCTCCTAGCCTTCTAACGCAGAAGCTTTCAAAAACTTTGAAAATCTGAAGCCTCCATAGAAGGAGAGAAGCAGCAGCAGCAAGGTTGTAGTGACCCACAGGCTGCTGGCAGTGAAGAAGGGTGCACACCAGCGTGCAGACAGCAGACGGGATCCAGGGGCATCCCACGTACGATGCAGAAGGAAATACTAAAACAGCAAGGGCAGCGCGGGAGGCATCCGCAGGACTCCTACAGCCCACGTAATCTGCCTTTGTGCTTTGCGGGGTTGTTCATCTGTGGCTTAGCAAAATGACGGGTACCTTTTTGCTCTGTAGACACACGACCACACGAGCCTCTACAAAAGCTGGCCATGAGTGCATGATTAAACAGTATGGTTCAGAAGTTTTTAAAGAAACCAGACCATGCCCAGCACCTTATGCGGGTAGGGATCATTAGAGCAGCCATCGCTCACGGCATCCTCGCAGAAGTCCTTAGAAGCTCATCCTGCAGCCACTGATGGTCAACTCTCTGACTACTGATCCACTGTACTTCTGCCATCTGTCACTATTCCCTCTCAAAGATATTCACTGATTAATCAACAGCACACTTTTACACACACTTGAGATGCATCTACAGATCCACAATCCTTCACCCAAAATCTTCAAGACCGGATGCTTTAGTTTTCCAGTGGTTTCCAATTTTAGGAAGCTAATAAGGTGACTCCATGGGGCTTGGTCTGCACACCATAATCAAACACAGTGACATTTCCACAGTTCTACAGTGACACATAATCACACTAAGCTAGATAAGTTCAAGGCAGGTTGGCCACCCCAAGAGTTAGGTAAAAATGTTCACATTGCAGTTTGGAGATGTTTTAGTCAGGTTTTGTGCCACTGTGACCAAAATATCTGACAAGAACACCTTAGAGGAGGGCAAGTTTATCTGGGGGCTCACAGTTTCAGAGGTCTCAGCCCACAGATGGCTGACTCTGTTGCTCGGGGCCAGTGGTGAGGCAGAACACCATGGGGAAAGGGTCCAGGGGAGGAGAGCTGTTCAGCTCATCACTCATTGTGGGGAGTCAGGAAAGGGGGGCAGGGCAGGGAAGACACCCTTCCAGAGCAGCCCCCAGTGACCCACCTCCTCCAGCCAAGCTCCACCTGCCTACCCCTACCACCCAGTCAGTCCACTCAAACTAGGATGGACTATTAAGTTACAGCTTGAGTCATCTAATATTTCACCTCTGAATATTCCTGCATTAACAAGAACTTTCAGGACACCTCTGACTGAAACTATAGCAGGAGGTTTCGAAATTAGGGACAAGGTGGTGCGAACCCAAACATGTGCATCATAGCTCAAAACTCCTCACACATAAATCCACCAAGCCAACACTCCTTGAGACCCAGTCTCTAAATCCATGCTCTGGACCTCAGCAAGAGCAGGGGAAAAAATGTGATCCCTAAAATGGACCATGGTCAGAGAGAGGCTGGCCAGGCCTGGGGGCCACAGTGTGCAATGCAGCCACAGAAGGAGGGAAGCCATGGGCAGGAAACCACAAAGCGGGTCAGCAAATGGCCCAGAAAGGCTCTGAGCAAAGTCTCAGGTACAGTGACATGCTGGGGGTTGATGGGCAGGAGAGCTGCATTTAGTCTTGTATTTGTGGCTAAGAGCTATATAACATGAAGCAATACCTCAGCTTCCTCCTCTGTAACCAGAGAGAGCAGGACCACTCCAGTAGCTTGCAAATGGCAGGCCACAGCCCACTGGGTGACCATGAACTTTACTGAATGGGTTGGAAGCAATATTGTCATAATGAAGTGCAAGAGGAGGATGGAATGAAATAGAATGGAATACCTCTGCACCTCAACTGCACAGAGACAAGTCTGTGCAGTTGTGCTCAAGAATCCCTCCTGACTCTCTCCATATACCCCTCTTCTTTCAGCTGTTGATTCATATCCTTTACAATGCCCTCAATAAGAAGCTTGTAGTAATAAAAATGTAGACTACCTCAAGCCTGCCTATGTGGTAAGAATTGCCATTGTTCTATGGACTTTTGTTCCTTTGAAAGATGTGTGTGCATAAAATCTAGCACAGTGTACACATGCACATGCATACGTGTGTGTATAGATACAATGTATATATGATATGTGAGCAAGGTATGGTGTACTTCATGTTGCAGCACATGTTCTACAAAATTTCAAATGTACTGCTACGGGGCTAGGTGATTTTCTCTGAAAATTTTTTTAGCATAAATAGCCTATAAATTATTTTTTCTGGGGTCACATAATCCAGGCACTCTGAATTAAAGCCACCCCAGGCTGAAAATCAAGAAAAGATCTTGCTAACCCCTTTGTTTTTCGGGCTTTGCTTTAGCAACTGGAACCTGACTTCTCATTTTATATCTGACACTCACTCACTATCTATGACCAGCCGTGCACCTACCTTAGCTTCCCCATTTGTGAAATGCAGAGACAGACCATCACAGACCGGTGAGGGGGCAATGGCTTCTAGAGGTGATGCAAGGGTCACATGAAGTCATATTTAGAATAGTTCATTAGATGCCAGGTTTGGTAGCACATGCCTGTAAGCCCAGTGATTTGGGAGGTTGAGGCAAGAGGATTGCAAGTTTGAGGCCAGCCTCAGCAATTTAGCAGAGCCCTAAGCAAATTAGTGAGACCCTGTTTCAAACTAAAACATTAAAAAAGGACTGGGGATGTGGATCAGCAGTCCTAGGTTCAATCCCCAGTACCAAAAAATAAATAAAAGAAACAAGTAAAAGATCCTCTAGATTCTAAAATAAGTTTATGATCACTTTCTGCACCCGGTGTTCCAGAAGGCTTCTGAATGCCATGCATGATGCACATGCATTTGCACCTTGGAATCAGAGCTACTGGCCATTCCCAGGAGCCCCTAGACCCTGGCCACTGTAAGAGCTGGGACTAGAGACACACTACCACCCCTCATCCTGCCTCATCCTAGCCCTTACAAAGCTCAGCCTGTCCCCTCAATAAATGATGACCAGAACTCTGTGTTTGTTGCCCAGCTTCCTGGGAAACGGGCAGTGGCATAGCAAAGGGATTACTTTGGGTAAATATTTCTCTAAAGCTCATTCTTGCCACCACCATCAGAACACAGAGCAAGGGGGCCAGCTCCCCACTAGCACCCCCATTCCAATCCAAGGGAGCCTATGATGGTAAAGAGCAAAAGACCCCACTGAAGATGGCCCCAGAATTGGGCATTGGAGGCAGAGGGTGAGAGGCATAAAAGGAGGGAAACGCAGGAGCTGGACTCCCAAGGCATCAGGGTTTCCCTTACCAGGGCAGGGTTACTGCATCAGGCAGAGTATCAACTTTATAGTGCTTAGCACATGGAACATGGGCCCCTGTCATTCCATGTCAGGCCACAGTGGCTGTCCAATCTGGCCTCCCCTAAGGCAGGAATCCCAGCTGTATCTTTCAGGACATATGGGAGTCACTTCCTTGTGTGCTTTTCAGGAGCCCGGGGGTACTTCACTGACAGGCTAACAGGACTTGGTCTACCCATTAGCTGAGAAGACCGAGGCTTCCTGCCTGGCTGGTTCTCAGTCCTGGCTGCATAGTAGAATCAACTGGGAGCTCTGGACGTACCCAGGGTCTCCATCGCAACCAGATGCTCATGGGGTTCAGCCAGGCATTTGTCTTGTTGACGTCCCTTGTGATTCCAAGGTGCAGCCCAGCTGAGAAGTGAGGCTCTAGCTGATGCTTGTTGGTGCCTAGAGCTCTGGGTCCCAGTCCCAGGGGGTACAACTCCCAGCTCTGGGTTGGGCTGGAGTTTCCATGGCTAAGAAGCTCCTGGGTAAAGCTGATGCTGCTGGTCTAAGGAAAGAACCAGAACAACTACTAGGCCCAGTATTCCCAGCTGTGGACTGGGGAGAGCGGTTCCTGGCTTGAAAGGTACTGGTCTAGAACAGTACTCCTCATACTTCCACATGCACACCTCAGTACCTGGTTAACACTCAGAAGGGCTCAGTATGTCTGGAATAGAACCGATGCCCCTGATCCTCCAACCGCACTCTGAGTAGCAGGGCCTAACTCCCAGGTCCGTGTTCTTCCCACGGCCTCCCACTGCAAGCAGGCTTGTAGCCAAGCAACTCACCCTTCCCTAACAGGGATCTGCCTTGTTGAAACTTCTACATTCACAGGAGATAGCTCTCCTCTCCAGGAGAGCTCCCAGGCATCTTACTCCCACCACCATCTCTTGGCATCTCTTCCTCCACACACACAAAAACAATCCCCCATCCCTTTTCACTCTTCTTCCCATGTTATGATAAATAAAATTCTTCACTGTGGACCTGTTTCTTTAGTACCCACCACATCCTGTGCACAGTCCTTGGTGCTGAAAGCCTGTCTAGGTGCAATAACAGAGACACAGGAAACAATCAGTACTGTAAGAGGGTGCCACAGGCCCCAAGGGGAGTGACATGAACTGCTAGAACGAAAGGACCGCAGAAGAGGAAGTCAGCCTCCCACGTTTGGGCCACTGAGTAGGGTGCCAGCCTCTGCCCTCTGAGGTACTGGTCTCCTTCTCCAGGTTAGTGGACTTGTCACGCCTAAAGATGCTGCAGACCCGCCAACAACACCCAGGAAGTGCGGCAGGAACAATAATGACTTGCATGGTTTCATATTCACTGCGTGCTAGGCCCTTGAGTTAAAGTCTGCTCTGTGACCTCACTGGATCTTCACCAGGACCCCATGAAATGCTCAGAATTATGGTGTCCCACTTTACCAAGGAAGAATGGGCACTCACCAATGTGAAGTAACCGCCAAACAGGAAGTAGTAGAGCCAAAACTGAATGTCAAGGTGAAGAACCTGCACTCTTTACTGCCACACAGTCCTGCCTTCTCCAGAGCTCGGAGGGCCCCCAATTCCGACTTCTTCCAAGATCCAGGCTTTAAAAGTGCAAAATGGTACACTCCTGGGTGGGTTGTGGTTCAAGCCATCCCCATGCCACTTCATATGACAGTAAGTAACAGCCAATGATTTCACTGCACTTAATACATCAGGCTGAACTAAATTATAGACAAATGTAAATCCCAAGGAATTGTGCATACTTAAAAATACACACACTTCATCTTTATGCTGTCCTTATTAGGTAGATATTAAGATCATAGTTTTGCTGATAAGAAAATTGGAGAACAGAGAATCAGATTAACTTCCAAGGATCTCACAGTTGTCAGTGGTGAAGCAAGTATTTGAACTCTGATGGTCCAGTTTCCAGGTCATGCTTGTGACTGCACCCCACTGTTACATGGGTTTCCACTGACCACAGTATATGAAGGGCACAGTCCAAGACCCCTGGGTGCCTTCTGTGTCCACCATGCCCAGTCCAGAGGCTAATTCTTAATAGGCACCTTTATAAATGCCTACCGAGTGCCCACAGGTGCCTCCCAGTCTATTTTTAGAAACTGCATGGCCATCTAGATATAATTAGCAAGCCTCCCTTAGACCGAAATGAAATTAAGCAGGTGGGACTAGAGGCCAGCAGCTTGGGATGGTGCCTCTGGACACCTGCAGCAAAGAAGCCCTGGTGGTTCTTAGGAAGACCTTTTCCAGAAGGGGACAGCTCAGCCTGTACAGTGGGCCTTTCTTTTGGGTGATGTGTGGCTCCAGAGGGTTTCTTCATGGCCTTTAGTGGCCTTCTCTATTCAGGAGACTGATGATTCCTGAATAATAAATTAAATCCCCAATAAATTAAAAAGATAGTGGTCCCATTCTCTGATGGTCAGGAGGGTAGGATTCTGGTCCTGGCTCTGTCTCTGATTGGCTCAGGGACCATAGGACTTTGCTGCTCTGGGTTTCATTTTTTTTCTCTTGAACTGAAGAGGTCAGATATGCCCATCATTGAAGTCCCTGGAAGTCCCTGGAAGTCCCAGCCATTTTGCAGATTTCATTAAAAAAAAAAAAAAAAAAAAGGCTGCTGGGTAAGCCCTGTGGTTGAGATCAAAGGCCAGTTGGCTCTACAGAAGGATCCAAGGGAGCACACAGCCTACCCACAAGGGGACACTCTGACTCAAGAGCCTGGTGTGGCTTCTCAGACTTCTGGCACTGGGCTCAGGGAAAAGAGAAGGGACTGCCTCCCACCATCTCCTGACTGAAGAGGAAATGGAGTGATCCCAACCCCCCCCCCCCTCTTGCCCCATCCAGATCTTTGAGTGCCCAGTGCACTGCCTCCTTGGGGACTCAGGTGTCACCAACCTCAGAAGCCTTCCCTGGCTGCCCCTTTCCAGAGCCCTGGTAAGGACAGGAGACCTGTTACCCATACATGTGTTAATATATGCACTCACTGTCTGTCTCCCCTACTGCTGCAGTGAAAGCCCCATGGGACAGAGCCCATTTCTGAGGTCTTGGGCTTTACAGCAACAGGCAGGCAACAAGCACTTGATCCCTCTGAGGACCAGTTGAGCCATCATAGCCTCTGGCCCTCCTCCCACTCTGCTGAGTGCCGGGATACCAAGTTGTGGACGTCTTTGAGCTTTCCCCTGTTTTTCCTGCCCAAACTGGGAGTCACTAGACCAGAAAGGCTGGAAGGAAAAGGAGGGAGGCCAGGAAGGTCTCCAGAGCAGGTGATTTCTGCAGGGATGAGTCAGCAATGTCTAGCCAAGGACAGGGAAGGATGAAGAGAGGAGGAGCAGAACACACAGGAACTTGTTGGCGTGCGGATCTCACAGCCGTCGGAGCTCCTAATGGTTTACAGAGGGGCAAATCACAAAGGGAGCCTGACATCAGGGTCAGAAGGATTTAGACACCAGGCCAAGCGCCTGAATTTTCTTGCCCAGCTCAGGTATCAGCAAACTTGTCCATAGGGACCTTTTGCAATAACCCAACTCAGCCGCTGCAGCATGAAAGCAGTCATAAAAGATACAGAATTGAATGTGCATGGCCGTGTTCCAATAAAACTTTATTTATGGGTCCTGGAATTTGAATTTCTCATCATGTTCAGAAGTCAAAAAATAGTATTCTTCTTTCAGTATATTTTCCAACCATTTAAAGGTATATAAACCATTCCTAGCTCACGGGCCATACAGAGACTGGTGGATAGCACACCTCTGTACAGGCAATGGGTAGTTCATAGTTGGGGAGGAAAGAATTGAAGGAGTTATTATTCAAGAGGCTGGGAGACCCCTCAAGAGGGATTTTGGATGCTTTTGACAAAAGAAGAAAGAGACCTAGCAAAGAACAGGAGACACAGAAACTCCCCCGGGAAATGGTTTTCATCTCACCCATGCGGGGCAACGAAGCAGGTGTCCCAGGATCATTCTTACTGAAATTGAAGACACAGGCCTTCTCTGAATGGCAACTAAATTAAATGCAAATCAGCATGTGGAGTTTGACGCTCCTCCATCCTCACAAAGTGAATCAACCCTACGCACTTTACCTCCCTACACACACCTAGCTAAACTTTGCATCGAAAAGGACCCTGGGGTCTACAATGCTATTATTGTGCACATCGAAGAAAGAATCCTTATATTCCAGAGAGGCATGCTAAAACCTTACAAGATGAAACGCTGTGAGGTTGGTAATTGACTTCAGCATATTTCAACAAATGAGAAATAGTTGTGGGCTGGGGGTAAAGCTCTGTGGTAGAGCACTTTCCTAGCATGTGAAAGGTCCTGGACCTGAGCCAAAAAAGAATGCAGCAAAACAGCTCCAATCTCAAGTGGCCCTCCTCCTGATCCACAGCTTGGCAAATGCAGAGCCATGTGGACCGGCCCTGGAACCTCTCCTGAGTCCCCTGAGACAGGTTACGAAATGGAAAAGAGCTCTTGCTCCAGCAAAAGAGGCATCTTTTTGTGGCAATGAAAGTGAAAATCCCAAGTCACCAGCAGCCCAGGACACAGAACAAAGCTCAGATTTGTTTCTTAAGTTGGACCATTGTTGTGGGTGCCTTCAAGCTTAAAGTACTTTACGTGTGATCATACAGGTCCCCAAACTAAGAAAGGTCCCATGTTTGGCTTAACATTCATTGGTCACCATTGTAAAGTTCTTCATAAGTTTTGAATAAGGGTCCCCACATTTGTACTCATCACTGAGCCATTTCAGTGATGTGGCCTACCCCACTCAGAGTAAAGCAGCTAAGATCACATGGCTCATTAGTGGTGGCATTAGGGTTAATCCTGGCAATCAGACACCAGCACCTGCCTGCCAACCATGACACTGTTAGAAATTAAATTTAAGTGCCTACTCAATTCCAGGCTTCTAAAATGCAGTGCCAGGACAGACATCAGATTCTGTCCAAATTTGGACCTTTAGCACAGGCAGGACAAAGACTTGGTGGCCGTGGTCAATCCAGCCCCAGTGGCCAACTCTTTGCCTCCATTTATTCCCTCCTCATGGAGGCCATCCCTCAAGGTCATCTCCACCAGCTCCAGAGCGGTGACCAGAAATGCTGCCTAGGGCATGGCCTCTGAAGGACACCCCACCCAGCCCAGCCCCACCCTCCACCTCTGACTGCAGATGCTCACGCTCCTTGACAGATGACAAGAGACTTGAAAGAGCATCCGAGTTTCAGAAGGGGCAGGAAAGAACCATAACAGGGGCCCATTCTGCAAGCCACCATCCATCTCTGATCTCCAGACAAGAAAGCATGCCACAGAGTAAAACCTCTTTTTAAAAATTCAGCAAACCAGGAGATATGCCCTCAGGATACAGCTCTGAAGTTCCACGTTTCATATTTTCCAGGGGTTGAGAAGACTGGAAATTTCTCCAGCAAGATCAAATGAACTGCCTCTTCACCCACACCCATCAGGACAAAAGCAGGGTCCACCTCCAAAGTCACTGACGTCATCACTGACAGGGAGTCCAGCACATGCGCTCTGGAGCTACTCAGCCTGGGTTTGAATCCCAGCTCTAACCTTCACTAGCTCACTGGCCTGCATAAATCACTTAACCTCCTTGTACCTCAGTTCCCTCCTCTGTAAGACAGAACTAATGCTATCTACCTCGTAGAGCCATTGAGACATAAACAAGTTAATGTATGTGGACTAAGAGCTTAATAATTGCTACTATTAGTATCATTATCTTTACACTCTGTTTAGGTTCTTGAAGAAATACTCAGCAGGAAGCAATCTCTGCCTTGCCATGCCCTAAATCATAGCCCTCTAGAATCCCTAGGCAAGCAGGCAGCATTCCCTTTCTCCACCAGCTGTAAGGCCGTGCCTGCCCCACAGCACACCCACAAGGGCAGCTCGAGAGCATGCTGCTCACGGCCTCCCTGATCCGTGGCTGAAGACTTGGCATACGTCTAGGTGTTTGGTTCCCTACTCACTTCCAGATGAGAATTTCAGCCAACTTTGGTAGACAAGTGACTACTTAGCGATGGGCACAGCCCCGGAGGATGGGGCGAGAGCCCAACAGGGAGGCCCCACTTCATCTGCAATGCTTCTGCACCTGCAACTGGCCACCAATCCACCTGCCAAATTACAGGGCAATGATAACTCTGGAAAGGCGAGACCATTCTAGCACCTCCTCCTCTCCCACTGCAGTCCTCAGTACCATGGGTCCCATACAAAGAGCACCCACAGGCCCAAGTCTGTCAGGTGTTAATGGCACCTCTGTGGCCATCTCACCAACAAGGCTACTCTTGGGACCTCTGAATGTCCAAAGTGTGGCTCTCAGGATCATTCCAGCTTCTCTCGTGCCCTGACCTTTGCTTCTGCTCCATGAACCCACAGACTGGACTTCTCTTGGTCAGCCCTGCTATGGTCAGGCTGCAGTTCATTGGAATGAGCAGCTGAATTTCATCAGAAACAAAGTCAATGTCTCAATGACCTCATTGCACAGAAAGATGGATGGGGGCGCAAAGGGCATCTGGAATCTAGGTCCTGGCAGAGGCACACTCTTCAGAGCCTGGGTGGGATCATTTCTCACATGGGATACTGGCTCAGAAGGCAGATGGTGTCTCTGAGTCCTGATGATGACACCAGGAGAATCTCATCCCAAGAAACAATGATTACAACACATTATAATACTACGTGCGGCCTTCAGAGTGCAGACTGCTGAAATTTTTTAAGTTCTCAAATCTGAGTACTATGACAGTGAGCAGCTTCATGACAGAAAGCTCATCATGGAGAGAAACTCATTTCACTCTTACTCAAATTACCTTCCTGACTCTTCACACAAGCAGCGCAGGAGCCCAGTTACTCCTGGGTCCTAGGGTAACCTCCAGCCTGTGGCAGAGTAGATGAAGAGGGGACGGGGTAATTGGTTGCTTTTTGGCTTTGGGGGCTCTCCTAGAAACAGCACACCTTGTCACCCATCTTCTAGGTCCTGCCTCAGTGCTGTCTCAACAAGGGAGACCAGCTCATCCAACCCCACTTCCTAAAGGCCCTGGCCACACCCAGATAGGAAATACTAAGAAATGCTTTCCAGGTAGGAGAGTGATCTTACACAGATCAAAAGGGAATTTCCATCTCTGATGCACAAAGTCTCTTTCAGAAATGTCACAAACTGCAAGGGGCTGGGTGTATGGGGTAAGATGAGTAACCTGCACCCTCATCCCTACGTCATGTTTTATTATACTTTACCAAGGATCTGACATGGTGACAATGTGTTGACTTCTTTAGCTGCTTAGCGCAGTTATGAAAACTCAGAACGCAGGCCTTGGATATCTTGGAAGTCAGCAACCTGGGGTCAGAGAAGCGCTGTCGGTGCACAGCACTGAGTTATGTGATGGGTACCTGCCACCTTGGATCAGGCCCTGGAACTCACCACCAACAGTCTAACCTCAGCAACCAGCACTGACAGTTGAGGATGCAGAGGGGCACAGGTGCCCGTGAGCAGCTCCGCTGTGTCTTCCCAGCCACAGAATGTGGTACTGTAGGTTGTTCTATAAACATTTTTAACCAGGGAAGTGCTCCCTGGAATTCAGTCCATGAGCCATCCAGTCCCTGATTCTTTCTCTGTTAGAGACACAGAAGGATGAGTTGCGAGAGGGCTTGGCTGTCTGACACAACCGCAGAGGTTAGAGGTCTCTCCAATCCTTCTGATCTTGAGAAGTTTTATGGAGAACCCTGCACCACCTCTTTCTCCATTCCTGAAGCTCATACACCTGCCCTGGGGGACACCAGAACCTTCATTCCCACACAGTCCTCTCACCCACTCTGCCCTCTGCACCATGGAATGCCTTCCCTGACCTTCTCCAAACCATACCCTGAAGCCCAGAAGAGGTGACCACCCTGGCTGGAAATTCTCCATAGAAAATCTATTGTATGCAATGTACACTTGCTGAACCCCTACTACAGACCAAGCAGTTTGCTGGGTGTCAAGGGCACAGAGAAGAGTAGAACACGTCCCTGCTCTTAGGCCACTTACGCTCTGCTAGGTGAGGTGCACTGAGGCAGAAACTACCAAGTCCGGGGCAAGAAGTGGCAGTGGGTGTTGCCACTGCCAGGGGCACAAGCTTGGATCTCGCAGCAAGTCTCAGGTGCTGGACAACAGCGGGGTAAATACAAATGTCTCTGTTTTCTTCCTCACGTGAGTCACCTGAGGACAAGTACAGCACAGACTTTATCAGGCTGTGGTCACAGTTACATGACTTAACATAATCAAAGATGACATTTAGTGTACTGGATAATCAGTGTAAGGAAGAAAATGAAGACACATACAAAGTATGACTTGATTTTCTACCATGCTCTTCACCTGATTCCTTTGATTAGAGTGACTCCATGCACACAGTAGGGCCTCATCAACCTGCCCTGCACATGCCTTGCACTTGACACAGCTTTTTCTGTTCTTGTCACTTCTTCTGTCACTGTTTAGAAACTGCATATTCTCCAGGGATAAGCTCAGAGGCTACATCTTCTAAGTAGGTTTCTGTGCTTCATGATTCCCCAGAAAACAAGCTGTCCTCTCCTGTTTTGAGGTCTCTTTGGCATCCAAGAACACAGACCCTCACCCCTTGAAAAAGTCCCCTCCTGTGTGGGTGTATTACATACCCCTATCAGACCACAACCCCGTGAAGACTACAGCAATCTTGTCTGTGCCTTTATCCTCAATGCCAAGCTTCCAACAAGACAAGTTATCCATGGAAGGTGATGCTTCTGCAGGAGAATGCTCTAGAACTCCCAAAACTTTCTCTCATGAGACCACAAAGCCAGGATGGCCTTAGGAACCCACGTTTTTATCAAACATGGAATCCAGTCCAAAAACACACATTATATCACAATAAAACAGAATATCCATGTCAAGCAACATGTTTAACACGCCCTTTCTATCCTCTGTAAGTACGAGAGGGACCCCATTTTCATTCAGCATCTTTCTGAAATCAGTAGATAGCACTCTCTATTTCTGAATCCTATGGGAGACCAATGGGTTTCACCATCTTCACTGGCAGGATTGGGGCGAGATGTCATCATTGCAACACAGGTTCACACGGTCACTCTGCTGAGCGAACCCCACCATGTTGATCATTCTGGAGCTGCTGGAGGGAAAGAGCTCTAAATGCAGATTGACTGATGTATGCCCCTCAACCTCTTCTTGCACTCCACATGGAACATGTCCTGGATCCTGGCTGGCACCCTGCACTGTCCAAATTCATGGGGTCAGAGACAACGAGTTCAGTGTCAGGTAGGTAACAGATTCTGTTCTAGTTCATGAAAAGGAGACGCGGTGATATTAAACGACTTCAGCCCTCATCGGATAGATAGAACATGCTTATTAAAATGTTTATTAAATGCTATTAAATGTTTATTAAAATGCTAATAATCCATTCATTATTTTAATTAAGCAAAAAGACTCAAAATAATAAATTAGAATAATTAAGCCTAATATTAATGGAGTGGAATCATGGTGGAAAAGGAGAGTAAGTTCTGGCACCTACAATTCTTCCCCACGTAAAATGTGATGATGATATAACAGATGGAAGTTCCTATGTGTGTGCCACCCGTTGCCACTGGCCACTGTGCAGGCTCACCTCTCCTTAGATGGCTATAAGTGTTGAGGAAGTAGAGTGAGTTCCTTCAGTTAGCCCTCACTATTGACTCCTAGCTCTTTAGGTTTTTATTGTTGGATTCTATCCTCTTTGCAACAGCTCCCGCACTCTTCTCCTTATTAAATAAAATGATGGCATTCTCCACAATCTAAATAACCTTGCACAGTCCGTCCAAACGAAGCACTGGCTGGACTTTTTTTTTTTTTCTGAACTCTCACCTTCTGCCTTGTGAGGCCTGAGCACTGTCTCTGCTTGGAGACTCAATACTGAGGCTGCACTGTTGCATCCCGCAGCCAGCAAGAAGCCTCTTCTAAGGCCACAGACGACAGATTTGTGTAAACAGGCAGTGGAACTCTTCAGATAGAGACGAAACATTTGTATTTCTCCTGAAGCATTTTAAACGGGAAAGCAAAACTCATCATGCAAGCTAAACCCACTTCTCCATTCTGAAGTGTCCAAACAAACTTTCCGCAGCAGCACGTCCCCGGCTCTGCATTATTAAGAGAGGCCAAAAGGGGAGGGAGAAAGAAGCCTTTTCTCATAATCTTAGAGAGATCAAAGTAAAAAGAACAGAGCAGAGAGTGCCAGGGATTCTGCCCAGTGAGCGTTTCTCAGCAGGGTGGATGTGTGCAGCTCAGCTCTTGAGCATCCAAGGCCTCCTGGATGTTTTGGGCAGAAGGGGGCATAGGCAGCACCGAGCCTCCCCCCACCCCCTGGGAATAAGGGCTGTTTTGCAGAGCCTGTTTCACTTTCCTGGGCATGTTCCTATCTCATATCGATCAACAGGCAAATATTTACTGGGTGCTCAGCAGATGCGGGGCCTCACATGGGAGACAATGTCACTGACTAATCATTTCACTGCCCTTACCTTCATTTATATGTGCTACTCTGAACAAAATAAAAGAATAAGGCCCAGATCCACCCACAAGTAATCTGTAGTTTATTTGGAGACAGAAGAAAGAGTCCCATGAAAAGATAAACTGCAGATCTCTCTATTTTAAGTTAGTGTCCAAGCTTTGGTCAGAATCGTGACTATTAAGTTGATAGTTGAACAAACAAAAGGGCCTGGCTCCTGTCCTTGAAGGTTCTATTTCCTTGGGTCTGTGGTCTAAGCCCCTATGTTTTTAATGAACAGCCACTAGAATTAAAAAACTAACAACATAAAATAATACTCCAAGAGGTAACTAAAGCAGTCATTCATGCTGGCCAAGGTCAAAGGACTCCATCAAGCTCAGGCATAAGCAGGACCTATAGGAAGCAGAGAAGCAGGAGGGAAGAAGGTCTAGCGGGGGATGGGGTGCCAGGCAGGCAAAGGTGTCCTATATATGAAGGGGACAAGATGCAGAAAATTCTGAATGCAGCAAAAGGTTGCACTGGAGCAGTGAGAGATCAGGACAGACAGGTAGGTCAGGGTCAAAGTCAAGACATCCTGAGTGATTCACAGTGTATATACTTCATTCTGTGGGCAAAAGGCGGTGGATCAGCCAGTGCAGGCAGAGGCACCATCAAGCTTCAGGCATAGAAACCCTGTGCGCACGCTGGACTGGAGCCACCAGGGAGATTGGAAGCTAGGTCTGTGCATCTCATAAGATATTTTAATACCCTGTTCTACTCTCACTGCAAATCAATGAGCTCAGCGAGACTGGTAATATTATGTTCTTTCTATAGAGAGAAAACTGGGGCACGAGGTGGCTAAACAGTGGGATTGAACCAGGGGAAGCCAAAGCAATCAGGTGGTTGCACTCATCTTTGAAAATCACTCCACTGCATGTCAAAGCTAATCAACGTCTATTTACTGAGCACCTATTACGAGCAAGGAGCAGGAAGATGCAAAGATAAATAAAACTCTGTTCTTACTCCCAAGGAGCTCATTCCTTCCTGCAGTGGCTGGTTAAATTTTTCTATAAAGCACCAGATAGTCAATATTGACCAGAGAATCAATAGTTCTTTGTTCCTCTTATTTCCGTCAAAGCCTTCACTAATGCCAGGGTGTTCCCTGCCTCAGCCATTTTTTACATGGTAGGGCAAAAGCAGACTTGGACAATTCACAAATAGGTGGGCCAAGCTGTGTTCCAATGAAACTTTATAAAAACAGACAGTGGGCCACATTTGACCTGCAGGCTATAATTTGCTGACCCCTGATTCAGTGGGAAAAACAAACATGTGCATGACTACTCATGAAAAAGTCAATGAAGTGACTTTGGAGACCACAGAAGAGACGGAGTAATTCAGTCTGACCAGGGATGGTTGGGGCAGTAGCCATGGAGTAGGACAAGTGACTCAGCTTCCCCAGATCCCAGTGAACATGACTGAATTCAATCAGAAGCATGCTGACAGTCCCTTTTGCTTTCACATTCTGCAATTTGGCATCCCACTATCTCCCACCCAGAACCTTCCAACAGCACAAACAACACGCAGCTTCCTGTTGATGGTCCTCACCTCTAAGAACATCAATTTTTCTTTCTTTTTTTTTTTTTTTGAGAATCAACTTTATTTATCTTTTTCATCCGGCCCTTGTTTTTCCAACACTTTGTTGTGTATGTGGTGCTGTGTTCAAACTCTGGTTCTTGTGCATATCAGGCAAACATTCCAATTGCTGAGCCACCACTCCAGCTCCTCTAACATCAATTTTCGAATGCCACTTGAAGGAATAAAATTCCCTAAATGACCGGAAGTTTAAACACACACATGTGTAAACATCCCTCCATCGCTGTGTGCTGTATAAACATGATTGAAGTATTTTACATCCTAAAGGCTTTCTCCCTCTTTCACAGAATGACTCCTTCAAGAAAATAACTCATCTGCTTCCACAACACTCTAGTAAGACTCAAGTGTTCTACTGGACCAAGTGTGGGCCCCAAGAAGAACACGGAGCCAGGAAGAAAGCAACAATGGCCACGCACCTCATCTATCCCTGCTGTGTGGGTGCCAGATGAGAAAACAGGAATAGAGCCACGGATCCCAACAGTAACACCTCCAATAGCACCAGCAGGCAATGAGCTAGACTCAGGCAAATAAACACATTAAGACGGGAGGTGCAATATCAGACTCATCAAGTCCTCAGGGTGACCTCATCCCAGCCAGCCAAGGTCAACTCCACTCAAAGACTTAGTCAGCCTCCTTTTGTAGGGGCTCAGAGCCTCTTGGCCAAGATTGCTCATGGGACCAGAGGGTTGAACAAGGTCAAAAATGAGGCCAGATGCCAAGAGAGGAAATGCAGGCGGCATGTGGCTAGACAAAGATTCAAGACCACACCCACCTGTGTAACTCCTACCCTATCTGAGCCTGTCATCCTCCACCAGGAAGCCCTCCTGGCTCCTGCTCCCTGGCAATGACCCATTTCTCCTCTGAACAGCTGGAGCAAAGCTTCTTAAATCAGCTGGGTCCCTGCACCAGCACCACTGGGAAGTCATTGGAAGTGCAACTTCTCAGACTTAAGCACAGACCAAGCAACTGGACAGTGTGACACTGTCCAGTGTCAAGCAATCTGTGCTTGAATAATGTCCTTCAGGTGATTCCAAAGCAGGCCTGAGTTTGGGAAGCACTGACCTGGAGTAGAGAGTCTAAACCACTGAACATAGCTCAGGGCTTCGCCGGCATCTCCTTGTGCTTCTGCTTCTCCTGCAAATGGCAAATCATTACAGAGCCTGACTCTCAGGTGCCATCCATCCCCCATCTTTCCCCCACAGGGGCCACATAACACTCGCTCGGTGAACATCTACAGAATGTAATGAGCTGTCGCTCCTATGTCACCATGGCATTCTGACATCACAGAACCTGTATGGGAAAAGAGTGCAGAGCCCAGGCAGCCTAGCGCCCATCAGGGTTCTGCCACTAACAAGCTGCTCCGTGTTCCTCTCACTTCCGTCAAAGCCTCCACTAACACCAGGGTGTTCTCTGCCTCATCCATTCACTCAGCAAATATTGACTGAGGGTTGATGCCAGGCTCACACAGATGTCCATGAACATGAGCAAACCAGACGGACGAGGATCCTTTCTCCAAAGCAGCCCATATTCCCAATGAAGGAGACAGTCAGTAAACATTAATAAAATCCATGCATATTAACCATTAAGAAGATATGAGACAAAACCAAATTGAGGGACATTCTATGAAAACACAACAATGTTTTTCACAAGTGGCAAAGTCAGGAAAACTAAGGGAAGATGAGTGACACCAGAGAGGACACCAAGGAGACGTGGTAGAAATCATGTAGGAACCCAGACTGGATACTGGGAAAAAAAATAGCAATCATGGGAAAACTAGGAATATTCAAAGGAGGTCTACACTTTGGGAAGTTGTTTAGTTGTTTGTTTGCTTGTTTGTTTTGGAGGGTTGTTTTGTTTTTGTGCTACTGAGGACTGAAGTCAGGGCCATTCTACCCCTGAGCTACATCCCTCACCCTAGCCCTTTTCTATAAGACAGGATCTTGCTAAATTGCCAAGGCTGGCCTGGCCATCTTCCTTCCTCAGCCTCCAGAATCACTGGAATTATAGGCATGTACACCTGATCCCAGCTGGTGAGTGGTTTTATACTAATGTGAAAGTCCTGGATTTCAACACTGTTCTACTCCATGGTTGTATAAGATTGAACATTACAGGAAGCTGGCCGAAGGGGATACAAGAAGTCTCTGTACTAATTTGAAACTCTTCTAATATTTTGGATGGTGAATCCGTTCAAACAAGAAGGGTCAAATGGAAAGGGGTTTTGCAAATCACAAGTTTAAACAGAGAGTGCTTCATCTAGAAGGAGGCAGGAAAGGTGTCACAGGGTTTTGCGAATGAGTCTAAGGCCCAAGTCAGTCTAACAAGATTTCTGCTGATGCTTAGTCTTCCATCCAAACTAAGTCTGGTGGCCTTTTGAATAGTTGAAGCAATGCAGGGTGCTTCACAGTTTTCCCTTTTTAGGAGACATCAAGGCCTATTAAGCTGTGACCCCAAAGCATGCTCAGGAGGCCGAAGCCCGGAAGAGACAACATAGAGTAACAAAGGAGGTGGGGTCCAACAAGAAGCCAGATCAGAAGAAGGGACACCTCCACCTTCTTTGTTCCAGAACTGCCCCAGACTCCTTTTCTTAATGACAATGCAGATTAGTTCCCCCTTCTCTCTCTCTTAGACCCTGTGCCCAACCTTCTTCAATGCATCTGGGTTTCTCCTTGAAGCATTGTCAAAATGTGCCTAGAACTTGGAACTCTGGCACTCAGAGCTGGGCCAATGTGAGCAAGCAAATGAGAGTCAGCCTGTGACTCCACCTAATGACTAAGGCTGTGTCCCACTCAAAGCTCCCAGTTCCCAGTTCTTCAGAAAGGACTGTGCAGCATCATCCGAAAGCAAAACAGTCCAGTCCCCAGAACTGACCATTTGAAGTCTGAAGTTCCAGGGACCTCAAGTCTCCCCACTCAAGGTACCAGTTTGCCATTTTTGAAGGGATAGGTTGGGATTAATTCATCCCCAAAATTCATTCCAGTTCTCGCACTGCATCAGTAATGTACCAAATGAAACTGTGCATGGTAATTGCGCCTTCAAGGTACAATGTGGGGTCGTAATGGTAACAATGATGAGCTCTAAGGATTCCTACCTCGAGTGAATCACCAGGATTGCAAATGACAATTGTTACTATTAATATAATAATACCTTAAATTGCAGAGTGCTTTTCAATTTACACGATACTTTTATACTCATTATCTTGTGTGATCCTCATAAGAACCCAGTGAGAGTGGTAGACAAGATGCTTTTTCTTTTGTGCAGATGAGAAAACCAAGTTCTGTGACCATTCAACTAGCAGTGGCAGTGCTGGTCCCTGAGCATGGGCCATTTGATGCTTTGTCTTCTTTCAGCTGCTTGGTGCTATGTCTGCTGCTACCCATGCCACTGTTTATGCCTTGGTCTCTACAGATTCTGGTCATGTCGGTTCAACGTCTCCCCACCATGGGGAAAGCCAGGCATCCCCCTGGAGGGGCAGGCAACCAAAGGGTGTGCAGAGCTGCCTGGGCTCAGTCCATGCAATGTGTCCCTGGGAGCATGGTCCTTCCCCAGAGGGGAGGCGACCGCATCACACATTCATTTCCCTGTGGCTTGAAATAGAACAGATGAGATATCACAACTGAGCTTGCTGTGGCAGCAGATGTCTCTAAAATAATTAAATAAAGGGAAATGGGAGTGTGAAGGAGAAGCTCCAGGTTCATGCTGGTTTCCCACACCAATGATGAGGGAGGAATGATGGCCAGAGTCAGGCCCAGCGGGCAGCTCCTCTGGGAGCTGGGTATCTAACAGTTCTGTTCCAAGCTGCCCCACCAGTAGCAATATGGCATCCTTTGCCCTTTGGCTATTATTTCCAAAGGGCAAGGGACAACTTCTGCTCTTGTCAGCCAATAGGATAGAGGCAGCCCTCCAGCCAGCCTCCAGGTTCCTGTCACTGAACAGCTCAGTTCTCCTATGCCGGCTAGCACAAAGCCTGGCCAGGCATGCCCAGAGTGGGTGGCCACCGTACGTCCTGTGGAAGAGGCAGTCAACAGCAGGACTCTGCTCTGGAGCCCACCCACATGGTATCCAAACCTCAGGGTCTAACCTCCCATAGGAGGCTCATCTCTCCAGGCATCAATCTCCATGGCTCTAAACGGGAGTTAAAAGCAAGTATCTTACCTCTTCACAGACCCATGAGGATGGAGTGAGGACATAGTTGTGAAAATGCTTTGAAAATCTGCAAATCCTACACAGCATGCAGAGACCGGGGCACACCACACCCTGGGGTCAAGACCAATGGTCAGGTGCACAGCTGGCCTCCTCTCTTCAGGTTAGATGGATCATGTACCTGAGTCCCAGCCAGACGAGTGACGTGAGAACAGAGTGCAACCTATAAAACCTTCCCACATACGATCCTCTCTCCTCTTGTCCCCTCTCCCAGCTGAGAACACAGAGGAGGATTCTGGGGAAGCCAGCAGAGCAGAGCAACGAAAAGCAGGGACCCTGCCTGCTCCACAGATGCTTGTTCCTGACGCTGCCCCACCAGGGACACACATTGCTGAGAATAATCAAGTCACAAAGGCGGAAGAAGACACCCTTTTATTGTATTACATTAGGCAAGTTCAGGGTCGTTTGCTATGGCTGTTAGACCACCTGGACCAGCATAATGACCCAGTGGAGCAGTTGCTTAGAAAACTCCCACAGTGCAGCTGTAAATTAAAACAAAGGACTAAAAGGGTTCAGTAGCAAACAGCCAAGTCTTCTCGTATTTCCTCAAGCCAGTAACGGGATAAAAATGAGACCCTATAAAAGATGCATTCAGACAGACAGACTCCAGGGTCCAACCATTCTCTGTTATGTCTGCTTTTAAGTGGTTTGAGAAACAGTCCTACGACACAAGTGTCAAAGCGCGCAGGGACCTCCAGTGTTGTGGAGGTGCATTTCCTCCTCTCCAGCACCTAGATTTTCACTGCTGACCGTAAACCCCTCACGAGACAGGCAGGTTAAATCATCTGATCACAGTGTCAAACATGGAAAGGCCGTGCTGGAAGGGGCCAGATAAGAAACTAAGAATCTGTTGGGGAAAATAAAAGGCAGAGGAAAGGAACTGACAGCTCATAAGCAGACTAGAAGCAGCTTCTGAACACTGGAAACTATGACCGCCCTTACTTGTGAGAAATAAATACAAAATGAAATGACAACAAGACAGGACATCTCACCTGTCAGACCAGCAAAAATCCAAAAGTGTAGCTAGAGCCTGAGTTGCACAGGGTGTAGGGATAAAGGACTCACTTCCACCACCCCTAGGAAGGGACGCTGGTCCCTCTCCAGAGGTCAATCTGATAATAGCTATCAATACGTAAACAGCAGATCTCTCTCAATTCAATCGACTCTGCTTCTAAAATCTACCCAACAGATATCCTTGTACATGTGAGAAAAGACTCATGCACAAAATTATTCATTGTTTGAACTGCAACAGATGGGAAGCAGCCTAAACGTCCAGCAGCACAAATCCCACAAGTACATTAAACAGATGAAAAGTCTACCTCAAAGTTTACAAGATCGCGCTCTGGAACATCTCAGGGTGGAGGGTGGGGAGAAGCAGGCCACACATCTACATGCTCCCAAGTTGGGACACGATGGAGAAGCCTTCCCCTTGAGACCTTACGGAAAGGCGATTCAACACCTAACAACGTGCGGTTCTATTTCCGTATTACTTTTATTTTAAGTATACGAAAAATTAGCTGAAAGGCAAACAGCAGAGCAACAGCTGTGTTTTCATCCTCTTGGCTGTCCTGACGTCACTACTGCCAAATACAAGTCTCAGAAATGAGCGAATGAGGTTGTCCCTACCAGCACACCCCAAAATGCCACAAATCTCCCCTGCAGATCAAAACCCCAGAGCCATCCCTTACTGGAGGGATGAGATGCCCTCTTTGCAGAGTAGCTAGTTAGCAATTTGGGTGCAAAGCCCAGCATCTGAAACTCAGGCACAAAGTTTCATCTTAAAAAAAAAAAACAACAGCTACAATCTTTCTAGAGGGAGATCCAACAGCATCTATTAAAATTAAATATATGCACCTGCCAATCAACTTAGAAATCCAGCACAGAGAACGGAAGCGACAGAATGGAAGGCAACGAGTACGGGGAAGTTTATCACAGCACTGCCAGCGCGGGAAAAGAACGACACCCTGAAAACAGCCTGAAGGTCCACCAAAAGTCAAGGACTGAATGATGCATCCATACCATGAAGATTCTGTGATCGTTTAAATGAATGAGATCTATGTCTGTAGACCTGCAGGGCTGTCCAGAGTGGTTATTAAATATGAAACACAAGTTGCAGGAGAAAGCTTATAAGATCTCATTTCCATGGAACAACCAAAACACCCTAATCAAGGGCCCTAGGTCCCCTCCAAATCCTTCCCTGTCCTCTCTGACTCCATTTTCTTATTTTTCTTTCCCACCTTGTTCCTACATTTTTCCCTGCCCCGTTGATAGGGCACATGACTGGGCACCATCTTACCCCAGGATCTTCGCTCTTACCCTCACCCTCTATGCTCCTTCCGCAGAGATCTGTGTGGCTTTCCTTCTGCATGTCCTTTACTTCTCTGAGCAAAATTCACTTCCTCAGTGAATTCCACCCTTGAGCCCTCACTTAAAATCACAAAAGCAAGAGGGCATCTGTTTTATTTTTCTCTAAAGCACTTATCATTAGCTAATTCTTCAGATGCTTTACTATGAACGAATGGGACCCTCCAGGCCATCAGCTCCACGAGGACAGGGATTTTTGTCTACCTTGTTCCCTGCAGCATCCCCCATCACTTTGCACAGAGCAGACATTCAGCAAATCCTCATTAAATGAACATTAAACCTATTTCCACATCTTTATATGAGCTGGAGAAACCAGTGGAAGAGTCTATGGGCAATTTTTCCTAGAAGAGTGTGGCATCAGAAAGCCAGTAAAGAAATAAAGAAGGCAACCAACTTTTACATTACAGTTCTGCCAACTGAAATGAGTGCACTTCATTTTTATAAATTCTGAAGAGGCATTAAATGAAGTAAAAACCCAAGGGCTAAAAGGAGGTAATGCAACAGATAGAAGAAGCCAACAGAGAGAGGGACCCCAGACCATGCCTCTGCTTGCCACTCACTTCCATCCGTGTGTCTTGACCTGCGTCCTCAGAGGAAAGCCGCCCCTTTCCAGCAGTATGCAACAAGCATACTGCGAAAGTCGAGCTGCTGCTCATAAAAGAAATCATAGAGTACATGCTACCCCAAATATAAATACTGCTGGACATTCCCTCCCACCAAGCTCAGCTGCTATTGGAGATGAGTAATACAGAACTGGCAGGACGAGACACATTGCTGGGGATGGAAAGGTCTAAAGAAGAGAAGATTCCAGCTCCACCTATTTACCAAGTGACCTTGGGCAAGGTCATTCTAGTGTCTCCAGGCCGCAGGGTTCTCCTACGTAAAACATCAAAATAAAGTTCTCTGTCTTGCCCAGTGGGCTGGATATACATGACAGTGCTCTATCATGTTGTAGAAATGTAAGTGGGGAAGCAAGCACCACTTGGGATGCCACACCACTAACTAATGCCACAACCCCTTCCTGCACAGGGCCATGTGGCCTCGGCTACATTTCCAGCTGTCTTAGAAGCCATGCATTTTCTTTTGACCTTTGGCCACCTGGCTGAACTCTGTTGCTTCTAATAAGTTATAGATTCAAAAACTAGGGTTTTCTCCAGCCAGATGACCAAGTCATCAGCAAATATATAGACACTTTTATCTCTTCTTTTCCAAGGTGTGCCTCTTGTGTTCTTGCACTGCCTCGGGCCTACGGTTCAATGTTGAATGAGAGAAGTGCCAGTGGCTATAGTCTTAGTCTTACCTCAAACAGAACGTGCTATAGTTTGTATCCTGAGGGCCCCCACAGGCACTTGTATTGACGGCTTGCTTCCCAACTCAAGGCTCGAGAAGGTGGTGGAATCTTTAGGAGATGGGGTTTAGTGGAAGTAAGTGAGGCATTGGGGGTGTGTCCTTAAAGGAGATTTAGAACTCTCATCTCTCCTCTTCCTTTCTCTTTGCTTCCTGGCTACTACGAGGGGAACGGGCCTCTTCTGCCACACACTTCTACCATGATGTACAGCTATACCACCACAGGCCCAAAGCAACCAAGCCAGGTGACCATGGACTGAGAATTCTGAACCTATGGGACAGCATAAGCCTCTCTTCTTTTTCAGTTAATTTTCGCAGGTATTTTGTCACAGTAACGGCAAGCTAATACAAAATGCATCCTATGAGTATTGATGAGGAAGGGCATGTGCTACCCATCATCTTATGAAGGGGGTTCCCTCTGTGCTGAGTTTGAATGGATTTATCAGGAAGTACCTGCTAGATTATACTGCATGCTTTTTCAGCAATTAGAGAGATTGCTGTGGGTTGTTCTCCCTGCATCTGTTTTAACAGAGGACTGCACAGTGGTGGGATGCTACTAACCAAGTGCTGACTTTCAGGGTCAAGAGGAACAAGGTCCGTGGTCCTGCAACTCTTCCCTCTGTCCCCTCAGCCCTCCTGATGTCCCTTCCTTCCACACACATCCCTCTTCTCTTCCACTCTCTAACTCACTATGCTCAGCTCCTTTGCCTTCATGCCACACTCTCACCAGTTCCTCAAATGTCAAGTCCAGAGAAAGTTCACTGCCAACACACCCCATGGCAGGAAAAATCATCCTCCGCTTATACAGAAGCAAGCAGACTGGGTCACTTTCTCCGATGAATAACTCCTTATTTTAAAGTCAGTACTTTATCAGCCACCATTGCGTCTTTTATCATTTCATGTGAAGCAATCCCACAATGCCCTCGGGGGCAGCAAATTCCTCATCCCCAGGGGTATCTAAACAGAGATGGGAATGACCCGTGATACCTGTTACACAGGTGTTTCTACACAAGCTGAAAGGCGACCCAGGGTCTCCTCAGTTGTTCAATGAAGCTAGTGAGACCAATCAAAAGGCACAGGAGGGGGCTGGGGTTGTAACAAAGTGATAAAGCAGTCACCTAACATGCCCAAGTCCCTGGGTTCAGTCCCCAGTACTGCAAAAACAACAGGGGTGGTGGGGAGGTGATGAAGAGGCATCCTAGAAGGAAGAGGAGGAGGTGGAAATGCTTTAGCATTTCCAAACAACAGTCACACTTTTCCTGGCTCCTCACACCAGCCCTTTTAGGTAGTAGAATACATTGAGAAATTATTACAAAATTAACACACACGCACACACGTGTGTAACACACCTCTCGGGCTGCCTCTGCTCCAGTGTTCTGCCTCTAGGGCTGCAGGACATTAAACTGCTTATCAAACTGCCCAGCAAAGCAACAGCCACATAATAGGCACTTAAATATTCTCCCCAGACTGAGGTGGTCAAAGGTGCCTCCCGCTGAACAAATGCAATTTGTTCAACTGCAAAGCAAAGAGGTGACTTCACCCAGGCCCTTTACGTGGAGGAAGGTCTGACTGTGTGGCTTTTATGGCCAGCAATGTGTTCTGAATAGCAGAAACATGATCTCATTAGAGCTTCACACCTCTGAGAGGGACATGACAGGAAGGTCACTAGGGCTCTCATGGGTGGGTTCTGCCCAAGGCCTCATGCTGGACCAGCACACTCAAATCTAGGGACACCAGTCACCAATATTATCACTGTCCCAATGGAAGCTTCACAGATGAAGAGCTTCGTGGATATCATTAAAAAGCACAGATACAACTGGATGTATCTTCAAATCCTAATTTATGAGCTTGGTGAGCATGTGATAACTCCATAAATGGTGAAGAGGACAAGGAAGCAGCAGGGCAAGATGCAACCAACCAAGCCTGAGGAAGCCATCCCCTTCAATGGGGACCGTATAACCCCCAGAGCATTCATCTTCTCTCCTTTCATAATCTAGGCACCAAAATATTTACTGTCAGCTTAGGCCCATCAGCCCTGGGATGAAGCAGCTTCTTCATTTGGTTCCAAAATAGGAGTCAGCAGGACTTTGTAGACCACAGACTAATCCTGATGGCCTGTTTATTGTTGGAGATCATCACCATGGTGCCTCCTCTCTCCAGTGCTCTGGGAAGCACCAAAGTCACTGTGTCAGTGACTCAATCAGGAACCATGTGCATTTCAAGGCAGCCTTTTGTTCCTCAAGTTCTAGCTGGTCCAAGGAGGTAGCACATTATTTGGATCAAGAACCAAAGCAAGTGTTTCGGAGAATGTAAAAGTTTAGGTCCAAGCAATCTGAGCTCTGAGCAAGGGATTTGGTGGGAACCCAGCCCCAGGTCCCTGGTTTAAAAGAAGATCCATGACACCTAAGAAGCTAACCCAGCTTCTCATCAGAAGTATCTTACACTGAAGAGCACTGAAAATGAGGCCACCCTTGACCAAGTTCCTATCCCAGCTAGTGGCAGAGGTCTCCAGAATTTATTCCAAAACTTACAAATGCTTGACAGTAAAATCTGGTGGCAGACACTCCAGCTGTGCCCTCTCTGTGCTGGCACTGAAGCCTGGTTTGGAGAAGAGACAGATGCCCTCACGTCACCACCTCTTCCGGTTCTGACTGCTCTGCATCTTCTACAGACCAATGAGCTCAGAGAGGAGGACAGAAGTTCACTACTGTAGCATGGCATGGAGTTCACAGGGGCCCAGTGTTGCATGGGATGTCCAGAATAGGCAGATCCATACAGTCAGAAAGCAGCTTAGAGGCTGCCAGGGCTGGGGGATGTGGGAATGGGAAGTGAGTGATTGTTCATCTATAGGAAGGGGTTTCTTTGGGGGACAATGAAAATGTTCTGGAATTAGATAATGGTGATGAATGCACAATTCTGCATAAATTTGGTGGCATGGAAGTGAAATCTCTATGAAACTGTTATTTTTTAATTGATGGAGAATCTGAAGGTAGCAAATTAGAAGATGCTGGAGCAGGAGGAAGACAGACTGCAAGCCTGAAAGTTGACATCATCCACTTTGCTCCTCTGATCTGCGTCGAAGGAAAAGTACAGTTTGGGGCTGCAGGCATGACAGACTTCAGAGGAAAATAAATCGGGCATAAAAACTGCTAGAGGTTCCATTAGCAAGACACAGCAAAAAATAGGATTCCCACATCCCCCTGCTGCCCTCAGGGCCCCTCATCCTGCTAAAAATAAAGAAACAGGCAATGGTATTTGTGATGCCGGAGTTCTCAGGAGTCCACGCAGAGCCAGGCTCTCTCCCAGCCCTCTTTGATTTTCTTGGCCTCTTTCTCCACCACCTCAGCCACGGAGGACAGTAAGGAACCCAGGACTGAAAAATGATTGCACAGATCCTGAGGTTGGGATGGGTCTCCTTCTGATGTCCCACTTTAAGGACATGGCCAGGGGCTTGAATCCAAACACAAGACAAATGCTGTGTCCCTTTGGGAGAACAAGGTCTGAGCCTTGTGTTAGGACAGCAGATCCCTTCCATGGTTGGACACCGAACCCACACTCTGGGGTCCTGGCCAGTGTCTATAGAAAAGGAAACATTGGGGGGGAGGCCCCCAAACGCATCTCCCAGCACTGCCTGAGACCAGGTTCTGACCGAACAGTAGTCTCCTAGAGTAAGGACAGGTCTCGTCAGGGGAGTCACACAGGTCTTGGTGACTGAGTGCAGACTCTGGTTCTGGGTGGCCTGGGTTCAAATCTTACCCCCGCCACTTACTAGTTGTGTGACCTTGGTGAAATTACTTAATGCCAGTCTCCTCATCTGCAAATGGAGGATAATAATGCTTCCTACCTCGCAGAACAAATGTTCTCACCACAGTACCTGACACAGAAAGATCGCGATGACTGGCAGATGCTGACAGTGCCTCCCCAGGGAAGCTGCCAACATTCAAGAACACCCACCAACTCTTGAGTGTCTGGATCACCCTTCACATAGCAGGATGAGGAGTCCCCATGGTCCCTGGGGAAGGTGTTCCTCCAGCCTAGCTGACCATGAGAACAGTTGAGCACAAAATTTGAACCAAGACGTATCTGACCCTAAGCCCACTGAACTGTATGTTGCAGAACCCCACCTTGGCCACAAAAAGCCTTTCTTGTCAAAGACAGCGAGGAACAGGGCAATAGAAACAGGGTACTGAGCTGGGGCAGTCTCTCTAAAAATCACCAATTATCAGGCAAGGTGCTGATTAGGTTTTAAAAGTTGCCAAAGTTCCTTCTCCAGGCCCTTGGAGACCAGTTTTATGTCAGGGCTCAAAAACATGGCAGTTGTTCCCTTCCTCACAATTAGTAGACCAAAGTGGGCAACTAGATACCAACACTTTCATCTGAGGGCTCCGGCTCACCTGGAAACCCGAGTTTCCTCTCCTCAGCCCTCTCCCTGCCCTCAGCAGGCACGCGGGTGCCCACAATATGCCACTGTGGCCCATAAAACCACTGGGAGGTCTCAGAGGCCTGAATCCATTTGAGGTGTGGCTCTAAGAACACAGGGGACCATAAAAGAGCCCTGAGGCTGAGGCAAGGGAACTGTCATAAACCCAGGCTCTAACTGCAGAACTCCTGCTGGCCCCTCCACCCATACAATTCCATAGGAGGGTCCCTGTCAAGGACCCCACCCTGATGAGGCCAGGGGCACAGCACTGCAAGGCCTTCCGAGGGCACCTGGCTAGAAGGGCTCCTTGGTGAAGGCCTCCTAGCTGCCAGGGACTGCTCTGGGTGCCCTCCCTGAAGCAGGTCAAGTAACTAATGCAGGAAAGACCGGCACTGTGCCGGACAACAGTGTCAGAAGGACCCTGAAAGGTACTCTTCACATTCCCTAAGCCTATGAGCACCCCAGAAAGTTAGGCCTGATTCCCACTTTTCAATGGGGAAACTGAGGCCCTCAGAAGTTACACAGCTAGGAGGTCCCTGGGTACCTGTCTGTCTTACACACCCACTGTGCACTCTTGCTCTTTCTCGGGACTCCTGGAGGCATGTCAGATGGGCTGTCAGGGAGTTAGATGGGGTTTGGAGACCTGGAACCCTCTGGTGAGGACACTCCCAATACTGCCAGGATGGTCCCCAGGGGTGCTCAGGAGGGTGACAGCCCTGACTGGTAGAAGGGGTGGAGTGCCATCCCCTCCGCCCCTTTCAGGAAAGCTTTTCCACGCCCCAGGCCTTTGAGCTGGCTGACAGATGGTGCTGATGAGGAAAGCAGCTCACATTTAATAGGTACTTCCTAAGTGCCACATCCTTTACACATACTCGCTCCCTGCTTTGGCACAAATACCATCATCAAGGTGCCATTTACAGAAAACAGATTTACAAAGGATACATCAGGTCACACAGCTAAGATTAGCTGAGTTGGTGCTGAATCCATGCTCTCTGTCACACCACACCCCTTCTCAGGGCCTAAAAGCAGGCAGGTGCAGATAAGCCGCCACACCCTTAAATGTGCCCACAGGGCGGCCACCTTCCTTCTTGCAAAGGTTGTGGCCCGGGCAGCCCACTAGGGCTGCTTCCACCCTGGCACAGACCTCCAATCTCCCCAGCCCCTCTGTCTGAGTCCTTTGCAGGAGACAGGTAATGCTGCTGAAAGGCTAAGCTGGCTCTAACTTTGGGGTCACCCAGGCCTTCCAAAGTTCCACTCCACTTATCTGAAAGAAGGGATGGAAGAGATAGGTACCAACGCTTCCTCCGCAGAAAGACCCAGACCCAGAGCAGCAACCCCCAAAAGGCCCTATAAAGGAAGCAACCAGAAGTGGCCTTCACCCAAAGCCCTCTCTTGGGATCCCTGAGCTGAGGGAAGCAGAGTACATGGAGGGCCATAGTTTGGATCTTATGCATCGTCTAAAGGTTCATGTGGTAAAGGCATGGTCCCCAGGGTGGTGCTACTGGGAGGTGTGAGAGCCATTAAGAGGGGGACCTAATGGGAGGTATTTAGGCTATTGAGGGCATAAGGGGCTGCAGACCCCAGCTCCCTCCTCTCTCTCTCTCTCTGTTGCTTCCTCGCCATGAGGTGAGCAGGTCTGTTCTACCAAGCTCTCCCGCCATGATGGGCTCCCTCGCCATGGAAGCAAACAACAGGACCATCCAATCCTGAACTGCAGCCTTCCAAACTGTGAGCCACAACCAGCCCTTTCTCTCTAGTGGTTGATTACCTCAGGAACCGGTTACGGAGACAGAAAACCGACTAACACGTGGTGTCCTCAGGTAACCTGGAGTCCTCCCATGAGCGGAAAGAGCCATCTGGGGCTTAACTTATCTACTCAACAAACCCTTGCCAAGTGTCCTCCCAGTCACCCATGCCCACGAGCACCTTGACCAGCTAGCTACAGTGACCTCTGGGGAAGCTGATGCTCATGACCGTGTGGCAGTGGTCTTGCTGGGTACTCCTTCCCCAGGGCCTCATCTGCCTCCAATAGCCCACTGTGCTCCAGGAACCTGGCTCAGACTCACCTAAGCAGCCAGGTCAGAAGTGAGCCACAGTGGTGAGACCTGAAGGCCACTTTTCATCAGATATGTACAAGGATTTATCAGAATAAAGGACAAGAAGACAGGAGGAGGACCACGGGGTGGGGAAGGAGCCAAATGTCTGAAACCCCTGTGAATGGGAAGCTTGTGAGGCCCTAAGGAAACGTTATGTCAATGGGGAGAGAGGGGGAAGATCAGGGTGGCTGAGGAGGACGGCGGGCAGTGTAGTGGAGCAGGCCAGCATCAGCTGAAGGACGGCCCTTCCCACCTGTTCTCAGACTCTGCTCACCTGCCACAGGGCTTCTCTTCTCCATCCTCACTGTCCCTTTAAATGTCATGTATTTACACTGTGGCAAGATGAATCCTGAACACTCAAATGTCCATATTCAAGCACCAGGAACCTATGGACAGTGCCTTACGAGGCGCAGGAATTCTGCGGATATGGTTACTTTAATAATCCTGAAATGGGAAGTGTCCTGGATTGTTGTCCATGGAATCACGAGGTCCTTTTAAGAAGGAAGCAGAGGGAGATCTAACACACAGAGGAAGTAGGCGATGTGATGGCAGCTGCTGAGGCTGGAGCAATGCACTCTGAGGGTGGAGGAAGAGGCCAGAAGACGAGGAATGGAGAGGCTGCGAAAGGCCAAGCAGAGGCTTTTCCTGCTGATCTGCTCACAGCTTTGCCGTGGCCCATGAAATCCATTTCACACTTTGACCTCCAGAACTACAGGAGACTGATCTGGGTTATCTTAAAGGACTAAGTCTGTGGTCAATTGTTACAGCAGCAAAAGAACAGTAATTAACATGCACTCCGCCACCTGGGAAGTCCCTTCCGGTGCTGGGCACTCACTAAGGTGAGAAGGGCAGGAGTCACATCCCCACTCTCCTGCAACTCACACTCATTCTCTTTCCATCTCCACTTTCCCTCCTAGGGCCCGGGGCCAGGATGATGTCTCTCTGAGTCCTGTCCTTCCCTCCAGCCCCCACTCCCTCCATGGAGCTTCCCTCTGACATCAGAGCCTTCAGGGGCGCGTCCCTCTGCACCTCCTTTGCCACCTACTCATTCCATAGGCCTCACCTGCAGAGAAGTTTGCCCTGCGCCCCAGCCCAGGGTGGGAGGGACCCCTACCACATCCCACAGCCTCTCATCAGGTGGAGCAGGCGCTACCTGCACCTCTCTCTGCATCTCCACAGACAAGCCACTCCACGGATATAAAGACGACACACGCATGGCCAAGAGGCATAGGAAACAGCCCATGGCATCAGCAGCCAGCAGGGAACGGCACATCAAAACCTTCAGAATGGCTACTATTTAGAAAGCAGAGCGTAAGTGTTGAGGAGGAGATGGGACCCTCGCACACTGTGAAGGGGACTATAAATTGATATCATCATTATGGAAAGGGTTATGGAGTGCCAAACGATCCAGCCATCTCTCCACTGGGTAGATACCCAGAGGAAGCGACATCACCTTGAAGAGGCATTTTTACTGCCGTGTTTATCACAATGAGCAGCACTGGAGCCTCAGTGGATGGAGGGACAGAGAGGTATGGTCTATCCACACAACGGAATATGATTCAGCCTTGAAAAAGAAGGAAATCTTGTCATTTGTGACAACTTGTAGGGGACATTGTGTTAAGTGAAACAACCCAGCCATAGGACAAGTACCTCATGACCAATACAAAGGTGGAGTCGAAGAGTTCAACTCTTAGAAGCAGAGAGTAGAATGGCTGGTGCCAGGGGCTGCGAGCTGGAGTGTTGAGGAGATGCTGATCCAATCCAAAATGTCAAATCCGTGAGACAAATAGATTAAAGAGCTCTGTTGACATGGTGACTATAGTTAATCCAAGGTACTGTAGTCTTGAAAATTGTAGTGTTCTTACCATAAAAAAATAAGCATGCAAGGCAGTATCAGCTAACTGGATTTACTGAGCTGTTCCATAGAATGCACATATTTTGAAACATCATGTTGTACATAGTAAGTATATATCATTTTTGTCCATTTTAAAAACATTTTAAAACTTAAGTTTTAAAAAAATGTGGGTTACATGGTGTGTGCTAGTTTTTTTCCACTCAACCAAACTCCTCGAAGGCGTCCTCCATGTGACACAGGGGACCCAGTATTCAAGGAACATGAGCTGATGTCACTCCTATCCACGAGTGACATGTTCTCATCTGGAGGAGGTGACAGTCCCTGAAATTTGGCCAACACTTTTTTTTTTAAGAGAGAGAGGGAAAGAGAGAGAATCAACTTTATTTTTTTATTTTTTCATCTGGCCTTTGTTTCTCCGACAGTCATGTATGTGGTGCTGGAGTTCAAACTCAGGTGCTCATGCATGCCAGGCAAGTGCTCCCACTACTGAGCCACCGCTCCAGCCCCCAACACAATATGTAAGGAAAACAACAATGAAGATTGAAGTGTTTAAAGTTTCCCCCCGCAAAAAAAAAAAAAAAGGCAGCTTCCGGGCACCCTGAGTCTGAGTCAGTAAAAGGAGGAAGGCAGGGCTTCAGTTCCCAAACCACAGATAGAGATAAAGCCCCAAGCGGACTCCAGAGCCGTAGGGGATGAGGCTCCCCACACCTGTCAGAAGTGGCCCAATGCCCCTGAGGCTGCAAGAGAAGGGTGACAAGGTGAAAGGAGCTGTTTGGAGAAAGCAGGAACCAGGTGGCGGGTCACCCACCACTTCCAGCTCTCAGATGGCCACTCTGGTCCTGCCCTGCACTGGCGGCTCTTCTACTTGGGGCACTCTGGCCCTGCCATGGCCACCACCTTTATGGGCCATCTGGGCTCATAGGCCACTCTTTCCTGGCCACCCGCAAGGTAGCCCTGGACTTCCCCAATCCCATCAGGCTCCCCAGCTGTCTGTGCTGCTGATTAGTGGTGTGCTGATGACCCGCCCCATTGAGTCCTTCCGCTGCCTGGGCATCGGGGTGCTGGAGGGAGCTGGACCACCCCTCGCTGCCCACATGGCAGGCGCTGGGGACAGAGGTGAAGCCCATGGCCACACTCAAGGAGCCCCAGTCTGGTGGTACCCTGAAAAACAAGCAGAGCACATCTGTCCCCTTCACAGAATCCTAGCCCCAGCCACACTGGGGCAAGGCTTGACAGACAGAAGCCCCGAGGTCGGGCACAGCACAACCCACTCAACAAGACTCACTGGCTGAGGGGAAGAAGGCCACACAAGGCCACACAGTGTGTGACAGACACAGGGAGCACATCGGCCAGGAGCTGGGAGGAGGAAACTCGGGGTGACTGCTGGATGGGTAGATCCTTCTTTTTAGGGTGATGAAATGTTCCGGAATTAGATAGTGGTGAAGTTTTGCACAACTTTGTGAATACGTTAAAATTACTGAGCTGTGCACTTTGAAAGGAAGAAGACTGAAAATACCATGAGGTGGTTAGAGCAAGCTCTGCAGTCAGGCTGTTTGGCCTTAACTTCTAGTTTTAGCAATGAGCTGTGTGAACTGAGGCAAATTTATTGACCTCTCTGTACCTTGGTTTCCCTGTTGGTAAATATAGGAGATAATTGTGTCAATACTGAGGTATTATTGTATGGATGAAATGCAAACATCCCATCCATGTATAGAGGACTTTGACTAAGTTCCAAATTTCTATCTTCCCCCTTCTTTCACATCCTGTTTTCCATTTGGGATTTTTATGGTTCTGAGTGCATTGATTATAAACCCTCCCAGTCCAATTAGAGCAACCCTGAGACCGTGTGCTAGGAATGCTGACACAAAGGAGCTTTATCTCCTGCAGAGAGTGAACAGATGGGCATGTGCCTTTTGGAGCAGCAGCAGCCGCCATCTTGGAACCCAGAGGCAAGGCAGTCTCAGGATGAGGCTAATTGTAAGGAAAGCAGATCAAAGTGACAGACATAGACTGGGTCTTTGGAGGCATCATTGGGCCACTGGATCAGTCCTCACCAACCTTTCCAATTCTATCATGCCAGTGAAGTCCCTTTAATGTTCAAGCCAATGTAAGTCAGCATTTCTACTACTAACAATGAAAGGCATCATAGTGGATTTAGCTATGGAAAGCCCTCCACTCCCACATCCTTCTATTCTTCTGGCTTCCTTTCCATGTCCCTGTGATGGAAAGCCACAAACAACCTCACCATGGACTCTAAAATCAGGGCACACAACAGGCATTCACAGGTGATATAGTGTGTGCTCAGACAAGGCCAGGGAGAGGGGTGGGGGGAAGAGCGAGGAAGAGAAGAATACAGCTCTGTGATTACAAACCCACAGAGAAGTTCATCATCTAATCTGGAAGGAAAGTTCAAGGCACGCAGAACCATAAAGCGTACATTTGCCTATGGACATGATTTAAGGAACACAACAGCAAAAGCTTGAAGGGTTCAAGAAATAAAGAGATGGGGGCTAGAGCGGTGGCTTAGCGGTTAGGGCTCCTGCCTGGCATGCACAAGGACACAGGTTTGAACCCCAGCACCATGTACACAACTGTGTCAGAGCAACAAAAGCCACATGAAAAACTAAACATAATTGATTCTCTCTCTCTCTCACTCACTCACTGTCCTCTCTTTTAAAAAAAGGAAAGAAAGAGATGGGACTCCTAGTGGCCTTCTGGTTCTTCCTGGCTCCCAGGGCACCAACACCTGGGCAGACCCTATGCAAACACATCCCCTCGAATGAGGATGAGACATCAGAGCCCTGCACCAGGCCTTACTCCCACAGACCCCCAAACACAATGTGCATGTTTTATGAACATGGCCAGAGACCCAGACATACACCATCCAGGACCCGGGTATCATACTAGCTAAACTTCACTTCTTCCCTCCCCGATTTCTTTTCTTCCTCTTCTTCCCTCCCAGTGCACTAGGATGTGATGCATGGAACAATTAGTCTTCAGAACCCAGAGGCAGGTGGGGAGCCTCGAATCCAGAGAAAGCAAAATGTAAATGATGCACAAAGAGATCAAGATACATGAATATTCATCGTCCTTTCCCTCCTGACGGAAAGCAGTTTGGAGAGGGTTCACTGAGCTCCATTTCCTCTAAATTTCTTGGAGTGCTCATGGCGGGCATCTCATCATCCTGCCAGAACACAGAACGGAACGGGAGATTCTTGCCTCTGATAAGTGGTGACTACATGTGTACACACATCTGTAAAAATTCTCCCAGCTGCATACGTAGGAGCTGCACGTGCACCGTGAGCTTAGGAGACTCCATTCAAAACGCAAAAGGCAAAAGATGGGCAAAACTCCTCCCCACCCTGCAAGACGTTTTCCAAATGGGGTGTTTTCCTCTCTCCACTGCTGAGAACGAGTCTCCACCTCCTTGCTTTCCCCACAGAGAACAGTGCAAGAGAAGAGCACACCCCAGGCCAAATGCTCTCTAAAAGACAGAGCTGGAGCTGATCCGTTTCTGGGCCACTATTCCCTGCTTCCCCCATCAAGCACAAGCATACAACAGGTGCTCAATAACTGTTTATTGTAGAAATAAATCACAAATAATCTGGCAGTCTTACCTACATAATACATCTGTAGGTTTCTCCATGTCCGGGCTTCTCTTCTACATCCTAAGTTGTCAGCGTGACCCCAGGTGATGACCCCAGCTCTTAATCTCTGCTCCTAAACACCACCTCTCTTTCAGGATTGCAGTGAGCATCTCACTAGCTAAGATGCAAAGTGGCCAATTCAGACTACAGTATGGCATAAGCCCACCATAACTGGCAGCCTCCATGACCCAGCCTTCCCTGCTTGCAGCACAAGGCCTGAAACCTCCCAGAAGCCCAATAAACTCCAGTTGCCTAGGACTGACCAGCTCCACCTCTCGATGCTCTTCCTTTTTCCAATATGCTCAGCAACTCATTAAAGAACTCCAAGCTTTTCTCGCCCAAAAGTAATGCTTAGGTCTAAAATCAGACCCTGTGGGCACCAGTGAAACCAGAAGCCCACCGAGGTATTTGGGCCAACTGATTCTGGCTGCCAAAGGAGTCCTCCTTATGGGAGGTGGTTCTGGCTGCCAGCCAACTCACGAGGCAACACGAGCATGCTCTGCGGAGTTAATTAGCAGTAAGATTCCACCGTTCACCTCTGCGTAGTTATTTCCCCGTGTGCAGCAAAAACTATAATCGCTCTGTTCTCCAACAGGATGCTTAAGTTTGAATTAACATCACCGCCTCCATCCAATTTGTTGCAGTTGGGTTCAGCACAGTGCAATCGGGAACTTGGCTTCTCTCACGATGGCCAGTGGCTGGCCAGACAGAGGCCCCTTCACAAGGGGAATGAAAGAAGGAGGTGGAGTACAAAACCAATCTGCCATTCAACCAAACCCAGGTGAAGGCTGTCTGCTGACGAGAACTGCTGTCCAACACTCACACCAAGGCAGCATACAAAAACCCTTTCTTCTGGAGAAGTCGGGCATGAGATGCACCTACAAGGTTGTGCCAAGCCACTGGCAAACGGCAGGGGTGGGGCAGCTCTGTGCGTCCACCCCCAAGTCACCGCTGCCCAGGCGTCTTGTCTACTTGAAGCCTGGGACCTGGGGAAGGGGCGTGAAAGGCTCTCCCTTGGTTTCCAGAAATAATAATAACATTTCAGAGCTACCCACAGAGCCCAACAAGCTGCAGGCAACAAGGAGATTCAGTGTCCAAAACAGAAATATGACTGAGGTGGGATCTGAGTCAGTTCACTGGCAAGAGTGCTGTACGTCCCTGTGTTCATTCATACGCCAAGTGCTTGCCTGTGTCATGCCACGTGCTTGGGGCTGGCACTGCAGAGATGAATGCATAAGACACATGTCCTGCCCCAGCAGCCCACAGCCCAGAGAGTGCTGAGTCCTGCAGGATCCAGTTAGGAGCTGGATCTAGTTGAGTGTGGGAAGCAAGGTGGAACTCTCGGGGGGCTGGTCTCTCCCCAACCCTGCAGTGTCTGGCTGGTATAAGATGAATTCCAAGAGAAGTTTAAATACATCTACTCCTTCTAGATGCGCTTATCCCTCCTGGACACATCGTAACAATGGTGGCCACCATCTAGTGAGTATTTCTCATGTGCTAGGTACGGCTTTCTCTGTGGTCTTCATAAAGGAAGCTGGGATGTGGGGAGAGGAGAAAACTTGCCCAAGACCACATGGCTCAGCAGTGGGAGAGGCAAGAGCAGAACCCAGGTCCCTGTCCCCCAAAGTCCCCTGTCCTTCCTACCTCAAAAGCAGGGAAGGAGAACCCACGTCTGTCCCTCATCCAACCCCAATCCCACTGCAGGCTCTCCCAGAAGAAGCACCACAATGGCTGACACTTTTGGAATCCTCTTCATAGCCTTGCCATGTGACCAGCTGGGACAAGATGCCAACAAGCAAAATATTTGCTTAACTGAATGACTGCAGTAGAATAAACCTGAGATAAGAGGGGGTGGGAGATGAGGAAGGAGGAGGACCCGGAAGTCTTCCTGGAGGAGTTCAGTGTGCAGAAAGAAGCTGTGGGTTCCTCAGAACACATAATCCCCCAAAGAGGACAACAACATTTGGTGACAAATACCAGGTGTTATGCAAACCTTAAAACAGGTGATTGGCCTGCCTCAGTGTGTCAAAGCAGCACAGATCCCTAAGCAGGGGACACTGCCAGCTCGGAAACAAGCACCCAGGCACGAAGGCAGGGCTTGAGAGGATGAGCCTTTTCTGCCAGGACAGTCCAAAAGGTGCCTCTCTGCTCCACTCCCCTCTCACTTCACCACTGTGGACATCGCAGCCCCAGGATGCACAGGTGGACCTGCCAGGCCTGTCCTGTTCTGGCCTCTGGACTCCAAAACCTCCTAAAAGACCCCAGCCTGTGGGAGAAGCACCTTCCGGGCCCTCTAGCACATTCCAGCCGATCTGTCTCCTTTGCCATTCCTCCATGTGACCACGGCTGTGGAAGGTGGGATCTGCAAGACAGAACATTCAGGAGCAAAAACCAAAATCCATATGAAAACACAGGGGATTTCCTGGAGCCACAAGAGACCCTACGAATCTTCAATTTACAAGTGAGCACATTGAAGCCATCCAGAATTGACCCATTCATTTACTAGACATAGTTTTCCTTATTGGGGATTGAACCCAGAGGCACGTTCCTACTGAGCCCATTTGTTTTTCTTTTTGTACCAGGGATTGAACCCAGGGGCACTTCACTACTGTTTGTTTGTTTGTTTGTTTTCAGTCAGGGTCTTGCAAAGTTGCTTGGGGTCTCACTAAGTTGCTGAGCTGGCTTTGAACTTGTGATCCTCAGCCTCCTGAGCAGCTGGGATTACAGGTGTGTGCCACCACGCCCCACCCCAACCCTGTTTTTAAATTTTATTTTGAAACAGAGTCTCATTGAGTTGCTGAGGCTGGCCTCGAACTTGCAATCCTCCTGCCTCAGTTAACTGGAATCATAGGTGTGTACCACCACGTGCCTGGCAACCCATTCATTTAGAGTGAGGTTTCCGGTACTCCAAAACTCTTCCTCCTTACTCCCTCACTCTCCTCCCCCTTCCCACAGTGGCCTGGAAGTTTCTAGAAGGGTGTTGAGGCTGAAGGGAAAGGAGTATTTCTAACTGTTTTTCTTTTACCCTAAGCTCAGCTTCCATCTTTAGATTTCCCCAGAACAATCACCACCTCCCTGTTGGCCCATGTTGGACTGGCTGCTGGACTCCAGCTGCCATGCTCCCTTTGGGGCCTCCTCTTCTGCATCTCAGTGGCACCCTGGCCACAGCCACCAAGGGAAGGGGGCACCTAAAACGACAGCCAACCTCTCTGCAGCAGTTGCCAGGCAGGGTTCTGCTAACTGCTCACAGAACCCTCAAAAACTCTACGTGGTGGGTATTTTCAGTATTCGTAGCTGACCCATGAAGAATGTGAGCTTGGCTCAAATAAATGGGCCAAAGTGACCAAACTAGGACAAGGTGGTACTGGCATTCAGACCTGCCTTTGTTTGCCTCTGAGGTGGGCTATGAAGTTCACAAGTCTGAAGTGAAGAGAGAACATTCAAAATGAGTGCTGCCCCTTTGAGTTTGGGGGTAGTGGGGCGATTGCACATGAATTCCAATGTGGCTAAAACTCAAAGAATTTCTGGAGCTTTCTTTTTGGGGGAATTGCCTCTGTAGATCATTTACACACCGGAACCCATAAATTCAATACTTCATCATCACACATTTGAGGGGCCAGAAACTCCTTGCCTGTGTTGGCTTCTACTCCCATTCATTATAACTTGCCTGCAAACTACCTTGGATGGCATCCAAAATTAAATTGAATTTCAAATGCTGAGAGTTGACACCACAGACAACATTCAAAAGACTGCATCTGTACTACCACGCCTGTCCCCAGGAAGGGACTCTCCCTTTGCAGGTAATAGTGAACCCATTCACTCTTTCAGTCCTGTCCTTATTCAAAAGTTATTTTGTGATGTTGGGCACTACTGTAGGTTGCTAAGGAAACAGAGATAGGCATTAGAAGGTTCCTGTCCTCAAGGAGCTAGTTCACAAGTTAGGGAACAAGTTTCCGGCAACCTTGGCAATTCCCAGGCACTGTAGATACAAAGATGGACAGTGCAGGCCTAGGCTTCAGGGATGTTCCACTCCAGCTGGGGGAGCACAGGTGGCATCCAAACCTGGGTGGAGCAGAAGACACAGAACCAACTACCTAGGAGGTTCCATTCAAGGTCCACATTAGGAAAAGTGGTCTCCCAAAGGTGACCAAACTGTATTAACAATAATATCTAAGGCTTGGTACATACCAGGGGCCACTCTAAGCATTTAGACTCCTTATCCATCCAACAACCCCATGCACTGGTAGCTATCACAAGCCCTGTTTCCAGTTGAGTAACTGAGGCAGGAAAGGGTTGGGAAGTTTGCCCAGGAAGAACAAGTAGCAGAATGGTGACTCAAGGCCCCAGAGACCACATCCAGAGGGCAAGCTCTGATGGCCACACTGAACTAACTAGAATGGGAGACAATGCTCACTAGGACAGTTAAGTTCTGGTCCACTGGATGTTAGGAATGCAGCACACTGTCACTCACCTTCCATCCCGGTTTCTTGGCAGTGAACTCTTGAACTTGGCTCAAAGGTGGAACCTGAACCTGGTGGAATGGGCTACCATGAAGTGGCATATCCAAGAGTGAGGCATTTCACCATGGGAGCAAAACAAGGGGCACAGGAGTCTCTGCCATCCAGCCCCTTCTGCTCTGAAGACTCCAGAGGAAGAGCCCCCCAAGGTAGCAGTCAAAGCCGGAGACAGCTGAGCAGCAGGTGATGATGCATTAAATCCTAAGGGAGCCAGGCAACCGCTGTCAGTGTACCACCCCTGCCACGGCAGAGCAGGAGGGGCCATGTCACCTGGCATATTTAGGATCCCTTTGTTCTCTTCGGAACGTGGATAGAGGAGGGGGTTTAAGCCCCTTGATCCCTTTGTTTCTGGAGCTGTTTAAGAGGCAGGCAGCTTACACGCTGAAGGCTGGGGTAATAGGGAACCCCAGAGCTGCAGTGGCAAGGCTAAGAGTTAACACTCTGGAACCAGAAAACCCTGGGCTCTGATGACAGCAGTGCCACTCAGTAACGACACCTCTTGGGCAAGTGACAGCCACTTCAAGCTTCAGTCTGCTCATCTGTAAAATGGCCATAACAGTAATAAGATCTACACCATAGGATTGTTGAGAAGATTAGGGGACATAAAGCAAACACAGGGCTTAACACCAAGTGTGACACCTAGCAGACACCAGTGAACATCCAGTTTTAGTAGTGTCACAGTGACAGCGAGTTATGGCAGAACCAGCTATGGAAAGCAGGAGCCTTCAGCCTGGGACTCCGGAGTCCCTTGTGCAGTCTGGCAGTTCTGCACACCCACTTCAAGGTGCTCTATTTTCCAGGATCACCTGTGTTTAAGGCACCATGTGCCTGAGTTCTGGCGCAGGCACCGTACGGATAGAAGTGATACAAATGACTTCCAGAACCTCTCCCACAAAAATACCTCTCAAGATCCCTAACTTCTCATTTTCCACCAGCCAGGCAGAAGCAAGAGACCCAGGAGAGACCTTGAGGTCCCCTGGAAGATTTCAGGTCCATATGTGTAGGGAGCCAGGGTCCTCAAATGCATGCATTGAGCAAGTCCCCACCCCAGACACTCCCACCCTCAAGGTGCTTTCCACATCAAGGACTGCTGTGCTGAGTCACTGATGCAGTGGGGTTGCTTGTTACAGCTCTTGGCCTAGTCTAACAGCTCGTCAAGCCTCAAGAGGAACTCACAGACGCCTGTCAGCTCAGTGTTTCCAAGACCATAGCGCACACTACAGGCCAGACACCATAATATGGTCCAAGACACAGATTAGTGGCTGCGATCAGCTGGGTGTAGTAGATATAAGGAAAAACCCACAGCAATTAACGGAAAGCAACGGAAACCTCCCCCCTGCCTGTCTTCACAGTCAGTCACAGGCTCACCAGGGAGTAGGTGGTACAGAGTAGGGGTGTGGTCTTGAAGACCAAGTGCATCAGGTCCCACAGCAGCCTGCCATCTACCCAGGAAAGTGCCTGGACTTCTCTGGGCTTCAGTTCTCACCTCCGGAACACGTGGCTAACAATGCCTGCCACTGTGTTCTGTGACATCATGGCAGCTATCCTGAAACTGCCGGTGGTGAGAGTATTTACACTACGGGAATTGGCAGACACTGCAAGCAGGCTCTTCACCCTAGAAACCCAGTGGCTTAACATCTACCTACACATCATACACACACAGGAGTCAGGTGGGTGAAAGTGCAGAGAGAGGACAAGGGAAGAGAACTCCAGCAGAACTGACAGCCAAGAGTACAGAAGCGACAGACCTAATGGGCTGACAGCAGTCCTTGGTGGCTGAGTGCAAGGAGCTTGCGAAGAGAGTTTACAGGAACCCAGAGAGAGGGCAAGGGCTCGGTCTTGTGGAAGGACACTGACCAACGGTATTATTCGCTCTAGTTATCTACTGCTGTATAAGTAATCACCCCAGTTCACCATGGTTTAAAACCATCATCCTATTTCGTTCATGATTTCTAAAGTCAGGAACTCATGGAGGGATCGGCCAGCGGGTTCATCTCTGATTAGTGTAACCTGGAGGGGAGGACTCACTTCCAGGGTGGTGTCTTCACACATGTGCCTGGTGCCTTGGTGCTCCTTCCAGAGTCTCCTCCTTTCCCAACCTCCGGGAACTCTTCCTGGGGCCTGGACCTCTCACAGCAGAGTGTTCTTAGGTCAGTGAGACTTCTTAACTGAGAAAGTGCTCCAAAGACCAAAACAAAGCTGCAGGGTTTTCTGGCTTCTCAGAAGTCACACAGTATCACTTCCTTTGTTCCACTGGTCACCAGCAAGTGGTTCATGGCAGCCTTCTGTGAAGACCAGCTACCACACCATTGCTATCAGCCCGCTCTCACCAACCACCCTCCAGGCCTACCTGCCAGGAACAGACCAACAAAGAAAACCACCAGCTCGGTGCTTCCACAGAGGAGGCAGGATGTCCACACAGACAAGAGGGGTGCAGCCTCAGAGGGCAATTCCCATGCAGGACAGAGCAGAGCAATGGGAGACTGATTGGGGTGGGTGCAGAGGCCTCCCACGTGGCCTTCCCACACAGGTAAGCTGAGCTGTGAGGACTGCGGGGCTCCAAGGGAAGAAGTGAGCCATTCTGGCCTTCCACCACATCTGGACCTTCTTGAGCCACATCTCCACGTTTCCCAGCAACAGGGAGGTGAGGCCTGGGGCACTCTGCAGCCACAGGCAGCAGCTCCTGAAGGTGGCAGGCCATCAGCAGCCCACGAGCCTGTCCAACGCCCAGTGCTCACACAGGCAGTGAATGGAGACCTGTTTTCCCTGCTCTACCTCCTCCCCAGAACCAGCACAGAAAGGCCAGTTATGCAACCATCCTGGCCACAGCCTCAGAGGCCAGCCTGGCTATCCAGCCTGGTACAGAGACGGCTGTGGCCTGTACTAGGTAGGTCTGGGCTCCAACGGCCACTTTCCATGTAGGCACAGGATGCTCTGCTGACAAACACCTGGGGACAGAAGGGGCGTGGGAGGGAGATAAAAATAGCACAGCTGGCAACAGAGAAGCCTTTTCTAAATCCTCAGGGTCCTGTTATTCACCAGCCATGGGCCGGAGGGAGGGGGCGAACGGCTGGCACTCAGCATGCCCCCTTCCCAGACTTAAGCTTAGAACAAGCACAGAGCTGGGGAGGCCTGTGCCACACCCGAGAGCCACACAGTGGTCAAAGCCATGGAATCAGGCTTTATGGGACTGGGCTTGGAGGGGAACACACTGGGGCTGCTTCTGCAACCCCACAGCTCCAAAAGGCTCTCTCTGACCACTCCCCCCTTTACCAGTTCTATTTGCCCCTCCTTTTGTAAATCCTAAGTGCTTGATCTTTCTTTCACTCAATTTGACTGTAAGAATTATATACCATGAGTGCATTTTCCTGGGCCAACTAGATGCCTGGCAAAGACACACGTGTGGCTGCGCAGGCTGTGCACTGGCCCAACTCCAGAGGGCCTCGTGCGCGCTGAGATGTGAGTGGGGCCCTGGAATCCTGCAGAAGGGAAGTGGTGTCTCCCACCACCCCATACCTTGGGAAAAGGGCAGTCAGGCTAAAAGAGAGTTACTGGCAGATAATTTTTGCCCCCTGCCTCCAAATATTCTGCACATCGGGTTAGGCAGGCACCCGGCCACAGTGCTCAGCAACCCAGAGAGTCACATTGTATCCAGGTTGTGATGTGGAGAGCGGCAAAGAATCGATCCTTCCAAGGCAGGGTAAGATTTGCAACCGCTGAACAAGTTCTAGTACCTTCTTCTAGGTGTGCAGATTTAACTCTGTGCAGATTTAACTTTTTCTAGGTGTGCAGATTTAACTCTGTCCCAGCAACATCCAAATGCACTGAATTTTAACAGGCCTGGGAATCCAGGTGTATGTATTTCTCCCTTCGTAGGAATCCCTCTCTCTCACTAGCAGTTTGAGAGGTTGAGAAATGGGCAGAGTGTGGAACAGCCAGGCACCCTTCCACGCCACGGTACAGAGCTCTGTGGCTTCACGATCACCCCTGGCTGGCAGGAGTCCCACTCTTACTCCTCCATGCACTCCTCCATGTGCACACAGGCACACACACGCACACATACTCACACTCACAGACTCATCTCTCTCCAGCTTTTTAAAATATGCTCAAATTCTGAATCCTCTTCCTAGCATCTTTTGTGTGTTGCTAATATTAAAAAGTTTTTTTTTCTCAAAAACATTTAAAAAAATGGATCATACTCAGAAAAATGCACCAGTATTTATTCTGTGCCTCCACCTCCCAGCACAGGGGTGTGGCACATGTGCCATAATTCCTAAAGTACAATTATACATCATCTGATGTGAATCTCATAGCAGACCTGGAGTTGTATAGTGAGCAACCCGCACAACTGTACACAGATTGCCTGCCTGTCAAGCAGTACGGAAAAGATGGTGAGCCCATTTTCCAGGTCTCCTTCTATCCTGGTAGTATGGAGTTTCCTAAACTTGTCAAGGTGGCTCACATCTCATTAGGAAATGGTGCTTGAGTCTCCACATGGTCTCCTCTCTTCAGTTCCATCTGTATCCTCAGTGTCTCCCTCACATGGTGGCAGGATGAGCTGAGCTAGGTCAGCCTACAACTATGGGAGGCACACCTGGAAAACTCAGGTGCACGGTGGAGGAGTCAGGGGCATGGCTGTGCTGCCCACACTCTGCCAATCACCTGTAAAGTGAGGATGACAATCCTACCTATGCCACTGGCTTGTCATGAGAGAGAATCATATCACACACATAAAATGCTTAGGAGCTACCAGGTACGGAGTCAGCCCCCGACTGTCTATGCAAAAGAAGAAGAAAAGTCTTATTGCGTTTGCTTCCATGTTCTGATCTATAAAGTGGGAATTACACAAATGCCTACATCATAGGATTGTTCTGAGGACCAAGCCACCCTAAGGAGCTTAAAACAACGTTGAATGCTTACGAAGCACTCAAAAAAGTCTGTTACTAACCACCCCCCAGCTCCAAGAAGTCAGTAACTTCCCAGATCAAAAGCAGCAGTAAATCTGGAGATAAATACCAGACTCAAGAGGCTGTAAGACAACGTTCTGGAATCCACTGCTGTGCTCCAACCCAAGCGACAGACAGGATGTACCAGAGAATGGAGGGACTTGTTTTGAACTGGTTTCCTGGGATGTCAGGAGGTAAAGGGGACACACGTGAGCTGGCGCTGGTGAGGTTGTGATGGCTCTCATTGGGCGGCTTCCATTTCCACCATTAAAATCCTTTTCAAGCCCTGCCTCGCATTTAAATAGCACCCTCCCTGGAGATGGCTGTTTCAGTTTCATTACAGTCTGTGTTCATCGAGTACAAATAGAAACCTTCGAGATTTTATTAGTTTCCATGCAACTCAGGAGAGATTTGCATGATAACATTTCAGCTCCTCACTTAAAGAGGGGATCAATTAAAAACATAGTGCTTGCACTGCCTGTCACTGAAAAATGAAAAGGTTCCCAGAGTTTTAAAAATCTGTCATATCTGGCTCATGCCCATAAATCAAGTATTCCGCTCTGCAGCTGCAGTCCCTACTGTCTAAATGTTTAGCTTATTTTGTAATAAATACCTGGAGGGTGTTTGCTCTCCCCAATAAGGGTTAAGCAACAACACAGTAGATTCTAACTGTCAAAGTATTTTTGGGGTCTGAACTGCATCGAGTCCCACACAAACGCCAATTCACTTAATAATATCCAAAAGCTACTTGGAACTCTGTGGGTCTATGAAGTATTAACACAATTTATCTGTGACAAGTTGAAATGCAATAGGTGGCCCTGTTAGCATAATCGAATGGATATTATGTAACCCAAAAGCTTCCAGGAACTTTTCACAGGCTGCTGAATTAGGGGAATTTTATTTCAGAGAGTACTGAGTGTTTGAGGAACACCCCTTCAAATATACTTTTTTTTCAATAGTGGGGATTGAACCTGGGGTGTTTTACCACTGAGCTGTATCCTGAGGTCTTCCTAGTCTTCATTTTAAGACAAGGCTTTGCTTAGTTGTTGAGGCTGGCCTCTAAATTGTCATCCTCCAGCCTCAGCCTGAGTAGTTGGGATCACAGGTGTGCATCACTTTGCCAGCCCAGACACTCCTGTGTTACATACACTACAGTAATCTTAACCCTGTTTTCAGCAGCTGGAGCATGCCACAGAACAGGATTGAGATGAATATTTTTGCTCTCTAATCTGTAAAGTGGGGACGCATCCAAGTAAGTTGGTTTGCCTGACCTCCTCTTTAACCAGATGTTTCTTTTCATGCCCAACCTCAACAAAGCCAGCCTATCATCATATTCTATTTATAGACCATAATCTAAGATATTTTCAACCTTTACCCCCACACCAAAAATTAAAATTAAAACTTCAGTACTGGTGGGACTATATCATTAGAAGTAACAACAGAGTCACAAAAACCTATTTCTGAGACTTCTTTTCTTTTAATGATAGGATGGATGATATTTCCAAAAGGGTGTATGTCCACAGATGGTAATTTTTAAATATGTAACCTCAGCAAAGTCAATACTGAAGTTTTGGGGACACGTCAACCAAATCCCACTCTTGTGGCTTATAGTAAAACAAAATCTGCTCCCTGAGTCCACCACCTTGAATAACTCAATCTTTGGTTCTTTAAAGGTAAAACTGATAGCTTTGAAATCTGATTTAGAAAATGGCTTTAGTTTGAAATCATTAAGTCAAAGAATATTCTACATGTGAAGAAACCAAGGCCACAAGACAATGACTTGTCTGAGACACTCCTATGTCACATGGCAAAATAAAAAAATCTGGTAGTCTCTCAACTGTGCTGTAAGAGCAGATGCAGATTAGGGGTGTGAGTCAGAGACGGAGTTCTTGCCTAGCATGTACCAGGCTCTGCATTTCATCCCCAGCACCACAAAATAAAATAAAAATAAATAAGAGCAGATACAAATATAAGACTCCATGGGCACAAAGAGGGCTGCTGCAGTTAGTGTGGGTTCATCCAACCAGCAAGACCAGCCTGCTGCCCTCTCGGGTCTGCAGGCCTCAGAGGAAAAACACCAACCAGCTAATCAAAGAAACAGGAGCAGCACAGGGACAAATTGTGGCAGGGAAGGAAATGTGCCCAAGGACAGTGGTGGTCATCTCCAGGAAGGGAGATGTGGACCGTTCTTTTTTTTCTTTATTTAAAAAGAAAAATAGCTGTGTGTGGTAGCACGTGCCTGTAATCCTAGCAGCTCAGGAGGCCAAGATAGGACAACAGCAAGTTCAAGCCAGCCTCAGCAGCTTGGCGAGGCCTTACAAAATTAGCAAGACCCAAAATAAAATAAATAAATAAAATGCACTTGGGATGTGGCTCAATGGGTTTAGTTCCCCTGGGTTAAATCCTTGGTACAAAAAAAAAAAAAAAAAAATCATGGAAAAATACACAAAACATAAAAGTCTTCATTTTGATCCTTCCTCAATGTCTAGGTTAGTCGGAATAAATATATCCATGTTGTTAAATAACTTCTCTCCAGAAATTTGCAAAATTCCTTAAATGCTTCCCCATCAGCAGTATGGCTGACGGCTAACCTAACAAAACTTCAAATTGAATGACTTTCAGAGTAATAGGGGGATGGCTCTCTAGGATACTTGGAGGTGTAGGGAGGGGGATGGGAAAGGGGGAGGGTATATGAAGAACTCATAGGCGTCTGGAGATTGGGAAGATGGGGGAACCATCCCAGAAGCCGATGTCATTCCTCCACGAACTACCCATTTAACGCATGAGTTCTTCTGGGGGAAATTGCAACAGGTGAAACCCAAGGTGGTCATCCATGTTTTGGCATTACCCCTGGATAACAAAGTTTATATCCATTGATTGCTAATGTTTTGATAATGTTTTCCCCGCAACTGTATCTCTATATACTTCTAATTTAAAAAAAAAATGCTTCCCCATCACCACCCTTAGCCGTAGGAATGACCACGCTGCTTCTGTGAATCTACCAACTCCAGGCACCTCAGGTGAGGAGCAGTCGTTTGTCTGTGTCTGCTTATTTCATTCAGCCTAATATCCTGAAGGGTCATTCATGTTACACCAAGTGTCAGAATCTCCTTATTTCTTAAAGTTCAGTAAGTCCCAGTGCACGTGGACACTGCATTTTGCTTATCCATTCGTCTGCTGATGGACACTCAGGTAGCTTCCATCTTTGGCTCTTGTAAACAATGCCACTATGAACACAAGTATACAAAAAGTATAAATAGCACTCGAGTGTCTACCCTTTATTAAAAAAAATATGGGAGGAAGTGGAATTGCTGGAGCAGATGGTAATTCCATTTTGATTTTTTTAAACCTCCATGCTGTTCTCCATGGTGTCTGCACCATTTCTCATTCCCACCGACAGTGCATGAGGGTTCCAGCTTCCCTACATCCTCATCAGAACTTGTGATGTTCTGAGTGTTTCCATAGACACATCCTAGTCAAGTGTTTGCTGGCTGTTTTTTTTTTTTTTAATGCCTCTGCATAGCCTGCATTTTCTGTAATGAACATATAGTACACTCAGAACTGAGGACAAAAATGTAAAACATGGAAGTTGTAAAGTAAATCTTATGGGAAAAACAGGCTGCAAATGAACTTAAGAAATGGATTTCTTTTTCAAGACTGAAGCCTACAGTTGAGTTCTCTTGTCTCTTGTGGGCTCAGCTAGAAACACCAATTCCTACACTCTTCAAGAATCCATCACCTGATCACCTGTGGTTGCCACAATCCAAGGAACGGATGGCCATAACTTATGGGCAGATAACACAGTTCCTCTAAGCTCTGGGAGGAAAGTGTTCCCAGACACATGAAGGAGGAAAGCAGTATGGAAAGCTGCTGCCAGTTAATGTCCAGCATGAAAACCTTTCCTCTTCCAATCGTTACTCCAAGCCTCAGAACCCCCATCTCTGAGTTCTTCATCATAAACCACCCGGCGCCTACATTTTCTCCTTCCAGAGAAACACAGGGTCCCCTTCCAAAGCCACATAAAGGTAAGACAAGATTAATTCAGCCACTTCTCCCAAAGAGAAGAGAGCTCGGCTCTCATATAACAAGCACATAAAGGTCCCACGAACACGAGGGCCCTGAAGGTCTGTGCCACAGGGTCATGCAGGCCAGTTAATTAGAACTTGTCCTTTGAAAAATTAAAATTTTCTCAAAGTGAAATCATTGTGTTCATTGGTCTCTATATAAATCTTTACTTCTTGGAGATAAGCTCATTTGACATGATTTATTCATTAAGATAAAGGTGAAAAGACTAAAAACAAAACCCACCCAATTATATATTTATCCAACCTCTAACTGCCAGAAGTTCCATACGTGTGTGTGTGAGAGTGTGTGTGTGTACGTGTTATAACCCTCTCCCTCTTTGCCATTCCCTGCCTCCCCATCCTCTTCCTCTCCTCCATTCCCTGCCTCACCTTCCTCCCCTCTTCTCCATTCTCTGCCTCACCTTATCCTCCTGTAGGTTTTGCTTTCTTTCCTGGTTTCTTCCTGGTTAGCACAGTAGGGAGGGTGGAAAGTACACAGAAGCCCAAGGAGAGCAGAGACAATACAAAGGCTGGGAAACGGACGACCTTCGGTTCTAAGGAGAGGCTCATTCCAAGTGAGGGCAAAAGAGGTCCAATATCACCGTCAGTTCTCATGAGGGCTCAAAAGAGCCAACACACAGAAAGCAGAATCTAACTCCAGTTTCTTAAAAAGGATGCACATCTGGATTCTTGGCATGACCCTCGAGTTACATCTGCCCTTGGCCAAGCCCAAGGCTAAACTACAAAGGAAGCTAAACCTTAGAAGCAGAGCATGGGCCACCGATAGAGGTGAATTTACGGACAGCAAGAACCCTCCATTTACAGCTTCCAACAAGATTGAAGCGAGCTGAGAAGGTAATCTTCCACAATCAACAATCAGGTCACTTTCCAAACTTTGAGGCCAGGGAAACCTCGCTATCCCAGGGCAAGAGGGAAACTGAGGAGCTATCAGAGAGGAAAAGTGGCCTGTATGGGAGAAACACAAGGTCATCCTGCACTACATCACCAACATCTCAACACCACCCAGCCTGGCACCTTCCTGGCTGAGATTCAGAGTTTGAAATCATGCCCCAAGACATATCTGAGTCTCAGAGACAGATCAGAAAGCAAAGGGAAAGGAGAAAGCTCATCCCAAGCTCATTCTAAGGTGGGTTTGTCTTCAGTAGAGTGGTGGCTTCAGGAGATCATGAACACTCCAGGACCTCTGGAGGTGGAGCAGGAGGGTTCTCAGTACTGTGGATGAAGTAGGATCCAGGGCCTCAAAGCTGCCTCCCATCACCATGTTTTACAATCTCATTTGCCCCTGAACTTGGCACATCAACCCCTACCAGTGCTCCACTAACCTACAAACTTCAAGCTCCCAACCTGCACAAGCCACTCTCCATCCCACCCCCACTCCAGCCCACAGGTTCACTCCCAAAGACAAGGAGAGAACATTGCCAAGTCTCTAAGAGAGAAGATGACATGGAACAGGAAATTAAGATGACGATTCACTTAAACTCTCAACCTGAAGGCCCGGTATGGCATCCCAACAACCAACAGATCATCTGCCTTCCAATCCTGTGCAAAGATGCACATCCCCAGGGATGAGCAGCTTTCTACAGTTAGAAGGGACCCTGGAAAGACCGCTACTAGAAATCTTGCCTTAAAATCTCTTTTGCAGAAGACATCAAGGTCCCAGACATGAGCAGGGAACACACGGAAACAAATATCACTTCAAGTCACAAATCTAAAATTCTACTTTTCTTTAAAAAAGAAAAAGAAATCCCCCTTCTCAAGTGAAAGTAAACTCCGATGATAGGAAGAATTTTATAGTGCTTCCTTTAATCCCTTCTTCCACACATCAAAGTATTCCTCCCTTTTGGGCTAGAAACCACAATTAAAGGATTCCCAGATTCCTTGGAAGCCCTCAGGAATGAGGAAAGAAAGCAAAGGAAAGGACCAGGATGTGGGAAAGAAGGGGACAGGGAGGGGATACAGGCTTTGCTGCCACTTCCCTTTAAAATGTTCTGAGACAGTTGGATCTGGGTCCCCAAGAAAACCTGGGAGGGAGGCATGAGATAGCATAAAGAATAGAAGTAGGACTGGGATGGAGCTCAGTGGCCGAGCACTTGCTGAGCATGCACGAGGTCCTAGGTTCCAACCCAGCACTGCGGGGCCGGTAGGGGGAAGAGTAGAAGGAAAGGGAGATGTTTTAAATGATTTCAGCTTTGGACATGTAAAGAAGCATTAGTCATACAGGTAATGAGATCGTACACGGAGATGATGCCCAGACTCAGCCTGACAATGTTAAGTATATCCATTCTGGCCCTGGAGTGCCAATTACATTTCCAAATTGGCAATTAGACATAATGTCCCAAAGACAATTACCAAATAATGTCAAACCCAAAGCAAATTTCATCTTAAAGCAGCCATTCTTTTGAAAGTATCCTTCCAGCCCCTGCCTAATTCACCCACTTTGGATGCAAGTGCCCCAAGTGAATTAAATCCATCACCCATTTGTCCAGAGAGACTCAGGAGTGACACAAATTATTAAAATCTAGGAATGACTTAAACATTATTTTGTCACCAAACCAAGCCATCCCTTTTATCCAGAGCCTCTGCACAGCATCTAACCAATCACTGCCCCCCGAAAAAAGCAGAAAATGTATCCACACCCACTACGGTCCCACTCAGTGACCAGCTCACCAGAAGGAGGTTTCCAGCAGCTGTGTGTGAATTTGTTCGTATGACTCAGTTCCTACCCTCAAGCACTCACTCGTGTCCATTCCCTATGTGAAGTCAACTAATTTTATCCCTACTCATTATCAAGTCAGGATCCAAGGAAGTATGCAGTTAGAACTGGATCTTCATGACTCCTCTAGCACCTAAGTCTATTCCTAGCACACAGTAGGCACTTATATGCAATAAAAGCCAAAATAACAACAACAATAATAACAATAACAACAATAATAATGACAACCAGAAGACATATTTGAGGACCTATTCCATATGGGGCCTATTTTGGCAGCTGATGATGTTCATACATAGAGCTTACCCTGGCTTCTCCCCTTTGACAATGGAACAACATAAAAAGCACATCTCAGGTTCCTGGCAGGATGAGCTGTGAAAAACCTTGCTATGGTGAGAAAAGGAGCTACTGTCACTCTCATCTGCTGATATTCTTGAGAAGTGCAAGGGGGGACTGCTCAGTATGGAGTCACCTGTCTCCACCATGTGCTCAATGGTCAAATCCCTTTGAAGCTGAGTCCTACATTTGGGAAGGCCCACCCTGGTCCCCGTAGAAAATCAGGCTGGCAGTTTTGCTGACTTCAAACACTCCAGAGGGAGTGGCCACTGGCTGGATCCGTGCACCATGAGTACCACACAGCCCTGGCTGTGCCACTAGTCTTTAATTTTGGCTAAACCATGGTTTGGATGAGTTCCCATCCTGGACTTTGGGAAGCCGCACTCCTTGCAGTGTGACCAACTGGCATGAGGGAGAGCCCACACATGGTGAGGGAACAAGACTAGACCCTGTATGCTCCAGAACACAGCCCAAGCCCAAATCCACAGCACCCACGGTGGCTTGAGAGAGGGCAGCCCGACAGTCAGCTTTAGCAATGAGTGCCCAGCCTGGCCACAGCTCCTCAAAGAGGCCTGAGGTGTTTTTGTGTCCTGGCTGTTGGGCAGTTAACATTCCTCTTCTCATCCCTTAGTGCAGATGAACTGCTGGGAAATTCCATATTTCACAAAGCACATCTTCAGGGATGGACTGGCTGGAGGCTGAGGAATGGACCAGATCCTCAGTTCTCCAAGTGTGCCCTGCACAGCATCAGCACAGTGTGCAGGCTCTGAAGTCCCCTCCCTGGACCTTCTGAATCACTCTCCATTGTGGGGGTAGGGGTGGGGGTTTGGGATTGAATCCAGGACCTGTGATCTAAGCAAGTGATCTCCCACTGAGTTAAATCCCCAGCTCCTTACTTTCCCTTTGAGCAGCCTCCCAGGTATGCATAGTAAGGTTTGGGAAGCCCCAAGATCCTCTCTCCAGCCCCTGAAAGCAGAGATCTGATATCCCAACTGGTTATTTCCTAGGCCATCTATTCAGAACACTAAGAGTATGGGTTTCTCTGTTTCCTACTCTGTGTGCTGAAGGCTAGCACCCACCCACTCAAGAAGCATTTTAAACAGGGAGACACTACTGATCTTCTCCTGCACAGAAACGCAGTGGAAGTTCAGAGATTTCACATGAAGCTTGACCTTGCCTGAGCCCCAGGGATGTCTCCATAAGGCCTAGTGTTTCAATAAGGCCCAAGGGCTTTAGTGTCACAGCATAAACACAGCCCTTTCACCTGAACCACAGAGGCATCCCTCCAGGGGCTCCACAGCTCTGAAGTCCCTGGAAAGTAGTGTTGGCTGTTGCGATTCACAGATTAGAACAGCCACTGTCACTGTGAGCTGAGACACCCATTCTACCCACTTTGGGAAGGAGGTCCCGGCATTGCAATTCAATGACAATTGGAATGTTTCAGCACCAAGCTCTTTGTGCTCTAGGGAGGAAGAGAGAGAGAGGCAGAGAGAGATTGACCCAAAGCAAGCACTTACTCCCTGATACTGGGCACCCAATGGATGTTCCTACACAGGGAAGAAGACACAGTGAAGCAAAGGGAGGACCCACTTGGTGCTGTCCTTGGAATCCTTTCTCCCCGGGGCCAAACCCTTGGGGTAGGGGCTCTTGCTCACCTCCTGGTGCATGATTAGTCAAGTCTTCCAGGCACCTAGAAGCAGGGCCAGCCCAAGGCTTGTAAAGAGAAGGGTGGGTCCTCAGCACCCTCCCAGGAAAGCAATGCAGTGGGATGAGTGAGAATAACTAACCCCAAAGACTGAATTTGGTGACAGGAAACTGAGGTGCAAAACACTGGAGTCCTTGTCTGAGACTGACTATGGAGCACTGCACAGTAGAGCCGACATCTAGGCAAGGCTGCTGAAAGTGAGGACAGTTGAGTCAATGTCTCTACCAGCAGGACTTGCCCAAGCCAGGGATGTGATCTTCCAGCAGGGTAGCTCAGCTGCACCCTGACTGCCAGACTTCTTCCAAAGGGCAAGTGTTCCACAGAACAAACTTTGGGAAACACTGTTTGAGAGTAGAGAGCATCCTGGCTGTTAGACAGGGGGAAAGGTATGGGAGTACTGCACTGGAGATAACAGGGATGGAATTTGTCCCTCCTCAAGGGTACCACGCTGGAGAGCCACACCCACCCACTGAACATCATGGTGCCCCCTTTCTGCCATCCCTAATACTGAAGGACCACCATGCCATCAATGCCTACTCACCAACATCCCCACCATGCCACCAGAACCTTCCTGGAATACCTTTCCAGTCACCCCACCTTGCCACAGCCAAGAGGTACCAGCCCAAATTCAGTATGACTTGAATGGGCTGCTTGACTCATGACAGTAGACATCTGGCTCCTTTTGTCTCTAAATTCTTATTTGTTACACTTTGTGTCTTTTGAGGTCCACAGTTCAATGAATCAAAGAGATAACATGTTCAACACTTTGTGAAGCTATGGTAGTGCCCTTTACAAGAGACCTATTAAAAGGCAATATTTTCTGGGTGCTGTATGCCCATGCCTGCCACTCCTTAGAAGAATTCTACACAGCAATCATCATGACGCTCCTTTTACAGATGAGGGAATGAAGACTTGACTCAGTCACCAGTCTGGAGTGCCCTGCTCATGAGGGTGAGATCCACCATTTCACTTGGGTCTGCGTGACTGCAGTCTGTGACGTCCTAAAGAGTGCATTTCCATCGAGAGAGCCAGGGATAAGCATAAGCTCCCTGCATGAAGGCAGGCCAGCCAGAGCTTCCTGTGACTGAGACCTGAGATCTTCTCCAAGCCACCCAGAGTGATCTTATCAAAACAGAGTATCTGAAGGACATTCAGTGCAGCAGTCCTCAGATCAGGGTGAAATGAGGCACAGTAACCAATCTGGAACCAAGACTTCCAAGGCACTGAAGCTGCAGCTCTCATTGAACATAGCAGGCCAGACCCTGAGTAATTACCAAGACGTAATGGGGTCTGATATTTATATTAGTCACAAGCCTGATGGAGAAAATGTATTGTTTTCTCAGACACAGCCATGGAGACAACACCTCAATAATTCATTATATGCAGACCATCCTTGGTCAAACCCAAGCTCCTATAAGGGTGACAGCTCAAACTGAGAACAGCACTGAGAACTTACACAGGCCCCTGCAGCAAATCACAGCTCGAGGAGGAAGGGGGCCTCAGCTTCCTTAGATATTTAAAGAGAAGTAGACTGCATGCTAGATGAACAGAGGAAGGAAACAGGCACAGAAGTGGTCCAAGGCTGAATTCCTAAAGGATTGTGGGCAACTGCAAAACACAAGCAGGACCAGAGACTTTAGCCATGGTGCCCCACTCCTCCACTCTCCTATGTGGAATCCCAGAGTGGGAAGGAACAGCACAGACCGCAGGTTTCAGCCCTTCAATTTTACACAAGCAAAAACAGACCAGAGAGGTCAAAGGACTTCTTCAAAGTTGGGCCCTCATCCAGGCTGCCAGTGTTTCCCAAAGCACAAATGTGCTGCCACAAAACACGGCAGCTCCTCTTCATTACATCTGAAGCTGGACTGGACCTCAAAATGCTTATGAATGGAGAGCACCAGTGAAATCCAACAGGTAAAAACAACAACATTAATGTGAAAAGATATAGCAAAAAAAAAAAAAAAAAAGAGCACGGTACCAGCATGACCATGCCCAAGTTCCCAGTGGGGGAAAAACATGGTTAAGTTTTCTTCTTAACTTCCTGAAAAAAACCACATTCCACTGTTTTCAAAATACTAAAGTCACTAACGATAAGTAAACTGGAGACCAAAGGGCGGAGACTCCACATTGCACATCCACAGTCAAAAAGATGGTGCAGACCCAAACACCAAATACATGTGATGTTGGAGGACCTTGGAATTTCAGATGCTGAAAGGCTACCTTCTCAGGACTCCAGCTCCACTCCAACTACCATGGGCCTGGATGAAATTGAGGGTGGGCGAACACATACAAGGATAGGCAGAACTCTGGAGAAAGCAGCCAAGTTTCCTTGGAAAAGTTCGCACTTAAATAATTGTTCTCAAGACAAATATTTCTTTTGAACCAAGTCAGTGAAACTACCAAACACTTGGAAAGCAAAAAGAATAAAGAAGAACATGATTACAAAAAAAAAAATTACAAACATCTAGGGTAGAAACAAAAGCTTATAAAAGCTCTGACTTATCATTATTGGATATTATGAACTGGCTACACACAGTTTAACTGAACAATTCAAGGGGCAGATATTAAGGGATTTGGGGCACATTTTAAAGTGGACTCATGATATCAAAAATAGCTTGATCTCATTCAACATTGGCCTTACATCTTTTCAATCATCCAAAACCCATCTTGTTCCTTATAGAAACTTCCTACTATGTCCACTCCACTGGTCTTGGAACTACAGAATATAACCAAAGATTTACAGATTATTTTTTTTCCCTAAGGAACATTATCAAGCCCCTATTTCCTTGTGAAAAAAATTACACAGGTTATGTTCAGTCATCACTTAGGAAGGAATCCTTATGAGAACTACCTGATGAGCAGCTCATGACAGACACTGTGGTAGCATTTATGTACTCCCTGGAGAAAAAAGATATTAGAAGCTGTGTTTAAAACCCTCAGAATCAAAAAACCCACATCTTATTTTGACTCATTGAAAAGTTTTCATTCTGATCAAAATTGCCCACTTCCTGGAAAACAGGAGGTTGTTAAAAAGTTCACCGAGAATGTCTAGAGAATGTTGTAGACGTCTGCAACCATGAGCTAGCTCTCTTTCCTCTGAGGCACGTGCTGAATCTTAGTAAAAGGGGAAAACATTCCAGGACTGAAGTCTGTTGGGAGAGGTGGAAGAGGACCCTGTCACTAAGAGAGATCTGTGAATGAGTGTGTTCCTTGGGGGTGGGTTAGGCAGGGGCATCTCAAGTACTGGTGCTTAGAACTTTGCCTAATCCAAGGGCTTCTCTGGACTGTGGGAGATCTTCCTCCTTGACCTCTATCACCCAGAAGGTAACTCCAAAGAAAGCTGGTTGGCCAACCTCTGCAGCCCAGCAGAGAATTGAGAAGGAAAAGAATGCTTTTTATTCTTCTCCCTTATTCCAACACACCAGTATTTTCCAAAACACAAAGGTGCTGCCACAAAACACAGCTGAGTTCCAGTGGCACCCACATGATGTATAATTAATGACCAGAGAGAGGGCTTGGGTCCGCCCTTGGGTTGATATAGTCAGGCTTCACCTCAGCCCCTGGCTTTTCTCCTTCTTTAGCTGCCAAGAAGCTGCTAAGAGTTGCTGTACCATCTGATGTTTCAGGGGTTCTGGGATTAACTTCATGAGGGAAGGTGTGAACATTTACAGACCAAGATGTGTGCCTACTGTGCATTGGTCCTCTAGATGTCCCTTCCCTCCAAAACAATGTGGGTGTTGTGAAGTCACCTAGTATAGGAATTACTAAAAAAAAAAGGAAACTGTCCCTTTTCCTGTTTCTTTCTTTTTTATTCTGCAGTTTTCTATCAAACACAGTCTTTTACCCCAGCCCTCACCACCAGCCAGTGGCAGGTGGTGGAGAGAGACACCTCTAGGGACATGGCCACAGACCAGGTGGTCATCTTACCAACCACATATCCAAGGTGTACTGAGCCTAGGTGCTGATGAGCGTCTGTGCCAGGAATAGCCTAAGTGACTTCCAGCCACCTGGAGCACCAGGAAGGGGCTCCAAGGGAAATCACAGCCTCCTCAGACCCTCTCAAAGGGGTGGCCTTAGAGTTCCAGCTCTGCGCTTCTGGTGGCACTTCAGGGGACTCAAAGTGCTTGGCTTGGGGACCACAGTACACAAGAAGCCTACGAACTTGGGGTGGGGACATGTTCTACAAGAAAATCTAAAGAATGGAGTGCGAGGTGACATCAAATTTGTGACCTCGCCACATTCCTAAAGTTCCAGCCCTAGGGTTGCATCCAATTCTGGCATAGATCTCCCCAACTTTGCACCCCTCCAGGTACCCAGCTTTTTCTGACCATCCTCCTCCCCCGGGATTCCCCAGTACAAAAGAGTTTTCCCCTTGCCTAAACACCTTTCCCTCCTTTAGGGCCCAGGAACTCATCTCCCCAACAGGATCGTGAAGTGCCGGCGGCTGTGCTCCTCTAGCCCAACGCGAGCAGCCGCTCCGAAGAAGGGCAGAAGGTGAGCAGAGTGGAACACGCACCCAGTGGTCCCATTTCATCTATCCTAACTGGGTTGGCTCTCCTCAACCCGCACCACTCTCGCTTACCCCACCACGGCCCCAGCCGCAGCCGCCTGCAACCTTACAATAAACAAGGGGCAGGATCGATCGGGCATCCGCGTCCGAGAGCGCACCGGTTGCGGACAACTCCTCACCCCAGGCGCGCCGCCCGCTGCTCCGACCCAAGGGCGCAGGGACCCCAGAGGGAAGGAGAAAGGGGAAAGAAGGCAGGTTTGAGAGGCACGCGCACGGCGGAGTGAGAAGGTGGGTTGCAGGGGACGCGGAGAAGCGGCGCGGCTGGCGCAGGGGGCGGGCGCCTGGGGCGCGCTTACCTTCGTCTTGCCCCCGCAGTGGCAGCAAACGGTCCACAGGTACTTGAGCGTCCGCCAGAGCAAGATGATGAAGAGGCCACCGAAGAAAGTCACCATGGAGGAGGCCAGGAAAGCCCACCACATGCGTTGGCCCCGGCTGTCGCACGGCACCTCCATGGTCACCGGGATGATGAGCGCATCCATCTTGGGCTCGTGGACCGAGGACGAGGAAGAAGAGGAGGAGGAAGAAGAGGAGGAGGAGGAGGAGGAGGAGGACGCGTCTAGGCTGAGATGGTTCGCGTGGATATTGCTGCTCATTCTAAGACTGCTGCCTCCGCCGCCGCCGCCGCCGCTGCTGCTGCCGCCGCCGCCACCATTTGCCATAGCTAGCAACGGGCGGCCGGCGCAGGGGCTCGGGGGAGCTCCTCCCGCCGCCAGCGCCACCCCGAACACCCATCAACAGCCATGTTGCTGCTACTGCTACCGCCGCCGCCGAACGCGGGGAGGGGGGCGGGGAGGCGCCTGGGCTCGGGGCTCTGTGCGCGACCTGGCGGGGTGCGCGGAGATATATACAGCCAGCCGCCGCGCCCGCCCTCCCCCGCCGCCGGCCCGCCCGGGGGAGGGGATGGAGAGCGCGGGCGGCTCCCCCTCACCGGCCCGCGCCCCGCTCGCCCCGGACTGTGTTGGCCGCAGCGCCCAGAGCCCGGGGTCTCCGCCGCCCCGGGGCCCGATCGGGCTCCGCGCGCAGGCCCAGGTGCCCTGGGCGCCGCGCCGCCCGCCGTGCGCCACGCGTGTGCCCTGCACTCAGGTCGGGGACCCTGCTCCCAGCGCTCCTCCCGAACCGCTAACGAGCCGCTCTTGGCTTATTAGGCGGCACCTCGTTAATAACGTAGAATCAGCGCCTGGCGCCCCCGCGCCAGCTGCCTCTCCCGGCTGCGCTCGGCTCCCAATCGCCGCCTCTGTGCGCGCCGGGCCACCGCCTCCTGCTAGCCCATGCTCCCCAAACCCCCAGTCGTGTCTCCAAGACGCTGAGCCTCCTCGGCCTCCGCTCCCTCTTCCTTCTAGCCTCCTCCGACTCCTCCTCGTCCCCGTCCTCGCTGCCCGATCCTCTTCGGCGCGCGCCCCGCGCTCCCCGCAGCCGCCAGCAGTGGCAGCTGCAGCAACTGGAGCGGGCGCGGGCTCAGGCCGCCCGAAGCGGGAGGGGAGGAGGCTCAGCGCGCTGGCTCGCCTGGGCTTGGATATGGGCAGGGGCAGGCAGGCCTCTTGGCGGTGGCCTCGACTCGAGCCTCTGACCACCAGGACGCGCAGTATAGAGCGCCCCCACGCCAGTCCAGATCAGAACCCAGCGCCTCTTTTCAAAGATGCTACACACACACACACACACACACACACACACACACACCACCCAGTGCCATGGAGAACCGGGATAGGGACAAGGTGGCAGGCCCAGAACCTTTTTCCCAAAGGAGCCCCCAATGGGCAGGGAAGGGACAGTCAACCATCAGTTTGATGCCACAGGTCGGGTGCCTCAAGATCCTCCAGGCTTCCAGAGTGAGGAGGAAATCCTGGCCCTAGGATGCAAACACATACCGACTCACATTTGACTTTTTTCCTTGCTTGCTAGGTGTCCCAGTGCCCCGCCTGTACCTGAAGGGCAGGGCTATCTAGAAGTATAGGGTCTGTACCTTCTGACAGCTGCAGGTGGCTTTTCTCCTTTTACCTTTCTAAGCAGCAGAGATGCTTAGGAAGGTAGGTAGAAATGATCCCCAAATGGACAAACAGGGTTCCTCAAAGGGTCGCTCCCCTTTTATCTCCTCTCAGACATCAGAGAGGATGGCAGGTGGGGCAGAGCTATTCCAGGCTTCATTAAAGACCTTTTCCCCATGTAGGGTATTCCCTCATCCCCACTTACAGTCCAGGTTTGTCCAGCAGTCCCCATTCCCAGTCACCAGGGGACTCCTCCTACTGATGCTCTTAGATGTTTTGCTTCCCTTGGGAACTATCCTTCTTTCAGCTATATTCTGGATCACAAGTTTTGCTAATTTAAATGAAGAGAATCACATTCTCCCCTCATTGCCCACAGTGATTTCCCTAAAGTTTCCAGCTCATGAGTTTAAGCCTAATTGGAATTCTCAGGTTCCCTTCAATTCTTCCTGTGGTGCAGGCTCAAGTTAGCCTCTTACCTGTAGGGCTTGAATAGGTCAGTCCTGCCCTGACCCTGGGAAGCCTTAGGGTGCAGTGGAGGAGAGGGACCAGAGAATGGAGAATCTGGCTGAATCTTCAATTGGTTGATGCAAAACGGCTTCTTTGGGCTTAGTGTACACATCTATTAGAGAAGAGTTAAGGTCAAAGTCAAAGAGGAACATTGAATGAGGTAAGATTTCCTGAATATTTGGTATCCAAAAAGCAGTACTTAAAAGAGCTACAGGTAGTGTTTCCCAGAAAATGAAATTGTCTGAGTTTCATCTAATGGCACATCCAGCCACGTCCTTTGTGTTCCATAGCCACTCTGCCATATCAGTCCCATATATGCAAGATCCTGGGTCTTTTTTCAGGCCTGGGCTGGGAGGTTGGCCTTAGAAGCGCTGTGGGGAGGGGCAAGGTGACTGCAGCTCTGAGGTTCCATATTTCGTAGCTTTTTAAATGGCCAAGCTCTGCTGTCTCTGTGCCTCTGCATATGCAAAGAAAATCAAAGACTTTCCATAAGTCAAATCCAACATTTGAAATTTAAAAATAAAAGCTCTGTGATATAAAAAGAGCAGCAAAGATAGGACTCTCTCCCCAGTGTGGGATAAACCCCTAGAATGCATTCCCTTGCTCACAAAATTGAACTTCTGCAAAAAGCAAAAAGGCCTCCGGGGCCTTCCTGGATGACTCTCACAGTGAAATGTCTCCCTGTGAAATGTGAATCTGTGGACTGTTCACAAGAGACTGAAGGTGTTCTATTCCTCAAATGCAAAATCCCAGCCCTGTCTCTTCCCCATCATCACCTCAGTGTCCTTTGAGGGTGCTGGAAGGCCCCTCACACAACATTTTCTGCTCTCTACATGGCCCTTACCTTTGCTGATTGGCACTTTTAGCAACTTCTGCATTACCCAACACCTCTGCTTTGTCAGAATTCACCACAGATGCTCACCGTCAAACCAATGTCCTCTGTTCCTGCAATCCCCGGTCCCTCACCACCTCCCTGAATGGCCTGACTGGTGGGTGTTGAAAGAGGGCACTCTCCTCCACTGGGAAAGACGACATCAGACATTTGCCCAGCTCTCTCTAGCCACTTCCACACTGTCCAAAATTTTCTATGCCATGTTCAGAAAACCTGGCAACTGGTTACCAGCTAAGGAAGAGGTTCTGCGTAGACACCAACTTCAAAGGAACCTTAGGCAGCTATTATTTTTTGTGTTCCTTCATTAGTAAAACTGGAATAAAAGCAGAGACCGCACTGCCTATTCCAAGTGCTTTGTATAAGTATGAAAGGGAAAATACTATACAGATATTGTCTGTCATTACTATGACCTGAAAAACTGGACAGGTTCAGAGCAGAGCTTCTGACCCCCACACCCAGACTCATGTGTGTGCTTGCAGCCTGCTCTGCGGGAGATGCATAGAGGCAGCCCCTTTCCCCAATTTGCATCCCACAGGACCCTCAGTTGAGTTGAGGACCGAGGCAAGGTAGTGTAGTTGCCTCTGCACTCTGCCATACCGTGATACTCCAGGGCCCCAAGGACAGCCAGGCTGTGGAGACTCCTGGGCGCAGTAGAGCTCCTCCATCCTGCAAGGCTCTGTGGCCCTGTCACCCATGATCACTCATTGTCCCGCCACTCCCTGAATGACCTGGGAAATGGAGAGAGTACAGAAAAGCCCCTGCAAATAGCCCCAGTGCATCTTTACCTAATGTGGGTGTGTCTGCAGGCTGGGAATTGAGTGCCATTGTCTAAGAACCAAGGCTAAAAGAAAAGTAGGAACTTCACGCTCTGTTCTAAAAACAATATGGGCCACTTATTTGTTTCTAAATACGTTTAAATGCCTCCAAGGAGGAGGGAGGCCTCTTTCTGAGCTGCACACCTGTCTATGGCTGCTTTCAAAGCAAATTAGAGGTTTCAAGTTCCTTAAGTATTCTAACCTGAACAATCCCAACTGACTTAAAGGAAATGAAATAAGTAGTTAAATATACAAACTAAAATGCACAGTGATTAAAACCCAGGGAGGACATGAGAGGTTATTTACCTAAATTTTGTCCCAAGTTCATAATTATTATTGTGTACTGGATTTTATTTTTCTCCAGCCTGAACCCAGTTCCAATAAATACTCTGACACAAATCTGTTGCTTCTGCGCTAGAGAAGCCAGGTGGTGACTCTTTAGGTGATCTAGCGCCCTCTTGTGACTTTTTATAGCACATCACTATTGGTCAATGTTCAAGAAAGAGGGTTATTCTGTCTGAAATTTGAGATATGAAAATTCTAAAGAGGAAAGTCCCACGGTAAAAAGAAGAAGCAGAAGCAGCAGTAGCTGTAGTCACTGGGTGGATGGCACAGATAGATTGTGACAACAATGGTCAATGTATGCAAATTTTCAGTTAGGAATAGGTTCAAGGAATCTATTGTATAAGATGGTGACTACAGTTAGTACCTAGATATATTTGAGAATGATAGGCATGCATGAAAATACATATATTAGCTTCATTTAACCACTCCACGATGTATGTATGTATGTATGTATATGGGCGTGTCTATATGAGTGTGTGTGTATATATATATTTTTATGTATATATATATATATATATATATAATTTCAAAACCTCTGCTGTACACTGTAAAAGCATTCAATTTCTGTTGATTTTAAAAAAGCAGGGATGAAGGCTGGAGCAATGGCTCAGTGGTTACAGCACTTGCCTAGCATGCACAAGGATGCAGGTTCGAACCCCAGTACAACATACACAACAAAGTGTCAAAGCATTGAAAGCCACATGAAAAACTAAATAAAAGCTGTTCTCTCTTTTTCTCTCACTATCCCTCTCTCTTTTAAAAAAAATCAGGGATGAAAAACAAGGGGAAAAACAACCACCACAATAATTTTGACCACCCAGTTACCAGACCTACCTGAACGTAAACTGTTGGGATGAAGGCAAGGAACAAATTTCCTATTGTTACCAGTTTTTGTGTCAGACCTTCACTGTAATGATCATTGATGTCCCCACCCTTGCTTAAGCTGTCAGAAGTTGCCCACTTTCTTACCTCCTCAATCTTCCTAATATCTCTGTGATATAAGAAAGGACAGTAGCTATATTCTCACTTTACAGATAAGGAGACTGAGGTTAGATCTGTGGAGCAATTAACAGGAAAATCTGTTACCTCTGGAAGAAATTGTGCCTTTGTGGTTTATAATGAGGGAGCAAGACTTCATTGTTCCAACACTCAAAACTAGGCCCAAGGGTCTCTGAGTGCCAAAAGAGTGCCCAGGATCCCAAGATGGAGAGAGAGGAGAGAATAAGCTTTGAGTGGTTTGTTTTTCATATGCATTTCTACTCATAAGAATAGCTCAGAGCTATGGAGAGGAATTTGGAATATAACAGTTTCATAAAAGGCTATAGAAGACACCTGGCATCTTGCCATCCACTGATACTACTCAACATTTTTATATATTTTCTGAAATGTTTCCCTTGGTAAGTACATTTGCAAAATTAAGATTAGATTTAACATTCAGCACTTATCCCTCTAACATTAAATTATAAGCGCTTTCTCCAAGTTACTAAATTCTTGGAAGATAATATTTTTTAAAAATAATTGAATAATAGTCCAAAAACTGGCATATTGCTGAAATTTGGATTATTCTAAACATTAATATATTAAAAATAAGCTTTCCAACACTGTGCTAGTGGCTTGTAGTAGTTGGAAAGCTGTCCAGAGATTGTGGCTGTCATTCTTCCCTCCAGCCTAGACTCTGTTGTCCAGGGAGAGTAGATGTGAGAGGAGGGGTGCAGTGGAGGCAGCCTGCCTGTGGGGCACTTCCAAGCCTCACCTTCACCACTGACCTCTGAGCAGTTGATTCCCAGGAAGACTTGTTGAGCCAGGCCATGGTCATTACAAAATAATTCCCCCTTTTCTAAAAAAAAGCCAGTGCCTCTGGATATATCAGTGCTGTGGTCTCACCATACTGTCCTCAATCATAGTCCCCCTTACCTGCCAAGATGCACATGTACAGGATCATTCCCCAAAATGACATGCATGGCTGGTCAATGTGGACCCAACTCATAGATGGAGCCCTGGCTGGAATTCCCTTTCACTTCTGCAGTAAACAGGCCTAGGCAGGTGACCAAGCGACTTGAATTAGACCTAGTATTTGCCTCTGCCTAATGGCTTTAGCAATGTTTGCAAATAAGAACAGTGCTGAGACCATCCTTCCTACTTATTTTTCCTCTTGGGCATAAAGACACAAGTCAAGAAGACAGATGTCTCTGAGGATTACATTTGCTTCCAGTTCTGACATGCACTCTCTGCGTCTACTTTGCCACACCATTGTCCAAAGCAAGACCCCTTCATTTCACAGTGACTTGAAGTTGCAGCTCTTCTTCAGCTTCAGTATTTCACACTAGCTGAGCTTCCTGCTTCCCAAAGATGGGCTAATAATTTAATAGTCCCCAAAGATGATAAACCCTGGTGTTTCAGTAAACCCTGGTGTTTTGAAAGATTTCTTTGGTCTTCTCTCCTGATCACAAAAGTGAAAGCTGTTAGTAGAGCAAAATAACCCCGCACACTGCCCCCGCAGCCCTGGGAACTCGCTGGGTGATGCATAGCCACAGACATAAAGCTTTTTCTTTGACTGGCTTCTGGCTCTTCTATCAAGATCTGTCTTGCTGACACTGTACTGAGACAGATTGGTTGGGGTACATAAATGGCATTTATTTCAGAAGGGGATGTGTTGTCTGTCTAAAGTGCTGACTCAGATGGGAATTCCAGCGCCTTCATCATTAGTGTGGAAATTCAATGGCTCAGAATCTGTGCAGGGGTGGGGCTGAAATAACTTCCTATTCTATTTGATGGGGAAACCATTTGAGTCAGAACCAATCTAAAGACTCAACATAATTTACCAGCATACACGCTATCCAATGGGCTCTCTCTGCTGTCTCTCCCAGGATCTTCCATGAAGGATAGTGGAATCAGCACTTCCTCAGAGCTGAGATAGCAGGCAGAGAAATGGCACGTAGGCCAAGCAAGCCCTTCCTTCCAGGGCAGTGATGGTCAGGACTGATAACCCACTGATGAGGTTGGAGACCACAGTGGGTATTTTACAGGTCCACAAAACTTAGATCACCATCATAATATCATCCTTCTCACTTCCTGTTGCTTGCTGTTTTAATCAGCTTTTAGTCAATGTAATCCAAAGACCCAACAGGAACAACTTCAAAGAGGAAAAGTTTATTTTGGCTCACAGTTTCAGTTTCCGTCCATCATTGGTCCATTTCATGCTTTCGGACCTGAGGTGAGGCAGACTATCATGGTGGAAAGTTGTAGCAGAGGAAAACTGCTCAGGACACGGCAACCAGGAAGCAGAGAGAACTCTGCTCACCAGGGACAAAATATAAACTCCGAAGACACACCCTGTGACCTACATCTTCCAGTACCCAACCCCACTATAGCTACCATATAATTCAGACCAGTAGCCTCGTGCACTGATTAGGCTAAATCTCTCATAATCTAGTCATTTCACCTATGACCATTTCTGTGTGTCTCACGCATGAGCTTTTGACTGGCACTTCACCCCTAAACCAAAACACTTACCTAACATTGGTTTCAGATGACACTTTCACTTACTTAGATTTATTTTATAACAAAATTCTCTCAAACGAGCTTCATGGACAATCACCATTGCCAGCAATAGAGGATAAACAAATAAAAATAAACTAAATAAAAATAAATAAATAGCAGGCAAGTATAATCCTTAGCATGGAGAATGAAAACAAGGCTCCTAGATGGCGCTTGGTGCTGCTAGTTGAAGAGGCCAGGCCTGTAGGGGCTGCAGGGAGAAATAGGTGAGTGAATGCTGTTCAGTGGATGGCCACACCTGACCATCAGGTTCCAGAGAGTCTTGCACAGAGCCCCACCTCCTCACTGAGCACCAAGGTTATAGCAGGAGTCAAGATTATCCCCCAAGCTTTTTCTTTGGGTAAATGCTATGCTTGCCATCTTGATTTAAATCTTACAGGATCCCATTAAGCATTGCATTCACTACACAGATTTGGAAATTGAGGGGCTTGAGCAGGTTAAGCAAGGACCTCATCCTGAATCATACAAGGAGCTGGTATTTGTTCTGAACCTTTCCTGCAAGGTCAGTGGGGAGTATCTTCAGTAGTCACCTTGGCATCTGTCCCAAACCCCAACCCCAGGCCATCATAATTCTAGGTAGAATGGCACTTCAGAGATTCTCTTGCCTGACTTTTTCTTTTTCCTATAGAGGAAAAAGAAAGGTTTTGTAGATGTTAAAAAAAAAAAAAACAAAAAAACCACCTGCCCAAAGCTCTGCTTTCTCTGACTGAGCTAAAGTTAGAATCCTCCTGAGGCACCCTCACTGTCCTCTCAAATGCCACCTGGACAGCAGATGGGCCCACCAGGGCCTGGAGTAGGTGAACTTTCCTCACCATTATCCTTTCTGCTCCCAGCAGGTCTCTGAAATCTTTCTTGTTGACCTTTCTTTCAAATGCTAATCTGGGTCTCTGAGGCTCAGGGATCTTTGCCCCACTGGGTCCCACTGCTAGAAGAGCCCATGCCTTGAGTCAGCACAGAGAGCCTCCCAGGACCCAAGCTGATGGGCGTGCAGGGAACTCACTGCCAGTGTCTGGGCCTCCGCATATCCTGCAGGACCTGGTCCCCAAAGTACATGCCCTGCAGGACCAGGTGCCCCTGGCAGCTGGCTCCTCTGCCTCCAGCTGGACCCTGGACACAGCCTGACACCAAGGGGGGAAGCTTGAACAACCTCCTCGGAAGGACCTGGGCTTGGCCAGACCTGGACATTTTCCAGGCAGCAAAGAGCTTGGTGAGGGTGAGAGTGGCAGGCATGGGTGTCTTGTTGGGCCTGGGGAAAGCAGGAAGGCATGGGGGAAGCAGCTGTGCAGAAGATCACAGAAACTCCAGTGAGAGGCCTGGGCGAGGAAGAGGGAGAGAAGGAGAGGAAGGAAAGACATGGAAAGTGAAAGGAAAGAGACAGAGGAGTAGCAAGAGAGAACTGGGGAGACTCAAGAAACGAAAAAGGGAAAAACACAGTGGCCAGGTTGCTGCTTCTTCTGGGAGCCCCACTTCCCTATCAAAGCACCTAGAGGTCCCAGCTATAATAAAGGGAGTGGGGGCTCCAAAGCTTCGAATGCAAGAAACATGCAATTTCTCTTATAAAGGGAAGGCAGGACTTTGGTTGAAAGTTCCTGGCAGGTCACAAGCACACAGACACACTCATTCACTCACTCACTCACACTGGTCTCTCCAGCTGTGTGAGCAGAGTTTTAAGAGCAAGGGAAGAAATGTCCCATGTCCTATTCCACTGCTCCATGGCAGAGGCTTCAGTTCCAAAAAGGAAAAGCTACCATTTATTTATTAGATAAATATTTATTAAGCACCCACCATGTGTCACCTGCTTTGTGTTACTGGATCTTCCCACCTGCAGCAGCTCTCCCACCACCAGGAGGGTTCCTCCAGGAGCTGCCCCAGGGACTGAAATATTGCACTTTAGAATTTGGTGGCAGTGCTGGTTCAGACCTGAGGTGGCTGCTCTGAGTTCCACAGAGCGTGGTTCGGATTTCAGCTCTGCTCTTCTCTGGCTTTGGGGTATGAATTAGGTTTCTTAGTTTCTCAAATTTCAATGTCCTCATCTGTCTACTCAGGAGAATAAAACTTCCTCTTCTGTGAGCTAGTGCAAGGATCAAACAGAAGAATTCACATAAATCTCTCAGTTAGCAAACGGAAATGTGGACCTTTCATTGTCTTTTGCTACTATTAAGAAAGGGGAAAAAAAAAAAACTAGCTCTGTGAATGTCTCCTCACTCTCTCTGCTCGCTCTGGTGTATAGGGAGGCAGCTCCTTCTGTCCCTCTGGGCCACAGCCCTGTCTTCTCCCTGCTCCTCTGTCTCAGCCCAGGAATGGTGCTGTTCTTGGTCACCTGTGTCAGCTGCTCAGTGTTGTCCTTCCCTCCTGTGACTGAAGCATGGCTCCATCCTCTTCTACCTCTTTCCAGAACCTGTTCATTTCTCTTCTCGCAAAGCCAGCTAGATCACCTGCCTCAGGGCCATAGGTCTCAACAATAATGAAAATCTCACAAACTCAAAGCAAAAAAGTGATGGAAGCAGGCAGATTCAAGATGGTGGATTAGAGGAAGAAGACCCTTCCAGTTGCGTTGTGGCTCAGGTTCCAGCAGCAGGAATACTGCTTCTCAGCAAGGTGAATGAAAGAGAGATTACACTAAAATTCAAAATCCAATTCAATTCTCGAACTTCGAGAGGTGGGTGGTACAATTCCATCTCGAACTTCAAGACATGGGTGGTACACCCCCCAACTCAAACTTCAAGAGGTGGGTGTACAGCCCCATAACCTTCGTAGTTGGGTGTACACCCCCATTCCGAAATTCAATAAGTGAATATACACCCCCATAACTTAGATATGTGGGTGTCCACTCCCATTTTGAACTTCAATAAGAGAGTGTATACCTGCATAACTTCGATATGTGCATGTAAACTCCCATTTTGAACTTTGATATGTGGGTGTACACCCCCATTTCAAAATTCAATATGTGGGTGTACACCCTATAACTTTGACAGGTGGGTGCACACCCCCATTTCATACTTCAGTAAGTGGGTGGGTGTACCTCCCCATAACTTTGATAGGTGGATGTTCACACCCCATCTCAAACTTCGAGAGGTGGATGTACACCACCAATTTGAACTTCGATATTTTGGTATTCACCCACATTTATAATTCGATATGTGGGTGTACACCCCCATCACTTCGATAGGTATGTGTACACCCCCATTTCGAACTTTGATAAGTGAGTGTACCACACCATAACTTCAATAGGTGGGTATACATCACCCATCTCAAACTTCCAAAGGTGGATTGTCCACCCTCCCATCCCAAATTTTGAGAGGTGGGTGGTACACCCCCCCATCTCGAACTTTGAGATGTACATCCACCTCTCCAAATTCCAAAGGTGGGCGTAAACCCCCATAACTTCCATCAGTTATTGCACACCACCATTTCGAACTTTGCTATGTGGGTGTATACCCCCATTTCGAACTTAGATATTTGGGTGTACACAACCATAACTTTGATAGGTGGGTGTACACCCCCATAACATCGATAGATGGGTCTACACACAAATTTTGAATTTCAATAAGTGGGTGTACCCCCACATAACTTCGATAGGTGGGTGTACACCCCAATCTCGAACGTCAAGAGGTGGGTGGTACACCCCAGTTCTCGAACTTTGAGAGGTGCATGGTACACCCCCATCTCAAACTTCAAGCAGTGGGTAGTACACCTCGCATCTCAAACTTCGATAGGTGGGTGGTACACTTCCAATCTTCCAAATTCGAGAGGTCGATGGTACACTCCCCATCTCGAACTTTGAGTGGTAGGTGGTACATCTCACATATCGAACTTCGAGAGGTGGGTGTACACCCCCATAACTTCGATAGGTGGTTGTACATCCCCATTTCAAAATTCCATAGGTGAATGTACACCCCCATAACTTTGATTGTGGGCGTCCACCCCAGTACGAACTTCAATAGGAGGGTGTACACCCACATAAGTTTGATAGGTGGCTGTAAACTCCCATCTCGAATTCGATAGGTAGGTGTACACCCCCATTTTGAACTTTGATACATGGGTATACACCCCCATAATTTCGATAGATGGATTACACCCACATTTTGAACTTTGATATGTGGGTGTACACCCCTATTTTGAAATTCGATAGGTGGATGTACATCCATATAACTTTGGTAGGTGGGTAAACACCCCCATTTCGTACTTCGGTAAGTGGGTGTACCTCCCCATTACTTCGATAGGTGGGTGTACACCCTCATATCGAACTTCAAGATGTGGGTGGTACACCGCCGCATTCCGAACTTTGAGAGGTGGGTGGAACACTCCCCATCTCGAACTTCTAGAGGTGGGTGGTATGCCCCCCCATCTCAAACATTGAGAGGTGGGTGGTACACCACCCCATCTCAAACTTCGATAAGTGGATGGTACACCACACATCTCGAACTTTGAGAGGTGGTTGGTACAACACCCTTCTTGAACTGCGAGAGGTGGGTGTGCACCACCAATTTGAACTTCAATAGGTGGGTGTACACCCCCATTTTGAACTTCGATAGTTGGGTGTACACCCCCATTTTGAACTTTGATAAGTGGGTGTACACCCCATAACTTCGATAGATAGTATACACCACCATTTCGAACTTTGGTAGGTATGTGTATACCCCCATAAGTTTGATAGGTGGGTGGCACACCCCCCATCTTGAACTTTGAGTGGTGAGTGGTACACCCCGCATACTTGGAACTTCGGGAGGTGGGTGGTATACCAAACCATCTCGAACTTCGAGAGGTGGGTTTTACTCTCCCTCATCTCGAACTTCGAGAGGTGCATGGTAAACTCCCCCATCTCGAACTTCCAGAGGTTGGCGTTCCACCCTCCACTCGAACTTTGAGAGGTGGGTGGTACAGCCCCGGTATTGAACTTCGAGAGGTGTGTGGTATACCCCCCATCTCCAACTTTGAGAGGTGTGTGGTACACCCCCATCTCCAACTTTGAGAGGTGTGTGGTACACCCCCATCTCCAACTTTGAGAGGTGTGTGGTACACCCCCAACTCAATCTTTGAAAGGTGTGTGGTACACCCCCCAACTCAAACTTCGAAAGGTGGGTGATACACCCACCCATCTCAAACTTCGAGAGGTGGGTGGTACACCCCCACATCTCGAACTTCAAGTGGTGGGTTGTTCACCCCCTAGCTTGAACTTCGAGAGGTAGACCCCCATCTCGAACTTTGAGAGATGGGTTGTACACCCCATCTCGAACTTCGAGAGGTGCATGGTACAACCCCATCTCGAACTTCGAGAGGTGCATCGTACATCCCCCATCTCGAACTTCGAACGATGCGTGGTGCACACCCCCATCTCGAACTTCCAGAGGTGGGTGTACACCCCCATAACTTTGAGAGGTGCGTGATTCACCCCCCTTCGAACTTCGAGAGGTGGGTGGTATACCCACCCCATCTAGATCTTGGAGAGGTGCCTGGTCCATCCCCCCCATCTCAAACTTCGAGAGATGGGTGTTCCACGCCCCCTCTCAAACTTTGAGACGGTGGGTGGTCCCCACCCCTCTAACTTCGAAATGTTTGGTGGTCCGACCCCCCTCTGGAACTTTGAGGGGTAGGTGGTAAAACCCCTCTCTCGAACTTCAGAGTGTCTTATGGACTCAGAAATTTGGGTGCATTGAAGAAAGTACGAGAAAGCGTACTTTGGATCCAATGCTGCTGTGGAGGCAATGCAGGGCTGGTCACCAGAGTGAGATATCACACAGAGAAGCGCAGTGGACAGATTGGGAATGGGAAAACCTTAGATCAGAAAAGCAGCCTGAACTTAGCTGATCCAGAGCTGCACCATAAACCTGTGTGTGAACAGGGGTCTGTGTCTGTCAACTGGTGAGCGGAGAGTAGAGGTGGGAAGCTCCTGGAGGAGGTGTGCTGCTGCTGCTGCTGTGGGAGTCCGAGAGGTCATAACAATCATCACTGTACTGCCACAACATGCACCTAACAAGTAACACAGAGTGTACCTAGAACATGAGTGATACAGGCACGAAGAAGATTGTACCCAGGGTGAAACAAGTCAGAAAAATTAAGGGGAGCCCATCTGGCTTTCCTTTTGAGTCTGGTGGCTAACATGACCAGCTGAAGAGGGTCAGGAAACTAAGGAGGAAGGTGTGAATACACTCAGGGCTCAAGCCTATGAAGACACAGTTCATGGGTAGCAGAGCTTATGGAGGATTGGCTCCACCATCCTGGAAGTAGAGCTCTGGGGAGGCTCCTGAGATTCAAAGTCCCATCAGAGATTGGCATCTGCCAGGTCCTAGGAGTGTATTGATCCAATCTTTTCACTGCAGATACCACCCAACAAAGCCCCTAAAGCCTGATCAGACCTAAGCACCAGCTGCTGGAACTCCCCTCACAGAACTCTGCAGCAGCTCCACCCTGGAGTGCTTTGATGTGGTCTATGCAGACAAAGCACCAAACAACAGTACTTCCCATTCTCCCATTCAGTTCTACCTGGTATTAGTTAGAAGGGAATCTGAGAGCTATTTCAACCAGCCTCAGTTATAGCCATGCCAACTGGCAGCTCATTGAGCAACACAAATAGAGGAAGGGGTTAACAAACCCCAGTCCTTGCTCTCTCTTTCTCAGTGAATAGCCCAAGAAGGAAAGGCTAAGATGGTTGGATATAGGCAGTGACCACCTGCAGTGACTGTTTTGACAATTGTCTTTGATTCTTTGATTCTTTCATTTTCCGTTAAGAATCTCGTATTTCATGTTCTTGTTGTGCATATTGGTTTCCAGATTTATATACGTATGCTAACAGGTTTCCTTTCTCTCTCTCATTTTTAGCATTTTATTTTTCCTTGCTTTGTCTTCAAGGGTTTTAGATTTGAATATATTGGGTTTGCTTCACTTTGCTTTTGTTTTCTTCTTTCTCTCCTTTCTTCTCCCACTAACAGCCAATCTTTCCTCTTCTTTCTTTCTCCCTTTACATTGTTTTTCATATTTTTATCCTCCTACTTTATAACCATCACTTGCAACATCTCTTCTGCATCCTCTGTTCACATTTTTAACATTCTAAACTCTCTTCTGTCTTCCTATCACATTTTCCTTTCTCTTAAGGGATGATCTGCTTACCATCTTTAGAACTATTTGGTTTATATAATTGCAGCCCCCACCATTCATGTCATTGCAATTATTACCATTATAGATGACATAGCTGACATCCATGTTTACTTTATGCCAGATCTAGTTCATGGTTATTTATTCTTTTTGCTATTGGCAATTCCTGACCCCACCACTACAGTTTTTGTGGCAATTAGTGTTGTAGATGTCATAGTAGGTACTTGAGACTTATTTTTATTTTAATTATGCTTACTGTTTGCATCAGTTATTGTTACCCCCTTTACTGTGAAGTCCTTGGAATTGACAGGGAAACTACAAGTTCACAGGGTAGAGATGCCACTGCTGAACTCTTCTCAGCCAAAAGATAGTGCACCTTGCTCAACACACAAATTAGCAACACTCCAACTTCAGTTAGACCCTAATGAGAAAGTTGGTCTAGTAACATGAGTTAAATCCAGATAAGATGTAATGTTTTACAATCGAATACTTTTTTAGAGTTATAATGGGAAGGGGAAGGGAGGGATAAGAGAGGGTAATGGGGGGCACTCCTGGGGATAATTGCAATATCCAGAATATATTCACATTTTATACACATTTTATATTATTTTGTTAAAATCTTGTAAGGTTGTTCAAAAATAAAAAAAATTTTAAAAAAAAGAATAGAAGAGACAAAAAACCAATCTAACAATCAGGACCAAGTAGGAGTAGTTAGGGGTGGGTCCTCAGGTCCCACTCATAGTCATTCACTCCAGCAAAACCAGAAAGAATTAACAGAAAGTCCTTGAAAACCACATCTGTGAGGGTGTCACAATCTATATCATTCTAGGACACCTTGGCAAAAGAAGGCTGTGCCCTATAAAGGCCCATACCTCAGAGTGAACGAGAAATCCATCCCAATGCATGCACAAAACCCAACATGGGAATACAAGAAATATGAAACCAAGGAAACACAACAGTTTCTAAAGTATGTCAGTCATCAACAACTGACTCCAAAGATACAGAAGTGGATGAAATATCAGAATAAGAATTCAAAAGAATGATTGTAAAGATGATCAATGAATTCATTGAACTAACAGAATGAATTAAGACAGTACAGGATATAAATGAGAAATTCAATAAGGAGATAGAAATATTGAAAAAGAACCAAACAAATGGCAGAAATGAAATGCAATTAATCAAATAAAAAGTTCAGTTGAAAGTATAATAGAGTAGACCATCCTGAAGACAGAATCTCAGATCTGGAAGATCAAGTGGCTGGCGTTGAATATTTACACAGTATTAAAAGGGACAAAATAAGTAACCATGATCAGAATATACAAGAAATCTGGGAAAATATTAAGAGAACAAATTTAAGAATCATTGAAATTAAAGAGGATTGTGAGATACAGGTTAATGGAATGGATAATCTCTTCAGGAAAATAATAACAGGAAATTTTTCAAACCTTGAGAATAAGATGAATTTCCTGATATAGGATGTATTCAGAACCTCAAATATACAAGATCAAAAAAGAACCTATCTATGAGACATTATGATTAAAATGCTTAACATATGATTCAAGGATAGAATTTTGAAAGCCTTGAGAGAAAACTATAAGGTTACCTTTAGAGATAAACCAATCAAAATTACTTCCAATTTCTCAGCACAAACTCAAAAAGCAAGGACAGAATAGTTTTCCTATATGTTAGCAATAGGGCAGAAAAAGAAGTCAGGAAATATGTCCCATTCACAATATTCTCAAAAAGAATGAAATACTTGGGAATTAATCTAACAAGGGAAGTAGAAGACTTCTACAACAAAAATTATCAAACATTGAAGAAAGAAATTAAAGAAGACCTGAGAAGATGGAAAGATGCCCCATATTCTTGTTAGGCAGAATTGATATAATTAAAATGGCCATTCTGCCAAAAGTGCTATACAGATTCAATGCAATCCCCATCAAGATACTGATGTCATTCTTTACAGATAAAGAAAAGGCAATTCTCAAATTTATTTGGAACAACAAAAACGAGAATAGTAAAACATTACTAAGCAAGAAAGACGAAAGTGGTGGTTTCACAATCCCAGATCTAAAATTACACGATAGAGCTGTAGAAACAAAATTAGCATGGTACTCGTATCAAAATAGGCATGAAGACCAATGGAATAGAACATCTGATATTTGATAAAGAGGGCCAATATATAATATAGGTGAGAGACAGCCTATTCAATAAATGGTGCTGGACAAACTGGACAGCCACTTGCAGACAGTTGAAGTTAGATCCTTCCCTCTCACCTTGCACAAAAATCAAATCAAAATGGATCAAGGAACTAGGAATTAAACCAGCTACCACACAACTGCTAGAAGAAAAATTGGGAGAAACACTCCAGCATATAGGAGCCGGCAACAAATTTCTCAACAAGACTCCCAAAATGAAAGAATTAAAGTTAAGAATTAATGAGTGGGATGCCATTAAATTAAAAAGTTTTGATCAGCCAAGGAATTGGTCAAAACTTTCAAGGGAGAAACTACAGAATAGGAGATAATCATGGCCTATGATTCCACTGACAGGGGACTAATATCCAAAATTTACAAAGAATTCAAAGCTTAATATCAAAAGCACAAACAATCCAATTAATAAATGGGCAAGAAATTTCTCAACAGAGGAACTTGAGCAAACCAATGAATACATGAAAAAGTGTTCTAAGTTATTTCATGAAATAGAAAGGAAAGGTACATTTCCAAATTCATTCTATGAAACCAGTATCAAACTCATACCAAAACAAATAAGGACCTATCAAGAAAAGAAAACTACATATCAATATCCCTGATGAACCTAGATGCAAAAATGCTTAATAAAATATTAGCAGAACATATTTAACAACATATTAAGATAATTATGCATGTTGATTTTATTCTAGGGATGCAAGGTTGGTTCAACAATGCAAATCAGTTAAGTATAATCCATCACTTAAACAGAATTAAGGACAAAAATAACTTACTCATCTCAATAGTTATAGAGGAAAGGCTTCAACAAAATCCATTATCCCTTCATGATAAAAAAAATAAAACCCTGAAGAAGCTAGAGATAGAAGGAACCTTCCCCCACATCATAAAGGCTAACAATGAAAAACCCAAAGCCAATCTCACAGTAAATGGGGAAAAACTGAAAGTATTTCCTTTAAAATCTGGAACAAGACAAGGAAGTCCACTCTCACCACTCCTCTTCAATATATTACTAGAAATTCTAGACAAAGTAATTAGGCAGGAGAGGAAAATAACAAGGATAAAATAGGAAAGGAAGAAGTCAAAATATGGGGCTGGAGTGGTGGCTTTGTGGTTAGGGTGCTTGCCCAGCATGTGCAAGTACATGGGTTCAAACCCCAGCAACCCACGTACACAACTAAGTGTCAGAGCAACGAAAGCCATGTCAAAAACTCAATAAAAACTGATTCTCTCTGTATCTCTCTCTCTCTCTCTAAAACAAAAAGAAAAAAAAGAAGTCAAAATATCACTGTTTGCAGGTGATATGATCCTAGACTTAGAAGATCCAAAATATCCCCACCAGAAGGCTGCTAGAGCTAATAAACAAACACAGCAAAGTAGCAAGTTAAAAAATCAATATATAAAACTCAGTAACTTTCCTATATACCAATAATTAATCTGCTAAGAAAGAAACCAAGAAAACGTCCATTTTAAAATAGCCTAAAAAATAAGAAGTAAATGTAACTAAAGAGGCAAAAGACCTCTAGAATGAAAGCTATAGAACACTGAAGGAAAAAAAAAATAAGAAAACTAGAAGACACAAGGAGATAGAAAGACCCCCCCCACACCATGTTCATGGATAAGCAGAAGTAATATTGTTAAAATGATCACACTATCAAAAGTAATATACATATTGAAAGCAATCCCCATCAAAATAGAAATGACATTCTTCTGGAAGAATAAAAGACCCAGAACAGCCAACGCAATTCTAAGCCAAAAATTCAGTGCTGAAGGCACCACAATACCTAACTTCAAATGATATTACAGAGCTATAATTTTAAAAAAAACTGTATGTACTAGCATAAAAACAGGACAGAGAGTTATAGTACAGAATAGAAGACACAGACAAGCCGATAGATGCAGTCATCTGATTTTTGACAAAGGTGCCAAAATATACATTGGAAAAAAAGACAGCCTTGTTAATAAATGATGCTGGGAAAACTAGTTATCCATTTGTAGAAGAATGAGACTAGAACTTTACCTCTCCCCCTGCCCCCAAAATCAACTCAATATAGTTGATATATATGTAAGAATTACACCAGAAACTACACAACTCGTAGAAGAAAACATAGGGTCAACACTCCAATATATAGGTACAGGCAAAGGTTTCTTCAATACAACCCCTAAACTGAATTGTAAGTATTAATAAATGAAATGGCATCTAATCGAGAAGTTCCTACACACACACACACAAAAAAAACAAAAAACAAAATGTGAAGTCTGAACCTGCAAAATGGAAGAAAATCTTTGTTTGCTACGCTTCTGCCAGAAGATTAGCATCCAGAATATATAAAGAACTTTCAGATCTGCCTCCTGACATCCAGCCTGGGGAGAAGGGCTGAAGGGTGGATAGATCACCAGAGACCAGTGATTAATCAATCATATCTATGTAAGGAAACCTCAAGGTCAGAAAGCTTCCAGGTTGCTGAACTTGTGGAGGTTCCTGGAGGTTAATGTGCCTGGAGAAAGCTGGGAAGTTCTGCGCCCCTTCCTCCATATTTTGCCCTATGCATCTCTTCCATCTGGCTGTTCATCTGTATCCTGTGTAATATCCTTTATAATAAATGATAAATATAGCGTTTCCTGAGTTCTGCACCCAAATGTGCTAGGCTGGCTGTGCAAAAGCAACTGAGATAAGGCCAACAGGACACAGTAAGGCCATTTATCTGGAAGCAAACTTGCCGTCACCTTCCAGGAGGCATCTCGTAACACACTTCTGGGGAAGTCTTGCCCACCAGTTGCCTTGCTCTCTGGGCAGAAAGCACAGTTAACTCTAAAATGTATCAACTATGGCGGGAGAGACAAGTCATCAAGCCTGCTGCTGGGAAAAGGATGGTGGGCTTCACTGATGGAAATAAACTGGGTACTCGCAGGCTAAAACTTTCCCCATAGAGTCCTTTGAAAAGGCTCTCCTCCCTTCTGGGGATCCTACCAGCAGTGGATATGAACTTGGAACTTCAGTCCCTCAAATGCCAATGTTTTTGCTTCTTCACTTGCTTTTAACTTGAGGGCCTCTTTCTGAAGACAAATGAGGCTCTACCTCTAGACTCTACTTTTAAATATCCTGTGATCTAATTATTTTTATGGCCAAATTTTTATTTGACTGTTGGTTCATTCTCTCAGGATCATGTAATTAATTATCTGACCCTAGTTACAAGTGTGAGTCCATGGTTCTGAGGTCTAAACACAGGAGAAGCCTTTGCCATATATCCATGCATGATGCTGACAGCTACAGCCAAGTTATTCCTAATTCTTTCATGACCTTAAAGACGTGTTCCACAAAAATCTTCTGGACTCCATCCCAGGTGGTAGAGCCAGCATGGTCCTGGATGGATATTTAAGGAAGGCCAGGAGAAACCACAATGAAGAATTGTGTCTAGTCATGCACTTATGCAGATATTGTAGGAAAGTTATAACTAAAAATACCTGCAGAAGACAGCATGACCACATGACCTGCGGCAGACTGGTGGTGCCGAGATGACCAGGTTTTCCAAGAATGGCACAGAGAAGACCTTGGAAGAAGTGAGCTTTCCTGTAAAACGTCCATGTCATGTCAAGGAAGGTTTGGCAGTGTGTAAGTCAAGGAAAGCTCGCATGTAAGAAAATTTGCTAGAGGAGAGCAGCCTAAAGGGAAGTAGGGCAGAGGCAAGACCCACCTATCTGCTGCCAGGTGCATCTGGGTTCAAATCCCAGCTCTGGGCCTTCTAAAGACTTGAGCTTAGACAATTTAATTAATGACTCTGATTGCCAGTTTTCCCATCTATAATGATGAAGAGCATTATAGCCAGGTGGTGTGTAAGGATTGAAGAAGATAACCCTAACTGTGCATGTCTTAGAATGTGTCCCTCTCATAAAGCAGCACCTTTCTGTGTCCTTATTACCTCTTTATATCTGTATAGTGTTTTAGTGTTTGCAAAAGGCCGTTCTGTCCATTCTTTCTTGGAAAATATGACTAGATTATTTATTCCTATGGTGGATAGAGTCTAGCTCTCACTCTATCCACCTTCTCTCTTCCTCCACTGCTGCCCCTTCTAGAACTCTCTTAAACTTCTTCTTCTCTTTCTCATTCCCCTTCCCCTTCTTCTCCTTCTCCTCCTCCTCCTTCTTCTCTCTTGCCTCCACTGCCTCCTCCTCCTCTTCCTTCTTTCTTTTTCTTCTCCTCTTCCCTTCTCCTCCTCCTCCTCCTTCTTCTTCTTCCTCTTCTTGTCTTCTTCCTCTTCCTCTTCCTCCTCCTCTTCCCCTTCTTCTCCTTTGTCCTTCTTCTCCTGCTTCCTCCTCCTCCTCCTTCTTCTTCTTCCTCTTCTTCCCCTTCCTATTCCTCCTCCTCCCCTCCTCCTCCTCCCCTTCTTCTCCCTTTCCTTCTTTCTCCTTCTCCCTCTCCTTCTTTCTCCTCTTCCTCCTCCTCCTCCTCCTCCTCCTCCTCCTCCTTCTTCTTCTTCTTCTTCTTCTTCTTCTTCCCTTTCTTCCTCTTTTTCCCCTTCCTCTTCTTCCTCCTCATCCTCCTCTTCTTCCTCCTCCTTCTTCTTCCAAGTACTGGAGATTCAGATCAAACCCAGGGCTGCTCTCCTACTGACCTAACCCTTAGCCCTTTTTGTTTTGAGACAGGGTCTCACTACGTTACTGAGTCTAGCCTCAAACTTGCAATCTTCCTGCCACAACTTCCCAAGTACCTGGAGTCACAGGCATGCACCTCTGCACTGGGCTCTTTAGCATCTTATGAATCTCATGGTGTTCCTTTCTACAGATACATCTAGTATTCCCCTTTCATTACACAAAGGTAGCATTCTGTTTGCACTATTCAGCTTTTTGCTATTTTATGTTATAAATCTTACTTTGGACAGATCCTACTGCAGACCTTTAAATATGAGTGTGTAGCAAGTCTCTTTCCCTATCAAGTTTAAACACATGCCCCCCCACACACATGCAAACAAAAGTACACTGTATTCCTTGATGTAGCTCCATCATACTTTATTTAATGGGTTCCCTCTGAATGGACACAGGCTTTTTCCTATTCCAAACTATTATTGCTCCTGGCATTGCTACTGTGAAGACTCTTATCCATTGTCCTTTTATACCGATAGAGGCACATCCTTACAATGAATCTTCAGCAATGAGATCATTGAGTCGAAGGGCACAGGCATCTGCAATGCTGATTGATATTGTGGCCTGCTGCCCTTGGGGGAAGGGCAATTTTGCACACTTCCTCTTCTCTAGCATTGCATAAGAGGAAGCAATCCCTTTAATTCTCTTTATTTTTTCTTCCACTAACTCCCCCTCATGTCTCCAAATGTTATTCTTAGCCTCTGCTTCTTCTCTCTTCTTTGCTTCCATGTTAGCCCTAAGTGTACGGTTCATTAGTGTTGAGTGCATTCATAGTGCTGTGCATCTGCCACCACCATCCACCTGCAGAGCATCTGATCACCCAAACAGACTGCCTTGAGCAACAGCTGCCCTTCCAGCCCTATGTACCCTGACACTTGCTCATGGACCATGGCTGAAGAGAACCAAGCCACTGTCAAGTCCCCCAATATTCCCACTTGCTCTCTGAATCATAGCATTTGTTTATTAATAAGGGAACAAAGTCTTTATTGTTTGTTGTCTTACAGAGAACATCTTTTCTGGAAAGGAAAAATCTCCAAGTTCCACGTCAACTTCTGAATGATTCATTTCTGTGTGCAGCTTTCCATGTGGACTGGGTGGAAGATGCTAGAAAGGGCAGTGCTGAAGCTGTATGTCATGGTGTTTGGGGTCAAGGGACTCAGAAAAGCAAGGCTGAGCAGAAAGATGTAACCTACTCCTTGACTGAGGACCAGGCTCTTGTCAGATAGATGAAAGTGAACTTTCTTTTGCATCTGGCAAGGACTTGTTTTTCTGAGCCCTGAAGTTCTGTGGTCACCTCCTTACCACTACTGGCTCTCCCCAGACTTTCCAGCCTTCTCAAGATTCCTTCTCTCAAGCTCTAAACCCCTGAGGATCACAGGAGAGCTTTAGGATAGGAAGAGCAGACCTGGGAGGTAAAAAGAAGCAGCAGTAGGTGGAAGGAGCACTAATGGAGCTAACACAGGAGAAGTGTGTAAGAGAGGGCCTGGTGCCCAGCAACCGCTGACGATGATGCTAGAGATGACAGATTCCCCTAGAATCAGCTGCTTGTGTACTAGCTCAGCTCCTGACACTGGAGCTGCTAACTCCTTTATACTAACCTGGGATCTACTCCTCCCCAGCTCCCACCCACGGGTCAAACCACTTCTTGGGCCACCCCAAATCTGACTTCTTTTCCACATAATACACACATCAGTGAGTTAAAGAGAGCAATAGTTACCCCTGGTGTCTCCTTTCTCTGCCCTGAATATCCTATCAGTCTTCAAGCATATTTCATAAAACAAGATTTCAAGAGCCTCATTGAGCATTTTGACAGATTGAAACAAGGGAGGCAGGGAGAAAACAGTTCCCATCCCATGAGAGTGAAGTGGGACCCAGTGAGGGGCAGGTATAATATGATGGACTCAGAGGCTAAGGGAACCACATTAAAAAGTATGAATGTCCTTGGGTCAGAGGCTCCAGAAATCTTTCCTTGGGTCTCTGTTCACAGTGATGAGGACACCAGTACTGGGATATTGGTGGAGTTGGCACAGCAACTTCATGGTTCTAGGGTTGAATTCCTGATAATTTTGCTATTTAATTGTTATTTCTTAGGTTGGCCTTCACTTTAACCCATCTGAGTAGGGTATTAGGGAGATTTCACTTGTCCTCCCCAAATGAACTTCTCCATCTTTAGTGGGAGAGTTAAACTGTGATACGAAGACTTTGAACTTCATGTTCCAGGAGCCAAGTTCTGCCCTTGAACAGGAGACCTTTCTCTCTCATTTACCTGTGATAAGCTGGTGGCAGTGCAGGACAGAGCACGGGGCAATGTTTAATAAACCAAGGAAGGGACACTGAGCATAGCTTTGCTCCTTTCTGTAGAAACCCCTAGGAGCCCCAAAGATGGTAAGGGAGCATCTCCACCAATAACTACTAATTGATAGTGATTAATAGTGACAATCGTACCAACTTATTAACCTACCTAATAGGTTGACAGATCCTTGGTGTTGATCCCAATTAGAATATATATATATATATATGGGCTATGGGCTGGAGCTATGGTTCAGTGGTTACAGTGCTTGCCTGGAATGCGCAAGGACTCAGCTTTGAACCCCAGCACCACATACACAACGAAACGTTGGAGCAAAGAAAGCCGCATGAAGCCACATGAAAAACGAAATAAAATTAATTCTCTCTCCCCCCCCTCACTGTCCCTCCCTCTCTTTTTTTAAAAAAAAAAAAAATATATATATATATATATATATATATATAATCCCTATACCCATTTTTTAGTTATTTGTGATTTTTTAATGCCAGGCATGCTTACACTGCTGCAACTTGACAGCTTCATCTCCTAAGTATTCATTCATTACTTTCCATTGAGAATGCCTCCATCCAATATCCTTCCTCCTCGTGCCACTTCCTTACTTGCAAAAACCTCTCCTGGATAAATACCACATCATTGTACTGTTTTCTATTCAGTCCAGTAACAATTTCAAGAATGAAGGTAGAAGTGGTCTCTGTGCAGAGCACCAGGAAAGAAAGTTTGTGCCCACTGGTATCTCCTCCTATTGTTGTCACCACCACAATGGAGAATACAACAGCAATCATTGGCTCCCCATATCTCCCAGTTGACAGTACACAGGATCAGATGGCCAGTTGCAAGATGCCTGGTTCGCACAAAATGCCTCCAGTTCTATCACCAGCTTGGTTATTTCTGCATACCAGGAGGTATCCCAGGGGCCCAGCATTGGGACTGAGAGGATTCAGCTTCATAGTCCGTGGATGAGAAGCTCAAGTCCAGCTCGTGTCCGGGCTTAGGCCCCATAAAAAGACATGTATGTCTGCACAAAGCCATCCTTGTCCCTTCCCAGGCTGTGGCTGCATGTTCTGCCCAGCAAAGTCCATCTTCACTGATGCTCTCTAATTTCTCTTCCCTCACACCTTCTCTTTTCTTTTTTGGTGGGTAGTGACTGCCACTGTTGGCCCTAATGAGTGAATTCCACCTACTTTTGGTCAAACTCCATTCCTGCTTGGTCCTCTTCCAAGACAAATGCAAAAGCCACGGGGGCTGGAGAGTTGCCCTGGCGAGAATTGCCCATCAAAACTTCAATTAATTTTCCCAGTTGTCAGCGGGACCTCCAGCATGAGAACAAGATCAGCATCCAACCCTGCCGGGGGCCCTGGCTATCAATCTGTATAGGCAGCTTGCTAGGGCAACTTCACCTGTGCCTTTCAGCAAGAGGCCCAGTTCCAGATCTCATCACTGTCACAAAGACAATGGCACCAAAGCTTTTGCATTCCTCAGTTCCAGAGTAAGAATGAAAGAGAGGCAGAGAGAGACGGCAAGACAGGGAAAGACACAGAAGCAAAGAGAAAGCTGAGAGACACAGGCTGTAGAAACAGAGAGAGCCTCTCTCCCAGTCTGGCCCTGGCCCATCGCTCACACCCTGACCTCTAACTGCTCCCCATGTGTCTTCTGCACATCTGGTTTCGCAGTACACACAATGGCTCTGGAATTTTTATGTAAGTTGACAACGGACTAGAAAGGGGGCTAAGGAACTTGTTGGGAGGCTGCATTTGAATACTGAGCACACTGTTTTGCTTTTGACTAAAAGCTGACTTAGGCTGCTAATGGCAAAGATTAGGTTGTTCCCACTTCCAGGCACAGCTTCTGTTCTGTCAATTCTGCCCATTCGGTCAAATTCTCAACCTTCCAATAATGATGTTTGTGCCCATATACTTAGCATTGCTCACTTCCCTTCCTTCCCTTTATCCAAACTCTGCACAGACCTTCCCATGCTATGTGTCCCAATGGGACCTGATTAAAAGCCATTCAATGAATATTGGTCACCTACGTAGCAGCAAGGTATGTCAATTGAATCGATGCTGGGAACTACCTAACAAGGCCTGGCTCTAAATAACGTGTGCAGGTCGCTTCCATATCCCGCATTTTATTTAGTTTTCTCATAAACATTGTACAGTGGCCAGGACAGCAAGGCTTATCGTTACAGTTTTAAGATAAGGAGAAACACGAGAATGGCTGCTGGAACATGGAGTTTAGACGCTGACTCAACTTGAAATCCCTCTCTGATACCTGTTGCTTTGTGTGAGCAGAGACGGGTAGGAGTCTGGGTTTTCTCATCTGCAAAATGGAACTGTGGTCACCTACTTTCAGAATTTATGTTAAATCTAGAAACCAAATATTTAAGGGGCTTAGCAATGTCCATGGGATGGAGTATCTCCTAAAAGGTTGCAAAGTTGTTGGTGATAATGACGATGATGGTGATGTCTATACCACCCAAGACATGGGTAGCAGTGTTGTTTATATACATTTCCTTTATTTAATCATGAATAATATCTCCTCTTTCTCTCTCTCCCTTTCTCTCTCTCTCTCTCTCTCTCTCTGTAACCCCCCTCCTCTTTTCTGATGCTGAGGATGGAGCTTGGGCCTTGCTAGGTAAGTGCTCTCGCACTGAGCCATCTCCCATCCCACTGAACAGTTTCTTTAAGAAAAAAGAGAAGCAAACCCTTTCAAGTATTCCTGTTGAGTGCTTTATTCTTCTGTCCAAGAGTGACAAGTGGGTTCTGTGGAAGCCCCTTAGGAAGCCTGAGGTCCTGGGCAGGTACCATCTGTATGCCTGTCCACAGCCTCGTTCCTCATGCTCCGTCTCACTTGCCATGTATGCAGGGCAAGGTAATTGTGCCCAGAAGCCACCAGTGCCCATGTAATTGTCCCCAGAATGCTCTGGGTGGCCTTTCCAAGTGGGAGCTCTTTACAATTAGTCCTTACATGGAGATGTTAAAAGACAAGTGCTTATTTTTGGGAATTACTTGTCAGCAAGAAGATGTGGCTCTGATAGGACATAATAGGGGCCGTGTGTTAATTACAGTCCACAAGATGCAATCACATTATTTCTTCAGCCACAGCTCATTAGGCATTCCAGCCTCAGCTCCCTTCATTACTGTGGGTTTGTTATGATGTGCAAAGAAAAAAGCATCTCAGGGGGCTGGAGCGGTGGCTCAGCAGTTACGGCACCTGCCTGGTATGTGCAAGTATGCGAGTTCAAACCCCAGCACTCTACACAGAGAAGTGTCCGAGCAATGAAGGCCACATGAAAAACTGAATAAAATTGATTCTGTTTTTCTCTCTCTCTCTCTCTCTCTCACTGTCCCTCTCTCTTTAAAAAAAAAAAAAAGAAAAAGAAAAAGAAAAGAAAAAAGCATCTCAAATGAGGACAATTTAAGGACTGTGTGGATGCACCCACATGTAGATGGTCAGCAAACCTCTTCATGAGCCTAATTCTGCCTTATATCCAAAGCACCATACATACACCTGTGAGAGCACACATCTCACATACACACACACAAGAAAGAGACCAGCAGCCAGTGTTAGGAATCTCGTGAGTATTACCCAAATGTTTCCTGATTGCTTTTCTTTTTCACTTTGGATCTTTTATCAGCTGGGACTTATCCCTTGAGAGCAGAATGCTCCATCAAGTATCCAGCCTTTCCTGAGAGGGCTATGTGTGCACAAGCCTGGGGTGGGTGTCTTGGGGCACAACAGAGAATACAAGTCCTTGTGTAGATTGTAATCTCTTTAGAGAGAAAGAATCTGTGCCCACAATGTAAGCAGCTAAAGAAAGACAGCAGGAAGAAAGGAGTGTATAATAATTTGTGAGTGCTCCTGGCAACCTGAGCGGGGAAGCCCTGGGCATCAGAGTGGACCTCGGGGAGGAGCAGAAACCTACCAGGCTCAGCTGGAGGGATGGGTCAGATTGCACAGGGAGGGACAGCAGAAATGTGGCTTTGATGAGAGAGAAAGGAGAGACAGGAGAGATGGAGAACAAGTACACAAAGGGGAGCAAGAGGAATTGCAAAGCAGGAGACCTCGAGAATGACCTTGAACATCATGCCAGCTGTTGGCATAGAAGGGGAACTTTGCTAGGTTCCTCAGCAGAGTGTAAGATGACCACAGAGGTTGGTGTAAGTAGTTTTGAAGGTCAACTCAGGGGCTGTGTCCTCATGCTTTGGAACCCTATTTTTCTGGAGGACCTTCAATGAACAGGTTAAGCCTTGGAGGGTTGAGTGTCTCTTAAAAGAAAAAGGAAGTTGTCTTGGGAAGTGAGAGGTAGGGTTGCGTGTGGGAGAGGGTGTGTGTGTGTGCATGCTACGATGCATGCAGGGCACCTTGAGGAGACACATGAGGGTCTTCAGAGTGGTGAACTGATGTCTTGCTCTCAGGGAGAGATGAAAGAGGTAGGAGTAAAGCAGACTGGGGTTAGTGGGCTAAGGAGGGCTTTGGCCTTGGAAACATTTGAGGGGAGCTGGTTCACACAATCTTATTTTATGTTACATCCCCATCCTCAAATTTGGAAGGACCCTCACCTGACATGATTATCCTGGCAGGAGTTTTTGTTTTTTTTGTGTGAGTTACCAATTCATAGATCACCTGTCACCTAGTCTAAGGGGACCCAAATTCCCCTCATATTTAGGCCCTGTTGTCCCTCCCATAAGCATCTGCCAAGTCATTTTAGGATCTAGCCACAGGGGCCAGTGCTGGGGCAGCTCTGACTCTGGCAGGAGATTTATAGGGATTAGAGGCAGGCAGGGGATACCAGGTTTGGTTTCAGCATGGAGTTCACCAGGATATTGGATTGCATTTTAAGGAGCCACTAATGGATGAAGGGATGGGAAGCAGCCAGTACTTTGGAAAGTTATAACCCCCGAAGATTTTCCACTCTGAAAGTGACATTGAGGTGAGCAATAGAGGGCTGCCAGGTGGCTGTTCCACTTTACTTGTTTAGAGGGGAGTCAATGACACCGGAAGGCCTTGTACCAGGGCCAGAGAAGGGGAAAGCCACCACAGGACTCTCTCTGGGTCTTTCTGAACCTGTGGCCCACCAGTGTGTGCTCTGGAGTAGGCAGAGTGGTCTCCACACCAAAAGAGGTGCTGGGAGACCCTCCTGCCAGCACACCCACCTTAGTGATTCCTTTACCACGGGCAGCCTGGCAGGCTTGGGGGTCTCTGAGAATCATTAAGTGGCCTTAATGTCTTCAGAGGTGCAGGAGGGGGCACCTGACATGGTATCAGGGAGAGGCTCAGAGTAACTATATACTTAATGAAAGTCTTGTGGGATCAGAATTGAGCCTGGGTTCTGGGCAGGAGGGTGACAAGTAGTGACCCTTACTGTCATCTCCAATTTGCCAGGGTCAGCCCACAGGGGAGCAGAGCTTGGCCTTCAGATTTGCTGATTCAGAAGTTATCCTGTAATGAGGAGCCTGGGTTTAATCCTTCTTATCTCCTCTTACTGCCAGCCAAACTGTTTACCCATCTCTCAGGGATCCTGTAGGCTAGGCCTCTGCTGTCCACAGGGGCCATTCCCAGAGCCTCCTCCAATTCACCATGGAGCAGCCTCCCTGGTACTGCCTGCATGGAATCAGCAAGTTGCCCCCTGGACTTCCTCCCTGCTTGCATTTGACTCCCATATCTGTGGGAGTATGGGCATCAGAGTTCTCAGGCCCCATCCTGGCTCTGATAGTGGTGTGTGTATGGGAGTGGGGGGCCCGAGACTCTCCATCTCTCTGAGACTCCAGTTACAGTCAGTAGAGCTAACCCTTGTGTTGGCAAGAAGAGTAAGTGAAAAGATGAGTGTACGTGGGGGGCCAACCTCTGGCCTGGCACACGTAGGGGCGAACTTCTCCACATTCAGAATGTGGACCCCTGAGGGCACAGTCTGGGTGTTCTTGTTTTCCCCTTTGGGCCAACCATAGCGGCTAGAACTGAACTGCCAAGTGCCAGGAACCAGTGGCCCAGAGTGTGAGTCACTGTCCATAGGGTCACCAACCAAGAGGACCAGACTTAGGCCTCAGGAAGTCCCCACAGCCAGGCTTGGCAGTGCTATTTATCATCTGTGCTTGGAAGTCCAAGGCTGGAGCCCCCTGACATGGCCACGCCCACTGTTCAAGGGGCCTGCTATGCAGTACGGTCTGGACCTGGCAGCCTCTGCCCAGGAACAGCTCTCTGCAGGACAGAAGGGAGGACACAAGTTTCTGAATACTGCTGTCTGCGCTGTGCATGTTGCACCTACATAAGTGGTCCTAAACAGAAACAAATTGTGTTGTGTGCAAATATGAATATGTAACCACGAATCCTGCTAATATGTTTACTTATAATACCCCAATAATCTTTTTGTTCTGTTCTTGAAAAATAGGAAGATCTTGTCTTGGTACCTACTCTAATCCACATTTTTTAAAACTTGATTTAGAAAGTTTCAGCAGCTGGGACCATCTGACCATGGGTGATAACATAGCTTACGATTGTTGAAGAATCATAAATAATAAATGCAAAAGGGCAGCTTTGCAGGGCCTGGTCCAGAGCAGATCTTCAGGAAATCATAGCCCTCACTACCATTGTCCCTCTTCCCTTTCTCCCCTCCCCTTCTCATGCCCCCTTGAGAGCCTTTCACGCTGTGAAGGGTAACCGGCTCCTCTCTGAAGCCAGCTTGTGCTGCTAATGAGCAGATGCTCCTGGAGTTCAGACCATGGGAGGGCAGGGACTTCCTGCGTCGATCCCTCTAGGAGCAACGTCCTGTAGACCTCTACCACCTGGTGCCAGGGACAACTGTTTCTGAAGTGCACAGCAGAGGCCAGTCCTGGGTTTCGGGCGCTCATATTTGTTAGCTATAAATATTAGCTTCTGAGAGCCACGTCCTAGGCCTCAGTTTCCCCTGCCTATAAAATGACAGGGTTGGACTAGATAGGATCTACTTTCCAGCCTTTTCATTCAGCTGCTGTGTCCTAGAGACCTGCTGAGTGTTGACCTGAGAAGTAGACACAGTTCAGCCATGAGTAAGTGCCGCCTGGTTCTTCAGCTTGCTGCTCAAGTAAGCTCTAGTGGTCTTGCTGCTAGATAGTGATGATCCTTTGTGTGTGCGTGTGTGTATGTGTGTGCGTGTGTGTATGTGTGTGTGTGTGTGTGTGAGAGACAGAGAGAGAGAGATAGAGAGAGTTAGTTCATTTTCTGTTAGTATAATAAAATACCTTAGCCTAGGTTACTTTAAAATACAAAGAGGTTTATTTACCTCACATTTCTGGAGGTTGAAGGGACTGGTGCTGGCATCTGCTTGGTTCTAGTGAAGAACTCATGGTAGATGACATCACAATGGCAGGAGGCCACATAAGGGGGAAATATCACATCAAAAGACAGAAAGGCACTGGGAGTAGGGTCATACTCCTGTAATCCAAGCAAATCAGGAGGCTGAGACAGGAGGATTACAAGTTTGAGGCCAGCCTCAGCAACTTGGCAAGACCTTCATCATTTTAACAAGATCCTGTTTCAAAGTAAAAAATAAATAGGGATGAGGAGGTAATTTGGTGGTAGATCACCCCTGGGTTCAATCCCCAGTACCAAGAAACAAAACAACAGCAAAAGGAAAGACAAGAAAAGAAAAAGGAAAGAAGCCAGATCATGGGAGCAAGAGTAGAGGCCAGCAGTGACCTCCTACTAGGCTCCACCTCACTTCATCTCAGCACCTGGGCTTTATGTCATCTCACATCATCACAAGAAGGACAGGTACAGTACATGAAGGGAGACCATTCATGTAACTTTGTTCTTTGTATTATTGTTGCTGCTAATCCCTTACTGGGTTTAATTTGTAAATTAGACTTTACTATAGGTGGGTATCTATAGAAAAATACGAAGTATATAGAGGGTTTGGTATTATCCAAACCACTGGTCTTAAGATGCATCCCTCATGGGTAAGGTGGGACTATCATATTATCCCGTCCATCTACGTGGACTGGCTCCACACTTCCATGGCATGTCCTCTGCCTTCATCTTCTTAAGTCTCTTTTGGTCTGAGTGTTCCATATCATCTACAGCACACAGCTCCACCACCTCATTATGTTCCATATAATTTCCACACAAGAACCTGAACAAGTCTCTCTGCCTTTGGCCACAATGGAAGATTTCCTTGCCTCAGACCAGTGTTCCTCATCCTTGTCCCTTGGTATTGTGGGTGAAGCAGGGCATTGGGAATCGAGAGACTTGGATTCACGTCCTAGGTATGACTAAGGGGATCATGAATCAAACGCACAAGCAGATCCCACTTCTCAGACCCTTGGATGACTAAAGCAGAATGACGAGGAGTGTTGATGAGGATGTGGAGAAACTGGAATGCTAAGATTTGCTGGTGAGAATGTAAAATTGTGCAGCTGGTATGGAAACAGTCCTCCAAAGTGGAAAAAGTCATTAAACACAGATTAACCATAGGACTCAGCAATTTCACTCCTAGGAATGCATCCAAAGGCCAAAGGAATTAAAAACAACTTTCCACACCAGAAATACGTACACAAATGTTTATAGTAGCATTATTCATAATAGCCAAAAGCAGAAACATTCCAGTGTCAAGCAAATGAATGAATGAATAAAATTTGGTGTGGGAAGATAATGGAATATTATTATTCAGCCATGCCCTGGAATCAAGTTCTGGTTTACGGAAGAGCTCTGAAAAATTATGTCAGACACAAAAGGACACACATATGGTATGATTCCACTTCTATGAAAGGCCCAGAAGAGTCCAGTCCATACAGACAGAAAGGAGATCAGCAGTTTCCAAGAGGAAACCTATCACCAAAATGTGTCTAGTGGAAACCTGGTCACCTGCCCTTACCACACCTGGTAGAAACCTGGTCACCTTATGCCCTTACCAAACCTGGGGAAAAATTTTTGTTCAAAACTTACCAGGGATTGCCTGTTTAAAGGATTCCTTAAAGAAACTCACTCATCCTGAATACAGTGCAGAATTACCTACTAATTGACCTTTTGCTCCTCTGGCCTTATTTTCACACCAGGAACTAGCTTACAGCCAGGTGTTGTACCCTGGCACAGGTGATATGCTCATTTTGGACCTCACTCTGCAGACCTCCTGCAGCTGAAGACATTCCAAAGCACTTCACCAAGTTATACACAAAGCCCAAATGAAACCTGCTTTCCTGACTGTCTTGCTCTCAGTGATACTTCGTGCTCCCACCCTTCTTTTGAAAGTACTCCTGAACCAAATCAAATAAAGACAGACTCATCTCCAGACCTGAGTAAAGGAGAAGACAATGATCTTTAAAGGAATTCTATTTTTCAAACTGATATTTAGCCTGTGTGAAACTTTGAATGGGGCTGAACTCTGAAGCAGGGCAGGTGGGGAGGAGAGAAGCGCTCTGAGGAGTGTTCAGAGACACAAGCTCAATGGTGAAGCCTGCTGGGCTAGCAGGTGCTTTTAGTGGAAGAGTTGATGCCAGCACTAAGCACCCATCTCCCTGGATGAAAGCCCACCTCTGAGAAATCCTACAGGAATAGAAGACCCCTGTGAGTCCAGTTGGGAGGAAGGTTAGGGCTACAAAAGATCCCAGCTGCCAGTTCCCAACCAACAGCCTCGTTTTCCAGATGGAAGAACATGGAGCTGCAGAGTGAAGGAGACGCTGAAGGGTCAAGTGGTCCAGTGGAGAATTCTACACAGGTGGAATCACACAGGAGAGGCTCTTCCCCTCTCAATTCATTCTCAATCCTTCTGATAGTCTTAAAGAAAAAGGCTCATTTGGAGCTGATCTTATTTGGAGCAGTCGTCTCTTTTGTGACTAACAGTTGCCATCTCCATTTTGAACTGAACAAGGTGAGAACAGGTATGAAGCCAGGATTGGCCAACACAGGTTAGCTTACTATGGCAGAGAAGGTGATTTTAAGGGTCTTCATTTAGGACATGATTATTTTGCTTTTCCTTTATAGTATTGATGTCAAGTTTTCCTTAAAGATGCATTTCTATCCAAAAGAGTAAATGCTTTAAAGAGCAAGGTTATATAAATAAGTCATAGAGGTGTCAAAAATCTGAAAGATGGGATTGGGAAAGTGGCTCGGCAGTAAAGAGCATGCACAAAGCCCTGAATTCGGTCCCCAGCACTGGAAAAAAATGTGGAAGATTGTATGTAGATGGAAAATACTGCTCTTTTGGTCCCCACCAGCAGGTGCTCAGGACACCACTGGTAGAATCCCTGTTTGGAGCAGCCCCTTCCAAGACCAACTGGAGGAGGACCCCAACCAGAGCAGCCCCCACCTACCTGATGCCATGTGTGTTGGTCTGGCCCTGTTTTGGTCCTGGGTGGCAGGCATTCAGGATGCCGATAGACAGATCATTAAAGCAAAAAAATAATAAAAATGTCTCTAGCCTAAACAACACCAGAAATCAAACAGACTTAACAGACATCTACAGAATATTCCACCCCAAATTGGCAGAGTATACTTTCTTCTCAGCCGAACATGGATCCTTCTCAAAAATAGATCACATTCTAGTTCAAAGGAAATCTCAGCAAATATAAAAAAGCAAGATACTATCCCATGTATCCTATCAAACATGATGTCATGACCCTAATAATTAATAGCAAAGACCATTGCAGAAAACACACATGTACATGGAGAATGAACAGCACCCTATTAAAGAAGAATGGATCCAAGAAGACATGAGATCAGAAACTAAGGAATTCTTGGAAGAGAATGTGAATGAAGACACAACATTGAAACCTCTAGGACAGCATGAAAGCATTCTTAAGGAAAAATATATAGCACTTAGCATCCACATTAAGAATCAGGAGAGGGGCTGGAGTGGTGGCTCTGTGGTTAGGGCGCTTGCCCAGCATGCGCAAGTACACAGGTTCAAACCCCAGCACCCACGTATACAACTAAGTGTCAGAGCAATGAAAGCCATGTGTAAAACTCAATAAAAATTGATTCTCTCTCTTTCTCTCTCTCTCTCTCTCTCACTGTCCTTCTCTCTTATTAAAAAAAAAGGAATCAGGAGAGATCCCAAACAAATAAACTTATGCTCCACCTCAAATCTCTACAAAATGAAGAACAACAATCTAATCCCAAAGCCAACAGAAGAAAGAAATAATCAAGATCAAAGCTGAAATCAATGATATTGAGAACAAAAAAAAAACAATAAAAGATTTGACAAAATGAGCTGGCTCTTCAAAAATGAAATTGACAGGTAATCTAACTAAAAGAAGGGGAGAATCAAAGCAAATTAACAAAATCACCAATGAAAACAGGGTGATCACCACTGACCCCATTGAAATCAAAACGATTATCAGGACATATTTTGAAAAACTATACTCCACTCACTAAATCATATAATCTGGAATACATGGACAAATTTCTAGACACATGCAATATCCCCAAATTGACACAGGATGAAATTGAAATCCTAGGACTTAAAAGGTGGCGACTGGCAGGAGGGCTGAAAGAAAAAATCTCTCTGTGAATGTGGGACACCAATGGTGGGAGAAGTGCCTTTCTGTGAGGTGGGTGAATGGCAAAATTTCTCCCTAAACTCATTAATATTCAAGCAAGGAAGTTTAGAAGCACAGAGGTGTGGACAAACTGAGTGTACAGGAAAATACACATAAAAAATTTCCAGCTCCAGCCACCCAACCGGTGGGCTGCAATATCCACCCAGAGGGGAGGGAGCAACACACACAAAGAAACTTGGTTTGGAGAGGTGATCTCTGATATCAGAAGGAAGCATGTAGCTTTCGCAGCAGGTGGCAGGAACTAAGAGACTGCTTTAATGCATGCAACTTAAACTCCCCTGAATCTGGCCACAGAGAAATGGGGCAAACAAACACCATAATGACTTCTCCCAATGGGCGGTCCAGGCAGATCTGAGCAGTGAGCTCAGATGGAGCTCAGAAGGCAGTTCCAGGTCTCCAGTGTTTTGACTATCTGCCCTGGTGGCTCTGTGGGTGTGGTGGACCCTCCCTAATGGTCCTGCAACTCACATTTAGAGACCCCCCCCCCTCAATACACACTGAACTGCCGGTGGAGTCTGCAATCGGTATTCTGCACCACAGGACCTAAACAGGCTGGGCAGGGTTGGCTTGCAGGTCTGGCTGGACTGGTGTCTACTTCCCACCCACCTCACCCCTCCCTTTGCTGGGGCTGTAACTGCTCCAAGAATCATCTCTTAGGGCAAGTGGGGGCCTCAGATCACACAAGAGTGGGGCGATATCCAACCCAGTTCAGGCTGGCCACTCCCCTTGGAGCAGCAAGAGTTGCTTACAGCTGCTCCAGGATCCACAAGACTGCCAGTGGCTCCTGGGACCCCAGCTGAAATGAGACAAGAGTTTGGGTAGGCAGAAACTAAACTGCCCAGGGTTCAATCTGGGTAACCCTAAAGACTGTCCTCACAGGAAGCAGAGATGGTGAAAATCTGCAACCCCTCTACAGGAGAAGAATGTTGGGAGGCCTCCTGGGAATCTGACTCTGCTGAGATCATCAAAATTCAGTCCCTCTAGCAATCTCACCCTGGAAGTGACTCCACCTAGAAGTCAGGTATGAACACAAACCCCAAATGTATATTTTTACCTTGGTGGTAATAATTCATAAACTTCTCTCTCTCTCTCTCTTTTTTGTTTGTTCTTGGAATTGATGTTCCTGTGTGTTTGTATTTTGATTTTTTTAGCTGTTGCTGTTTTTTGTTTTGTCTGTGTGTGCTGTGTTATTATTGTTGGGGTCTTATCTGTGGCTGTCTGTGATCTTTTAAACTAGTGCTTAGTCTCTTCATGCTGAAGAGACCCCCAGTCTCTACTACCCTCTTCTTTCTTTTCTTCTGTCAATTCCAAAACTGTATTCTCCTCTATCTCATCCTCCCTCAAAGTCATTACCTCACTCTCTTCCCATTTTTATCTTTACCTTATTTTTAGCAGACTACATCATCTCCACTATCTTGTAATGCTCCCTCCAAATTCACAAGTTCCACACTACCTTCCTACCTCATTCCCTTTGCTCTCTAGACTTTTTTATTTACCTACAGAAGCTCTGGTAAACTGAAGTGAACCCCATACTTGAAAACAGGTGTTTGCTTGCAAACCAAGTATTGTCTGAGGAGTCTTATGGAAGAAAACTGCTAATCCAATTGCTCTTTAGGTGCTAATCAACACTGTAACAGCCACAGTTGGCACTATCTGTTGTATGAATTGGCTGCACATATTGACTCCGTCTCCCCATTTCCTGAGGTATTGGAATTGTAAAGGCATACAAAAATTCACAGATTGAAGAGCCAGTCATTGAACTGTATTACCTAAATTATACCTGAGCCCAATTAAGCAAAGAGATAAAAAGCTCCACACCCATCAACAAATCCCCCAAGAGAAGTTGGACCTCAAGCCACACTCCCTGTAACTGAAAATGAGGAAAAAAGGAAACAATCCTCCACCTTAACCCCACAGTTATCCATCCAAAGAGTCCATTATTGGGGGTCCCAGATGAAACCTAGAAAAATGTATCTACAATCTGATTAGTAATTCAATCAAAGAATTAAAAGAAAATTTAAGAAAAAAAAGACAGCAAGGTCAGGTGATGAGAGACCACATTTATAAAGAGCTAGACATTCTGAAAAGAGATTTAGCAGCACTGTAAGAATTGAAAAGCACATCAACCAAATTAAAAGTGCACTCAAAGATACTAATATCAGAGTAAACTCAGTAGAAAATAGAACCTCAGCTCTTGAAGAATGAACATCAGACAATGAAGAGAGGCTGAGAAACATTGAGTGCAAGGAGGATAGATAAGAAAAGAAGCTTATTGAGCATGATTAGAACTTCCAAGAAGTATTCGATGACTTGAGAAGAAATAAGTAATTCAGATTGAAAAAAACATTGAGCAACAGACAAGGGGCATTAAGAATCTTCTTAATGAGATTGCCAAAGATAATTTCCCCCATATCAGAACTGATCCAGAAATTCAAATTCAAGATGCCTACAGGACACCAAACAGACCTAACCAAGTGAGAAACTCACCAAAACACATCATATACAAATCAAATAACAGAGAAATCAAGGAAAGAATTCTAAAAGCAGCAAAGGATAAATGCTAAATCATAGTCAGAGGCAGACCAATAAGGATTAATGTGGATTTTTCAGATAAGACAATAAAGACCAGGAGAGCATGGAATGACATTTTTCAAATATTGAAAGAAAACAATTTTCAGCCAAAGATACTATGTGCTACAAAACTCAACTTTAAATGTGATGGAAAAATTTAATACTTCCACGGTAAATTCAAGTTAACATGGTACATGAACAAAAAGCCTGCTCTACAGAGAATACTCAAGGACATACTTCACACAGAGGAACAAACAAACAACTTCCAAAACCCATAAATAGAATAAAGTCAATAATAGCATAACACACTCAAAGATACCCAAGATGGTCCAAAACACAGCAATAGCCACGATGCCAGGGAACCAGAATCACATATCTATTCTAACAGTGAGTGTGAATGGACTAAATGCCCCAATCAAAAGACACAGATTAGCTGACTAGATCAAAAACCAACATCCAACAATATGCCGCCTACAGGAGACACACCTCACAGCCAAAAATAGACGCAGATTGAAAGTGAAATATGGCAAAAAGTCTACCAGGCTTGTGGTCCAAGAAATCAAGCTGGTATTGCAATCCTTATATCCAAATAAGTTAATTTTTTTGCGGTATTACACAATATATTACATTTATTTGTCATTTTAATATCTTAAGTGTGGTTTCACTGGATGCTGTGGCAAATGCCTCTATTCTCAGAAACTCTGGAGGCAGAGGCAGGAAGACTAAGTTCTAGACAATTTAGTGATACTCTCTTAAAATTAAAAATGATTTAATATAGAAAGCATATAGACAGCTCATGTTTTTAAAAATCCATCTGCCCTCCTCCTTTTAACAGGACAGTTTAATCTATTCACATTTTTTTTCTAGCTGCAAGGTTCTGAGCTTTATTTTCCACGTTTTTTTTTTTAATAGAGTAAGCATCAGAAAGCAAACAGTTATTCAAGGATCTTCTAAAGATACTTGATACAAAGAATTCAGTACAGAGGAAATTAAAAGATAAGCAACTAATTCTTTATACAGACAAGTATCAATACAGGCTCTTTCTTGTTTCTTATCTTCACCTGCTGAGCATTTATCTGCAGGAAGTTTGTGAGGCACCTGCCAGAGAGAATTCTCCACATATAGTTTGATCCAACAGCAGCTGCACAGGTGAATTTTCCTACACTTCAATGAGCTTTCTCAGCTGTTGACAGCTTAACTCTTATTTTATTTTTTTATTTTTGAACAACCATACAAGTTTTTAACAAAATAATATAAAATGTGTATAGTTTCCGGATACTAGATTTACCCCCCAGGAGAGCTCCCCCATTTACCCACCCATATCCCTCCCTTCCCTTACCCACAATATCTCTAAAAAAGTATTAGGCTGTATAACACTACACCTTATCTGGATTTAACACATGATAATGGACCACCTTTCTGAATGGCCAGGGTCTAGTTCCAACCTCCACAGATGAGTAGAGACATTCGACTCTTGGATCTCTGGGTTAAGCTGATATTACTAAGCATAATTTCTTCCACAGCCATCCATTTACCTTCAAAGGCTGCAATATCATTGTTTCTAATTGCTGTGTAAAATCCCATGGTATATATGTACTAAGCAATAAAGATGAAACAGGTGGTTTTGCCATACCAGATTTAAAACTATACTATAGAGCCATAGTAACAAAGACAGCATGGTACTGGTATCAAGATAGGAAAGAAGACCAATGGAATAGAATAGAAGACCCTGAAACAATTCCTCAAATCTTTAAACATCTGATTTTTAACAAAGGGGGGCAAAATATTACATGGAGGAGTGACAGCCTCTTCAATAAATGGTGCTGGACAAACTGGTCAGCCACTTCAGAAAGTTGAAATTAGACCCATATCTTTCTCCTTGCACAAGAATCAAATCAAAATGGATCAAGGAGCTAGGATTAAACCAGCTACCTTGCAATTGATAGAAGACAAATTAAGTCCAACACTTCAGCATTTGGGAGTAGGCAAAGACTTTCTCAACATGTCTCCAAAAGTGAAGGAAGTAAAGTAAAAATTCAGTGAATGGGATGCCATAAAGCTAAAAAGCTTTTGTACTGCCAAGAAAACAATCATAAGAGTCAAGAGGTTTCCTACGAAAATGGAGAGAATCATGGGCTATGATTCCTTTGACAGGGGTCTCATATCCAGAATCTACAAAAAGCTCAAAAATCTCAACTACAAAAGCACTAACAGCTCAATTAATAGATGGGCCAAAGAGCTAAATAGAAACTTCTCAACAGAAGACATTGATCAAGCCAATGAACACATGAGAAAGTGCTCTAAATCTCTAGTAATCAGAGAAATGCAAATGAAAACCACATTAAGATATCACCTTACACCAGTCAGAATGGCAAAAATGAAGAAAATAAACAATAATAGGTCCTGGAGGGGCTGTGGAGAGATAGGCACACTAACACACTGTTGGTGGAGCTGCAGACTGGTAAAGCCCCTCTGGAAAGCAATATGGAGAATCCTCAAAAAATTAGGGATGAGTCCACCATATGACCCTGCTATTCCACTCCTGGGTATCTTTCCAGGGGATTTAGAATCGGCACATTATAGTGACAGCAATATCTATGTTCATAGCAGCTCAATTTACTATTGCTAGACTATGGAAACAACCCAGATGTCCCTCACTGGATGAATGGATCCAAAAACTGTGGTACATATATACCATGGAATTTTATACAGCAATTAGAAACAATGATACTGCAGCCTTTGAAGGTAAATGGATGACTAAGTTAATTTTAACCAAAGATTAGTCAGAAAGGACAAAGAAGGTCCCTACATTATATTAAAAAGAACAATGCATCAAGAAGACAATAAAAGTTAATATGTATGCCCCCAATTAAAACCATCCCAAATATATGGAAAAAGTACTCGAAGACATTAAACCTCTTATTGATCTCAACACAATAACACTGGAGTATTTTCATACACCATTATCAACAATAGACAGATCATCAAGGCAAAAAATTAACAAAGCTATCTCTAACCTAAACAACTCTATAAGTCAACTGGACTTAAGAGACATTTACAGAATATTCCATCCCAAATCAGCTGAGTTTACCTTCTCAGCAGCTCACAGATCCTTTTCCAAACTAGACCACATCCTAGTTCACAAAGCTAATCTTAACAAATATAAAAAAGTTGATATAATCCCATGCATCCTGTAAGACTACCAATGGTATGATCTTGGCAATTAACAGCAAGAAAAACAACAGAAATTACTCAAATACTTGGAAATTGAACCATACCCTCTTAAATGAAGAAAGGATAAAAGAGGAAATGATAACAGAAATCAAGAAATTCTTTGAAATGAATGAGAATGATGAAACAACATGTTGAAATCTGAGATAGTATGAAAGCATTCTTAAGAGGTAAATTTTTTTTCATTTTTTTTTTTGCCACTTTAACAGGAGTGAGGTGAAATCTCATTGAAGTTCTGATTTGCATTTCCCTTATAGCTAATGATGTAGAGCATTTTCTTATATATTTATGGCCTTTCTGGACTTCCTCTGGTGAGAAGTTTCTTTTTAGATCTGTAGCACATTTATTGATTGGATTATTTGTGGTTTTGGTGTTTAGTTATTTAGTTCCTTGTATATTCTGGACATTAGCCCTCTGTCCGAAGTGTAGCAGGCAAAGATTTTCTCCCATTCTGTAGGTTCTCTCTTGATGTTCTTGACTAGATCTTTAGCTGTGCAAAAGTTTTTTAGTTTAATTGCATCCCACTCATTTATTCTTGACTTTACTGCTTGAGCCATGGGAGTTTTGTTAGGAAGGTGCTGCCGACTCCTATGTCCTGTAGTGTTGATCCTACTTTTTTTTTCTAGTAAGTTTAAAGTTGTTGGCTTAATATCCAGATCTTTGATCCATTTTGATTTAATTTTTGTGTAGGGTGAAAGATAAGGATCCAGCTTCAATTGTCTACATATGGCTGTCCAATTTGTCCAACACCATTTGTTGAACAGGCTATCTTTCTTCCACACTATGCTTTTGCCCCCTTTATCAAATATCAAATAGTTAAAGATTCAGGGGTTTGTCTCAGGATCTTCTATTCTGTTCCACTAGACTTCAGTTCTGTTTTGATACCAATACCATGCTGTTTTTGCTACTACAGCCCTGTAGTATAATTTCAGGTCAGGGATTGAGATGCCCCCTACTTCTTCCTTCCTGCAGAGTAATGTTTTGGCTAATCTGGGTCTCCTTTTATTCCATATGAACTTGAAAATTGCTTTTTCCTATATGTGTGAAGAATGCCATAGGTATCTTGATGGGGATTGCATTGAATCTGTGTATAAGGCTTTGGGTAGAATGGCCATTTTTATTATATTTATTCTACCTAACCATGAGCATGGAATGTTTTTCCATCTACTCAGGTCTTCTGTAATTTCTTTTTTTAGTGTTTGATAGTTTTCATTGAAGATGTCCTTAATATCCTTTGTAAGGTTAAGGCCCAAGTATTTCATGTTTTTGGAGGAGATGGTGAATGGTAGAGATTTCCTGATTTCTTCTTCTGTGGATTTGTTGCTGGAGTAAAGGAAATCTAGTGACTTACTGGAGTTGATCTTGTAGCCAGCCACTTTCCTGGTCACCTATAAGCTCTAGGAGTTTTCTGGTCAAGGTTATTGGGTCTTCTAGGTATAGAATCATGTCATCAGCGAATAGAGATGACTTAACTTCCTCTTTTCCTATACAAATTCCTTTGATTTCCTTGTCTTGCCTGATAGCTCTGGCAAGGGTTTCAAGGACTATATTGAACAAGAGTGGGGACAGCCTTGTCTTGTTCCTGAATTCAGTGGAAATGCTTTCAGTCTTTCTCTATTGAGCATAATGTTGGCTATGGGTCTGTCATAAAGGGATCTTACATAGTTAAAGTATCTTCCCTTGTTCCCTATCTTCTCCAGAGTTTTGAGCATAAAGTGGTGTTGAATTTTATCAAAGGCCTTCTCTGTGTCAATTGAGATGATTATATGATTTTTGTTTTTATTTTATGTGGTGAATTACATTTATTGATTTGTGTATGTTGAACCAGCCTTGTTTTCCTGGAATGAAGCCCACTTGATCATGATGTATTTATCTTTTTAATGTGCTTTTGTATCTGATTAGCTAAATTTTTATTAAGGATTTTTATTAAGGATTTTAACGCAACAGGGAGATGATTGCCTAAGATACCTAGTGGTGTAGGGTGGGGGACAGGGTGGGGGGAGGGCTTAGGAAGAATATCTAGGAGACTGGAGGGTGGGAATATGGGGGAATCATCTCAGAAGGAGATCTCTGACCTCCATGAGATATTCATTTAACTCAGGGGGTCTTCCAGGAGAAACAGCAACATGGGGAACCCAAGCTGGGCATCCATGACATGGCATTAGCCTTGGATAACTAAGTATATATACATTTGTTCTTGATTGTTTGACAATGTTTCCCCCTCAATTGTAACTCCATATTCATCTAATAAATAAAAAGAAAAAGGAAAAAAAGAGGTAAATTTATAGCACTGAGTGCCTTCATCAAAAATCCCATTCACAAAATATCTTCAAAAAGAATAAAACACTTGGGCATCAATCTAAAAAAGGATATAAAGGACCCCTACAATGAAAACTACCAAACTTTAAAGAAAAGAAATAGCAGAAGACCTGAGTAAATGGAAAATCATTCCATGTTCTTTGTTAGGCAGAATCAATATAATCAAAATGGCCATTCTTCCAGAAGTCCTGTAAAGATTCAATGCAATCCCCATCCAGATATCAATGACATTCCTCATGGATATAGGAAAAGCAATTCTCAAAATTATTTGGAAAAACAGAAGGCCCAAAATAGCCAAAACATTCCTAGACAAGAGGAAGCCAGAGGTGTCACAATACCTGACCTGAAATTATATTATAGGGCTATAGTAACAAAAACATCATGGTATTGGTATCAAAACAGACATGAAGACCAATGGAAAAGAATAGATGATACTGAGACAAACCCTCAAATCTTTAATTATCTGATATTCAACAAGGGGGACAAAAACATAGCGTGAAAGAAGGACAGCCTACAACAAATGGTGCTGGATGTACTGGACAACCATATGAGGACAACTGAAATTACATCCTTACCTCTCACCCTGCATAAGAATCAAATGGGAATGGTTCAAAGAACTAGAAATTAAATCAGCAACTATGTAATTGCTAGAAGAAAAAATAGGATCAATACTCCATTACATCAGTGTTGGCACTGCCTTCCTTAACAAGACTCCCATAGTGCAAGCATTAAAGCCACAAATAAATGAGTGGTACATCATTATGTTGGGAACATGAGGCTCAGCTGGCTTGTAGAAGAATTGGTGGTAAACAACTCTAAGGGGTCCAGCTGGCTTGTAATTAGCAAATTGCCTGACCGCATGACTAAGCTATTCGGCCACTCATTTGTTACAATTGGAGAAAGGTGTTTGCACTGTACCCTATTGGCTGTTGTAATGGATAAATAGAGTAGCAGCTAGTCAGGTAAAGCGAGCGGCCCAAGGAGAAAGCAGCAAAAAGAAGCAAGTAGCCAAAGAAGAGAAAGCAGCCAGAGAAGAGGAGCAGCCAGAAGAGAAGCAGTAGCCAGAGAAGAGCAAGAAAGCAAGCAGCCGTGTCCTGAAGGAAGAGACCATAGAAGCAGTCAGAGAAAAAGCAGCAGTCAGAAGAAGCCACAGCAGCAGCAGCAGCAGCAGCAGAGACGTCAGATCAGCAGCGGTAGAAAATGCAGGTCCCATGTTCCAGCCGCCAGCGTTCGCCCCCTTGTTCCCGGCTCCCCAACCCTTCCTAACTCAGCCCCTCGGAGGATGGCCCAGCGTTGGGTCATTCTACCCGTTCCTCGCTCTGGAGTGCAGTGGGGAGCGACTCCTTTCACCATCCCTATCCTAACTCGGCCCCTCGGAGGACGGCTTGCTAAGGTCGTTCTGCCCGCTCCTCGCACAGGAACGCTGCGTGGAGTGACTCCTCTTCCCCCATCCCCAGCCCTGTCCTGCCGGCGCCCGGTTCCCAGTGTCCTGCTGGCCCCCCGGGGAACGGCTAAGGTTCCCCGAGGCCGTTCCACCCGCTCCCCGCCCCAGAACCCTGAGGGGGGCGACACATTAAACTAAAAAGCTTCTGCACTGCTAAAGAATTAGTCAAGGGTGTCAAGAGAGAACAGAATGGGAGGAAATCTTTGCCTGCTACACCTCAGACAGAGGACTAATATCCAGAATATACAAAGAACTCAAAAAACTGAACACCAAAACCCACAAATAATCCAATAATAAATGGACTATGGAACTAAATAGAAAATTCTCAATGAAGGAAGTCCAAAAAGTCCATAAATATATGAGGAAATGTTCCACATCACTAGCAATCAGAGAAATGCAAATCAAAACTTCACTGAGATTCCACCTGACACCTGTCAGAGTAGCAAAAATGAAGAATATGAACAATAACAGATGCTGGAGGGGTTGTGGGAAGAAAGGAACACTGTCACACTGTTGATGGGACTACAAGCTTGTACAGTCACTCTGGAAAGCAGCGTGGAGACTTCTCAAAAAATTAGGAATGGAACCACATTATGACCCAGCTATTCTGGGTATTTTCACAGAAGAGCTAGAATTGGCATACTACAAAGAAACAGCTACATTGATGTTTATAGCAGCTCAATTTACTATAGCTAAACTATGGAACCAACCCATATGCCCCTCACTGGATTCAAAAACTGTGGTACATATATACAGTGGAGTTCTACTCAGCTCTTAGAGATAATGATATCATGACACTTGCAGTCAAATGGATGGAGATGGAAAAAATTATGCTTTGTGAAATATTCCATACTCAGAGACTCAAGGGCCAAATGTTTCCTCTCATATGTGGAAGTTAGAATACATTCTGAGACAGATTAAAAGTTGGCTAGGCTAAATAATAACCTCAATATGGGTGAATTTTTACATGAGCAGGAGGAACCATGGCTATGAAGCTGGAGGGTAAAGTGAAGTGGTCAGTGAGGGAAGGGAGAGATTAGGAGGGATATCAATGCAGCTAGAGCAAAGGAGTAAGGGACTTATCGATGCAGTTGGGAACTCTAAGTATCCATGAAAAACCCCAACTAACATGGGGGTATAGTAGAGGAAACATGGGAACAGGGAGAAGTCAAAGCGGGGAGACTATGAACTGGCATCAGCCTTGGCTTGCTTTGTCAATATCCATATGTTCATGAATTTCTAACAATTCCCTCCAATATGTACGACTATGTTGAATGAATAAAAAAAGAAAAGAAATTGAAATCCTAAACAGCCTAATAACAGAAACAGAAATACAGACAGCAATTAAAATTCTTTCAAAGAAGAGAAGCCCAGGACCTGGTGGATTCCCTGCTGAGTTTCACCACACACCTTTGAAGAAGATCTAATACCTCTCCTTATTAAGCTATTCAAAGAAATTGAAAAGGAGGGAACTCTCCCAAACATTTTTTATGAAGCAACCATAACTCTGATACCAAAAGCCAAAAAAGACACATCAAAAGAAAAAAAAAAAAAAAAGCACAGACCAATATCCCTCATGAACATCGACGCAAAAATTCTTAATAAAGTTCTTACAAACTGCATTCAAAAACTCAAGAAGATCATTCATCACAATCAAGTGGGCTTCATTCCAGGTATGCAAGGCCAGTTCAACATACGCAAATCAATAAATGTGATTCATCACTTAAACAGAATTAAGGACAAAAACAATATTATCACCTCAATTGATATAGAAAAGGCCTTCAATAAAATCCAACATTCATTTATGCTCAAAATTCTAGAGACTATAGGGGTGAAAGGAACTTAACTTTGTAAAGGCCATATATGCCAAACCCTCAGCTAATATACTAAATGGAGAAATGCTGAAATCATTTCCACTAAACTAGGGAACAAGACAAGGCTGCCTGCTCTCACCACTTTTATTCAATATAGTCCTCAAGACCCTGGCTGGAGCAATCAGGCAAGAGAAGAAAATCAAAGGGATAAGATTAGGAAGAGAGGAAGTCAAACTATCAGTTTTTGTTGATAATATGATCCTATATCTGGAAGATCCCAAAAAAAACTCCATCAGAATACTGCTAGAGCTTCTGAACAGATTTGACAAAGTAGCAGGCTTCAAGATCAACACCCATAAATCAATAGCTTTCCTATATGCTAACAAAAACACGGCAGAAGAAAAAATCAGAAAATCAGTCCCATTCACAATATTCTCTAAAAGAATAAAATACTTGGGAATTAATCTAACAAGAGAAGTAAACGATCTCTATAAGGAAAATTGTCAAGCTCTGAAAACAAATTGAAGAAGACCTAAGATGATGGAAAGATGCTAGAGAGAATTACTATCATTAAAATGCCATTCTACCAAAAGTGCTATACAGATTCAATGCAATCCCCATAAAGATACCAATGTCATTCTTTACAGATATAGAAAAAGCAATTCTCAAGTTCATTTGGAACGACAAGAAACCAGAATAGCCGAAACAGGTGGTTTTGCAATACCAGATCTAAAATTATATAATAGAGGATATAGTATTAAAAACAGCACAGTACTGGTATCAAAATTGGAATGAAAACCAATGGAATACAGTAGAAGACTCTGAGACAAACCCACAAATCCTTTGATGATCTTTGATGAAGCGGGTCAAAATGAACATGGAGGAGAGGCAGCCTATTCTACAAAGGGTGCTGGACAAACCGGCACAGCCACTTGCAGAAAGTTGAAATTAGATCCTTATCTCTCACTTTGCACAAAAGTCAAATCTAAATGGATCAAGGAATTATGAATTAAACCAGTACCATATAACTACTAGAAGAAAAATTAGGACCAAAAATTTGTCAAGTTGCAAAATTGGCAAAGACTTCCTCAACAACACTCCCAAAGTGAAAGATTATAGTCAAGAATTAATGAGTGGGATGCCATTAAATTTAAAAGGTTTTGTTCAGCCAAGGAATTTGTCAAAACAATCAAGAGACAACCTTAAGAATGGGAGAGAATCATGGCCTGTGATCCCTTTGAGAGGGAACTAATATCCAAAATTTACAATGAACTCAAAAAATTCAATAACAAAAATACAAACAATCCAATGAATAAATGGGCCAGACGCTTAACAGAAAGTTCTCAACAGAGGAAACTGAGCAAGCCAAAGAATACATGAGAAAGTGTTCTAAACCAGAGAAATGGAAATCAAAACTACATTAAGATTTTACCTCACTCCAGTTAGACTGGCAAAGATGACCAATACAAACAATAACAAATGCTGGAAGAGTTGTGGGGAGATAGGAACACCAACAAACTGTTGGTGGATTTACAGACTGGTCCAGCCACTCTGGAAAGCAGTGTGGACACTCCTCAAAAAATTAGGGTTGGATCCACCATATAACTATCCCTCTTCTGGGTATTCTCCCAGAAGAGTTAGAATCAGCACATTACAGTGACACAGCAAAATCTATGTTCATAGCAGCTCAATTTACAATAGTTAAATAATGGAAACAACCCAGATGCCCCTCACTGGATGAATGGATCCAAAAGCTCTGGAATGAAGTTCTACTCAAGCACTATCCCTGCCAATATTGTAGTCTTTGAAGGTAAATGGATGGCAATGGAAGAAATAATGCTGAGCAAAGTTAGCCAAACCCAGAGAGTCAAGGGCCAAATGTTTTCTCTCATTAGTGGAGGCTGGAGCTAAAGCCAGGCTTGGGGGAAAGGAGGTCAAATGCATGTATTAGACCTATAAAAGGCATGCCAACACATAATCTGGGGGAACCATAGATTTGTAGGTGTGGGAGGGTGGAAGAGAGAGGTGAGGGTGTGGGAGAGGTAGGGTGGATAGAGAGGATCTAGGGAAGACAACCCACAATGTAGCATATGCTTTAACCCTCTGATAATTCAAATGATACTTATAACATCATTTGATTCTGGAAAACATATAAATGTATGTTTATATGGTATATACAAATATATATACATTTATATCTCTTACAGGGTATAATATAGAAGAATGAAGAGACTAGAGAGTGGGCATTGTGGGGGAAACTATGATTTGAGACCAAGTACATATCATATTGTCACTTCATATACATTTAAGATTGTCTGACAACTCAATTCCTCAATAAAAGCTAAAAAGAAGAGACAATAGTGAGAAGAATTGAAAAAAATGCAGTATGTCAATATTTATGAGATGTAGTTGCAAGATACTGCATTAGATATTTGAATGAGCTATAGTGCATCTCTCTACAAAAACATAAATGTTTAATCCTATTGTCAAATATATCTAAAAATAACAAGGGGTGATAGGAAGGAAGGAGAAGGGGAAATATTGGAACTGAGTTAAAGCAAAGTATAATCCAAGCATTTATAAGTATGTCACTGTATATATTATAGTCATGTATAAAAAATGCTCTCATAGGTGTAAAAATTATGTCACTGTACTTGGATATTTTAGGAAAAATATAGGACCCAGAAAGAGAGGCAAGGTATCAGGATACAGGAGTAGGGAGGTGGGGGTGCTGGGGTGGATATTGATCAAATTGTATTGCTGTATTGTGTGCTTCTATGAATATGTGGCAACAAATCCCATCATTAGGTACAACTATAGTGCACCAATAAACAATAAGAAAAAAAGAATACTGATCAAGCACTATCCCTGCCAAGCATTTAGTAGTTTCTGCTTGGGCATTTCCTGTGACAGACAGCTCACTACCTTTCTAGTGAGTTTCTACCAATCTATCATTTCAATTTCTGAAAATGAAAAAAAGTTTATATTATGCTTCCCATTCACCCTCCCCCACCCCTGATCCCTGCCTTGCCTGGCATATCTAGGGCTGAGCTCTGCAGGATGTTAGGGTCCAAAAATGGTTTCAAATCCAGATTTGGTGAGTTGTTTGATAACTCTAAGTAAGGTTCAGCCAGAGGAAAAGACCTTTTTCTTGTCTCATCCTATGGGTTTAGGCAGAGGAAGGCAGGATTGCCAGGAAGGCCAGGCTGACTCTGCACAGACGTACCCCACCCCCATCTGGATGCTATGAATTCTGGGGCCCCAGAAAGTGGGGTTGGAACCCTCTGTACACACACCTCTGAGACTTCCTAATTTTCCTTATGAACCTCTGCTACAGAGGTACCCTGGAGCCACAGGGTCAGTCCCAGCCTCTCTCTGCCCACTATCCACACATATCACACAAATGTGTGCTCACTCTCACATGTTCTCTCTCTCAGGGCCCTGCCTATGAGTGCACAGAATCTCTCTTTCTATGTGTTCCATAAGGAAATTTGCTACCCATCACTTTCTGGCCTTGCCAATATGCACTTTCAGGGACACCTATGATCCTGCAGTTGTCAGGTGAGTTCCTAGACCCCTTGCCTCCCTGTCTCCTTCCTCTGCATCAGCCTCACTCCAGCCATGTCCAGCAACTTCTAGGGGCACTGTTAGCTGCAGTCCTTCAGAGTTCCTCCCTCCTGGCTACAGAGTCCTCAACAGCCCTGTCTTGAGATCCAGGTCACCCTTTGCCTTCATCCCTTTCAGCTGTCAATCAGTATACACCAAAGCAAGCCAACTCAACAGGCAGGGGCACAGGATAGATTTCAGGCTTTGCATACAAGTCCCCTCCTGCTGAGCACTGAAGCCATCTTCCATCCTCTTTGATGACTCAGGAAGTCTCCTGCTCTGCAGTGACATTTATCTCTGTACCCTCCTCCCCTTTCCATTCCAGCAGGGCCAGTTCCCAGCCCAGGAAAAGTCAGCTAAGGTCATTCCCCACTGCTCAGAAGCCCCTGAACTCACAGATCCAGACCTCCTTGCTGGCTCACAGCACACACATGCCTTCTCTGGCCACCAGTGGGATGGTAGGCACTGGGAGAGTCTCACCTGGGCGCAGGCTATGAACACATGGGAATTTTCTGAGCTTTTGTGCTAACTAAAATCCCCACAAAGGGTTGGATTCGGCTTTTCCTTCTTGAGTATTTTTTTCAACTGCCTGAAATTAAAAGACATAATATGGTTCCTTATCCCTTTCCAGAATTTTAAGCTGAAAGAAGCTTGCAGTTCCCAACTGTCAGTTCAAATTTGATTCAAATCTTTTATAGAATCAGAATCAGAGCCACCAGCAACCAAGCAGCCTGGATGGGCACTGTTGAATGTCCATCAGAGGTTTATATGTTGAAGCCTTGGTCCCTAGGAGGGCACTATTTGGAGTTGGTGGAAATTTTAAGGGGAGTTGCCTAGTGGGAGGTATTTGGGTAAGGGGGAGCTAGCCCTGGATAGGATGATGGCTCCTCAGCTTCCCACCTTTTTGCTTCCAGGCTGACAAGTAAGCAGTTTTGCTTCACCAATTGCTCCCACCATGGTGTGCTGCCTTCACCACAGGCCCAAAACCTTGTGAACAGCCAATCATGAACTGGAACTTCCAAAACTGTGAGCCAAATAAAACTTTCTTTTTGTACAAGTTAATTATCTCAGCTATTTTGTTATTGTAATGGAAAAGTGACTAGCACAATATAGCTTTATGCAATATCCTAAGGGCCAACCCTGTCTCAGGGACAGTCCTTAGAGGTGGTAGCTAATGTCCTCTTTGCCCACTCTCATTCACCTGGCCATCCTGCAAACAATAGGAGAAACTACCTTGGAAATGCCTATTGGACCCTTCAAGAAGGTGACAAAGCAGGAAATATGTCCATCCCATCCCAAGGGGTGAAATCTAAACAGAGGGAGGCAGAATCTGGTGGGTTCTGAAGGCATGCCACCTTCAAATTCCCAAGGGCTGGCTGTGGTGCTTATTGAATACACAGATATCAGTGGATTGAAGAGAGAGGATGGATATTTACAGTCTAAGACTCCCTTGTACTTGTGACAAGAACGAAAAATGGTACATCCTTTTGTAGACCATTGGCCATACCAGTCAAAGTCTTTCATAAGTAAGAAAGACTATTTAGGGCTTTAAAAAATGACCCAGGGGCTGGAGCAGTGGCTCAGTGGTTACAGCATTTGTCCGGTATGCACGAGTACACAGGTTTGAATCCCAGCACCCATGTACACAACCAAGTGTCAGAGCAATGAAAGCCATGTGAAATCGACAGGAAGCCATTATCAGCATCTTGATTGTGCATTGCAATGACAAAGCCTAAACTGCAGTAGAGGACAGGGGCCAGATCACAAGTCCAGAAGAGGGCAGATCCTGAGGAATCTATCAATGTGCTTTCTGCCTCCCAGGGTGGACCCCTCAGCTTCCTTGTGCATCCAGCTCCAAGGAGTTTGCCTGCAAAGAGGGATTGCATTCTGCTCATAAATCTCCCACCTAAAAAATATCCTCCTTCCTGACCCAACTGGTGAGAAGGATCCCCAGGATCATGCCCACAATGTTTCACAATGCACCTTCTGCTGCCCAGTAAGCACCGTGTCAGCCTCTTCTCTATAGAGCTGCAAGAGGGGAGCTAGACAGGATCAAACTGATGGGGGCAGGGGGTGAGGGGAGAAGAACTCTGGGTCCTCTATCAGCTTGTTAGGAAAGATGGAAAAATACAGAAACGTGTTTGTGTGTGTGTGTGTGTGTGGTGTGAGAGATGGAGAAAGAGACAGAGAGAATTAGAGAGAGGATGAATGTATTTGAGAGAGGCTTTACATTGATAGAACTACACTTATGAGTGAATTTGATCTTTATAAAGCCCTAGAACATCCAGGCACAGTGGTATATGCCTATAATCTATAACCCCAGTGGCTTGGGAGATTCAGGAATGTCCTAAGCAATTTATTGAGACCCTGTCTCAAAAAGAAAAAGTAAAAGAAAGAAAGAACAGAAAAGAAAAACAGGGCTGGGGATGTAGCTTAGTGTTTAAGCATCCCTGAGTTCAATTCCAAGTACCAAAAAGGAAATAAATAAATAAAAGATAGAGCTCAGGAAGGGCAAGTACTCTTTATGCCTATTTTGTAGATGAGATTGAGTCATAGAGGAGCTAGGCGCCCTACCCAGGATCATCAACATTCAGGCTCTTCCTGAGTTATCAGTATCCCATCAAGTTGTGCCTGTTTGGAGAGTTCCCTGGAAGTTCCACCCTTAATGGGCAGTGGAATTGCTGCAGTCACAGCCAGGTGTCAGACCTCCAGGCCCCCACTGGCTTCACTCTCCTGGGCACCCTACCTAGACCTACCCATGGGCTGTCCCTTCTGCAACAGCTCCCCCAGAAGGTGAGTGCATAGTCAACTCTAGGGGGCAGGGAAGTATGGAGAACCTCACTGGGCTGAGCACTGAGCCTGGGGCAAGAAGGCTCTGTTGCTGACTGGACACAGAACGGCATAAAACGCAGGGGCTGGCTTCTGGGAGCTCAGATTGCAGAGCTGCAGAATGAGCCACTATGCATGACACAGCTGGGAGGAGTGGTTCATTTGTATTTTGACAGTCAAAGATGATGATGCTTTTTAAGTTTCAGTGAGATTGCATGTCTTAATTATGGTAACAGCTGTCACATGATACTCCTCCTGTCTGCCAATGCTTGAGCTGTGTGCTTTATAGAGAACATCTCCATTTAGCCTCATCTTGATTGATGGAGAGGCTGTGAAACAGACACGACTATCTTCGCCACCTTGCACACCAGGATGCTGAAACTTGCCTAAGGCACTCCGGCTCCAAAGTGGTAGAGTCAGAACTGGAACCCAGATGGTGAGATTCTAGATCCTCAGAGCCTCAGGACAAACTATCAGTACAAATTGCACACAACCAAAATAAGAAAAAAAAAATCTCTGCTGAGCCTGGGTACTTCTTACACCTGTATGGAAGATCAAATGCATTTCCTGAGGCACTGCACAGTAGGCGGAATATCTCATGTGGAACCTATGTGATTAGCAATAACCACAGGACAAATATAAATTGCTCTTCATCTAATTTACTAACCCTCCACCAATGACAGAAGACTTTGGCCCTATTTTTGTCTACAGCAGTAATGTAAACTAAATAAAACCAAATCCTTGTTTTTCTGAGCCAAGAGAAATCCCAGGCTCCTCTCTGGGTCTTAAGCTCCATATTCCATTTTGTGCCAGCTTGGAGAGACCCTGGAATGGATATCACATCACAGACGGGTTATGTAGGGTCACTGGTCTTGAAAGCATAGCTCTGTGCTTTAGCATCCAGGTGTTGTAGAGTAGTCATGCCACCTCTTTAAAGCCTCATCTCCTGTACTATCAAATAAGCTCTATGAGCTCTGCCTGTCTGGTACAGCAGAGACATGACCAGTGCAGTATGAGCAGGTGCTGAGAATGTGAACTCTGCACTGGACTCAACCACAACCCTGTCCTACAGGGACTTTCTGGGAAAGTTACTAAAATTCTCCACACCTCAGTCCCCTTATCTGTGAAATGGGATAACCACCATAGCGTGGTTGTAAGCATGAAATGTGCTGTAATTGGAAGCATTCACAACACTGGTTGGAGCTTGGTGTTACCTACTCTTCACAGCAGACCCCTGCGGCAACCAGGACATAACTACGCAAATGCACACCAAGTAATTCACTACAGTTCATCTAAAGACTACCTGCCTGCGGACTAGTTTTCTCCTTGTAGAAAACAGAGATGAGCAAAGGTTCAATTATTGAAAGCCTACAAACACTAAACAGGACCTCCTTCTTAAACATAGAAGTGTTGAAGAGAATGGCAAGGAACCCTGATATCCCCTACATTTCTTCACTGTCATTCCTGTCTGACATCCAGTCACTGAAGTCAGCTATGCCACTCAATCCACACCTTGGGAATGGCCAGCCAAGTTGTAATTTCCTGGGAGATGGGGGTGGGGTCCCCTCTCCATGGAATAGGGTTGTGAGTTCACCGAGGGACTTTTCAAATCAGTTGTTGCAACTTCTCCTCTCTTCCTCCCACTTTCTGCTGTGTTTCCTCTGCAGATAAGAGTCACTGTGGACCAGAGAACAGCATTCTGGAGGGAGAGGCCAAGATAGGGGTTGAGATCACTGTGTAAAAGGGAGCCTTAGCTCCTTGAGACTGAGAGGGTACCTAAGAGTTCCTTGTATATTCTGCAGCATTTCAGAGATAATTCAAATTCACTTTCTTGAGTTCTTGACCAACTCAGCAAAAAATTAAAGCAGATAATGATAAAACCAAGATTCAAATCTCACAGTTCCCAAGGGTTGAACCAAGGTGAGACTTCAGATGCAGTACATCATGTTCCTCGTACACTTAATCAAAGTACACCTTAAGAAATATAATCAGTATTTAAATGATACGCAAATATTCATTAAGTTGGTAACAAATTAGTTATTGTGTTCTTTTTTTTTTAAAGAGAGGACAATGTGTGTGTGTGTGAGAGAGAGAGAGAGAGAGAATTAATTTTTATTGAGTTTTTCACATGGCTTTCATTGCTCTGACACTTAGTTGTGTACGTGGGTGCTGGGGTTTGAACCTATGTAATTGCACATGCTGGGCAAGCACTGTAACTGCTGAGCCACCGATCAAGGGTCCAAGATATTGCATTCTTATTACATGCCAAACCACAGTTTCTAAGGAGCTTACAAACACTATCTAATTAGACCTATAAAATAATCCTATAAATAGTGATTATTGGTTCCTCATTTAGGAATTGTGTTCAGCTGATGGTACAGGAAGAGGATACCAGTGACTTCAAACGATGGTTTCATTAGGATATGTGTAACTATATGAAAAATTTCCAAATGGTATTCAGGAAAAATAGATCTAAGAGGATTGGTTTCTACAACTAAAGTACCTTATTGACTCCTTCCCAATAGCTTGTGTTCCTCAATTGCTCTTCTTCTATTTTAGAAAAGAAAGTTGTCCCTCTCACCTGTCCTGAATTGACAGTTTTTTTTTTTAATTTTGGTTTGTCAACTTTTGCTTTACGTATCTGAGACAACAAATTTGAATTTAGTTTATGGTTCCTTTGCATTCTACAAGGAGTCCAACCAAACACCTAAAATAAATAATGCTAATCTTTACAATTTCTCTGGACACTAGAAAAGAAAGAAACACGCTTCAACTCATTGAGACCTGCAGCACACTGATGCCCAAACCTGATACAATAGAACAAAGCACTGTGAGAAAGGAAAATTATTGGTCAAACTTTGTTCTTCAACAGAGATGCAAAATTCATCCATAAAATATTAGAAAATTAATTTCAACAGTCTACAAAATGTATAACACATAATAATGGCACTAAGTTTATTTCAAGAAAACAAAGTTGATGTAACATTATATCACACACTTTAGCAAAATGAATAAATATCATGCTATTATCTTCAATAGATGCACAAAAAGCATTTGATAAAACAACATCAATTCACACTTGAAGTAGAACTAGAAGGAAACTTTCTCTGATAAAGGCTAGCTACATAAGAATGTACAATAAATTTCAATTGTTCAAGAGACCACACAGAAAGCCATACATATACATGATGGATAGTGATCAAATCAGTAATTGGAGTATCTGTCAAATCTGACATTGATTATTTCTTTTTTTTAATTAGATGAATATGGAGTTACAATTGAGAGGGAATCATTATCAAACAATCAAGAACAAATGTATATTTACATAGTTAGCCAAGGCTGATACCATGTCATGGATGCTCCCCTTGGATTCCCCGTGATTCTATGATTCCCCCAGAAGAACCCCTGTGTTAAATGGACATCTCATGGAGGTCAGAGACCTCCTTCTGAATTGATTCCCCCATACTCCCTCCCTCCAGTCTCCTAGATATCCTTCCTAATCCCTCCCCCCACTCTGACCCCCTCCCTATGCCTCCGGGTATCCTAGGCAATTATCCCCTGTTTGTGTAAAAGTTCATACATTTTGAGGTTATTATTAGCTTAGCCATCTAACATAGCATTTCCAGATGTATTCTAGCTTCCACAAATGAGAGGAAAAAATTCAGCCCTTGAGTCTCTGAGAATGGGATACTTCACTTAACATAATTTTTTCCATCTCCATCCATTTGGCTGCAAAAGCCATAATATCGTTTTCTCTAATAGCTGAGTAGTATTCCGTTGTATATATGTACCAAAGTTTTTGTATCCACTTGTCCAGTGAGGGGCATCTGGGTTGGTTCCATAGTCTAGCTATAGTAAATTGAGCTGCTATAAACATCGATGAAGCCATATCTCTATAGTATGCAGATTCCAACTCTTTCGAGAAAATACCCAGAAATGGGATAGCTGGGTAATAAGGTAGTTCCATCCTTAATTTTTTGAGGAGTCTTCACATTGCTTTCCAGAGTGGCTGAACCAGTTTGCAGTCCCACCAGCAATGTAACAGTGTTCCTCTTTTCCCACAGCCCCTCCAGCAACTGTTGTTGTTTGAATTTTTCATTTTTGCCACTCTAACAGGTGTAAGGTGGTATCTCATTGAAGTTTTGATTTGCATTTTTCTTATTGCTAATGATGTATAGTATTTTCTCATATATTTATGGGCTTTCTGAACTTTCTCTGGTGAGAAGTTTCTTTTTAGATCCATAGCCCATTTGTTGATTGGATTATTTGTGATTTTGGTGTTTACTTTCTTTAGTTCCCTGTATATTCTGGATATTAGCCCTCTGTCCGAAGTGTAGCAGGCAAAGATTTTCTCCGATTCTGCAGGTTCTCTCTTGACATTCTTGACTAAATCTTTAGCTGTGCAAAAGTTTTTTAGTTTAATTGCATCCCGCTCATTTATTCTTGACTTTACCGCTTGAGGCATGGGAGTTTTGTTAAGGAAGGTGCTGCCAACTCCTATGTCCTGTAGTGTTGATCCTACTTCTTTTTCTAGTAAATTTAAAGTTGCTGTCTTAATATGCAGATCTTTGACACATTTTGATTTAATTTTTGTGCAGGGTGAAAGGTAAGGATCCAGCTTCAGTTGTCTATACATGGTTGTCCAATTTGTCCAACACCATTTGTTGAACAGGCTCTTTCTTCCACACTATGCTTTTGCCACCTTTATCAAATATCAAATAGTTAAAGATTCAGGGGTTTGTCTCAGGATCTTCTATTCTGTTCCACTAGACTTCAGTTCTGTTTTAATAGCAATACTATGCTATTTTTGCTACTACCGCTCTATAATAAAATTTCAGGTCAGGGGTTGAGATATTTCCTACTTTTTCCTTCCTGTAGAGTAATGTTTTGGCTAATCTGGGTCTTCTGTTATTCCATACAAACTTGAGAATTGCTTTTTCTATATCTGTGAAGAATGCCATTGGTATCTTGATGGGGATTGCATTAAAACTGTACAGGGCTTTGGGTAGAATGGCCATTTTTATTATATTTATTCTACCTAACCATGAGCATGGAATGTTTTTCCATCTACTCAGGTCTTCTGTAATTTCTTTTTTTAGTGTTTGATAGTTTTCTTTGTAGAGGTCCTTAATATCCTTCCTAAGGTTAATGCCCAAGTACTTCATGTTTTTGGAGGAGATGGTGAATGGTAGAGATTTCCTGATTTTTTCTTCTGTGGATTTGTTGCTGGAATAAAGGAAAGCTAGTGACTTATTGGTGTTGATCCTATAACCAGCCACTTTGCTGAAATTGCCTATAAGCTCTAGGAGTTTTCTGAGAAATGATATTGGGTCTTCTAGGTATAGAATCATGTCATCAGCAAAAAGACATAACTTAACTTCCTCTTTTCCTATACAAATTCCTTTGATTTCCTTGTCTTGCCTGATAGCTCTGGCAAGGGTTTCAAGGACTATATTGAACAAGAGTGGTGAAAGTGGACAGCCTTGTCTTGTTCCTGAATTCAGTGGAAATGCTTTCAGTCTTTCTCCATTGAGGATAATGTTGGCTATGGGTCTGTCATAAATGGATCTGACATAGTTAAAGTATCTTCCCTTGATCCCTATCTTCTCCAGAGTTTTAAGCATAAAGTGGTGTTGAATTTTATCAAATGCCTTCTCTGCAGGAATTGAGATGATTATATGATTTTTATTTTTAATTCTGTTTATGTGATGAATTACATTTATCGATTTGTGTATGTTGAACCAGTCTTGTTTTCCTGGAATGAAGCCCACTTGATCATAATGAATTATCTTTTTAACGTGCTTTTGTATCCGATTAGCTAGAATTTTATTAAGGATTTTTGCATCAATGTTCATCAGGGAAATTGGTCTGTAGTTTTCTTTTCTTGACAAGTCTTTGTTGGATTTTGGTATCAGTGCTTCATAAACAGTGTTTGGGAGTGCTCCCCACTCTATCAAATTCATGGAAGAGCTTGTAGAAGATCGGTGTTAGTTCTTCTGTGAAGGCTTGGTAGAATTCGGTCATTTATCCATCTGGTCCTGGGATTTTCTTTTTTGGAAGAGCTTTGATTGCAGTTTTGATTTCACTATCTGTGATAGTTTGGTTTAGATTTTCAATGTCCTCCTCTGTTAATGAGGGGATGTCATATGTGTCCAAGTACCTGTCCATGTCCTCCAGATTATCAAACTTGGCAGAGTATAAATTTTCAAAATAGGTTTTGATAATCTTCTGGATTTTTGTCAAGTCTGTGGTGATATCACCATTTTTGTCTTTGATTTTCTTGATTTGCTTCACTTCGTTCTTCCTTTTAATGAGGTTGGCAAGGGGTCTGTCGATCTTGTTTATTTTTTAAAGAACCAACTCTTTGTTTTGTTAATAATTTGTATTTTTTTTGTTCTCAATTTCATTGATTTTAGTTCTGATTTTAGTTATTTCCTGTCTTCTATTAGCTTTGGGATTGGATTGTTCCTCTTTTTGCAGGCATTTGATTTGTAGCAGAAGGCTGGTTATCTGGGCTCTTTCTAGATTTTTGATGTATCCACTCACTGCTGTAAATTTACCTCTTAAGGATGCCTAATAATATTTCTCCTTTGTTTATTGATTAGAAACTTGTCATGCAAACTAAACAGCAACATTTCTTAGTGGATATAGAATTGGCATGCTTATATAGCACATAATGGCCATTTATTTTCTTCCCAAGTGTTTCAGACTTACCTATATGATACAATGAGGAACCGCATTTGATCCTAAACCCAGTGAGTGGCCATCTTTGTTGATCTCCATGTGCAATGAATTGGGTCTCCTGCAGCACCTGCAGCATTAGGCGCAACACAGTACAGTGAGCGGTACCATGGAGTGTGTCCAAATGCTTCCTGAGCAAAAAGGAGAATGAATGTAGCTGGGGGGAGAGCAGCAGGCAAAGAGGCTGAGCAAGGAGTTGGGGTTGACTTACCTAGCTAAGGAGTCTGTGCTTACAGATGGGGAGACACTGGAGGCCTCTGATTAGGGAGTACCTTTAGGCATGAGAGCCATCTGTCTACTGCAGAGGGGTAGGCTGCAGGCAGCCAGACAAGGAGGAGGAAAATCAATTAAGAGATGCTACACAGGGCACACAGGAAATGAGGGTAAACGAATGGAAAGGATTGAAGGTGGAAGAAGGTGGATTTGAGAAGAATGATTGGCAGGGATAGAATCAGGCATATCCTTCTCCATGGGGTTCACTTGGGCTTCAGATTCATCCACCATAGAAGCAGCTTTGGATCTGACTCTGATTATGGCTGATGCATCATGGAAACTTGGCTACTCGGTTAGGTCACTTCGATCATCTGGAAAATTCAATTCAGAGCAGAAGACTAGAGTTTAAGTCTGGTCTGCTCTCACGGAAGGCATCTACATTTTATGGACTCTGTCCAATTCTTTTTAAACTGAGAAATCAAGATGCCTACCTCTGCAGCTTGTTATCACATCTGCTCATTCCAATGGCAAAATTATTTCATCTCTTCTTTCCTGATAATAAAAAGAACAACATCAGCCTCCAACATTTACTGAGCATTTATCATGTGCCAGGCAGTATTCTAACATGCATTATTCATTTAATCCTCTCAAGAACCTTGGAAGTTAGGTATTGATATTGCCACTGTTCTGCAGATTAAGGAACCGAGGCAGAAAGAGATACAGCAACCTACCAGCTTCCCATCAACTGTGACAGAGCAAGGATGCAAACTCAGCAGAGCAGCCACTCACAGCTGCCTAAGCCCACACCTACCCATACTTGCACAGGAAGCCTAAGTCCTCCCTCCTCTGGTTTAGCCAAGAATCCCTCTGTCTGTCCAACCGCTTAACACCCCACAAAGAACAAGCACAGAGCTGTGCTGCCATTACCACATGATCCCACAAGGTGGCATCATTGGAACTCAAAACACAGGTTTGCTCCCAGGATGTTCTTGCTGATTCAGGATCCTGTCCAAATTGCCCTAGGGTCCCACACAGGGATTCCGAGCTTTTGTTTCTGTGGTTTTAATTCATGTGCTTAGATATTGTCCCTCAAATCACACTGTGGGTGGAGCTCAAAACCCAAAGGGGCATCTAACTCCTCCTTGGTTCTAGACCAGCAGTCCAAGGTCCCCTTGTTATCTGGTGAATCCCTTTCTCATCCCTTGTGGTTATTTTCTAACAGAATGACATTGGCAGGGCCATGACTATTGACCACTCCAGGTCTTCCTGACTTCAAATATCCATGAGGGACAGAACCTGTGGTCTGAGTGCCTTTATGTGCAGAAAGTCCCTGGGAAAACTGCAAAAATTGGTTTATCCCCTTAGTCTACTAAAAGGTGAAGCATTTTTTAAACACACACACACACACACACACACACACACACACACACAGAGCAAACCTAAAGAAACAAGATGTCCTGTTGAACCTATTCCAGGTTAAGTGGGTGTCCACTCCCCTTACTATGACAAGCTACAGTGGCCAAGGTGCCTCTCACCAGAACACAAGTCTACTCCAGGGAATATAGTTCTGTTCATTGACACGTGGATGTTCTAGAAGCTTCTTTCTCTGTCTAAAGAGACTCAGACATACTTTATGACCAATGCCAAGTAAAGTCTTCCAAACACATGTTTGGATTGGCCAAAGGGCTCCAGGAGACCTTAGCAAGTGCAAAGGTGTCTTGGTAGACTCATTTCAGGCTGATCAAAGTAATTTTTGATTGTTGAAGGAACCTGAAGCTGAAACCTACTATAAAGAGAAAGCCCGTCATAACATACAGAGTCCCAATGACGAACCTTAGCAAGGTCAGAGGAGTGCTACAGAAAATCAGAGCCATCCTGGAGTGTAACTATGATTACAGTGGCTGGGTTTTGCAAACAAAAAATACAGGACACTGAGTTAAATTTGAATTTCAGATAAATAGCCAGTAATATTTACTTTACACCTATGCAATAGCTGGGACATATTTCTCTAAACAAATTGTTTGTTGTTTGTCTATTTATCTGAAATTCAATCAAATATCTTATATTTTAGACACCAACAATAAAATTCTTAACAGAATAGACCAAAAGAATTCAGTAATCTATATTTTAAAAAAAGATCATGCCATCATCAAGTGGAGCTTATTCCAGGGATTAAGTGCTGGTTGAATATTTGAAAAAAAATCAGTGTAATCTACCATATGGGCAGGCTATGAAAAAAAATCACATTTTTATATCAAATGAAACAGCAAAAAACATTTTACAGACTTCAATATTCACTCAAAATAAATATTCTCACAATATTTTGAGGGCTGCTTGCTCAACTCAATGAAAAACATCTACAAAAAACCCACAGATAATATTTATATGAACACTAATTCAGAGTGGACCATAAATTTAAATGTCAAACTATAGAGCTTCTAGAATAAAATGCAGGAGGAGATCTTTAGGACCTAAGGCATAGTGAGGAGTTCTTAGACAAGACAACAAAAACACAATACATAAAAGGAAAAAAAATCATGAGACTTCATCAAAATTTAAAACTTTTTCCCTGTAAAAGCAAACTCTTCACCTGCTATGAAGATGGAAAGGAAGCTACAGACTGAGAGAAAAGAATTGCAAATGGCATTTGTAACAAGAGACTCATCCTTGGAATATATAAAGAGCTCTCAACTTCAACATCACTAATATCAGATCAGCACACACTGAGACCAAATGGGTTTTTACTGCGAGGAGAGGTGGACACAGAATTTGCAGTGTAGTGCGCTGGATAGGAAGGAGCTTTACAAAGAGCTCTAGAAATCTGCCGAAGGGATCCCCTTGTATCTTGGGCCCAATAGGAATCTCCACACATGTGGAGTAAAACTCAAAGATGATGGACCAGCCCTACCAGTGAAAGAAAAATTCCCAGGAACCTGTAAGCCACTGAAACCTCAGAACTCACACAGAGCTAGGAAGAATTTTAATTTCAACAAGTCTCAATAGAGAAATTGCTGACTACATGGGGAAGGGGCAGAGTATTAGAAGCCCTTGAAGAGTCATGTCTTCATGGTATGCTCACAGTAACCCCAGAGCACAGGACAACCTAGAACTGTGTTAACAATCCTAAAAAACAAGATCTAAAAGGATTGAGATGAACCATGCGACTCTTACCTGCCTTCCAGGACAAAGTGAACATCTTTAAGTTAATGCAACAAAATATAGCGCTGCTAAGCTTAAGATAAAAAAGGCCACACACCTGAAAAAAATCACTAGGCATATGAGCAAATAAGAAAATATTACGTTAGGGAAAACGTTACATAGATGATATGAGCATATAAAGGAGCCAACTTGAAGGACCACTCAGTGGCCAAGTCTGGGACAATTCCAACAAGAAATCAGAACAGACTATAGAAGAAAGCAAATATCCACAAGTCCACAGTGATTTACATAAATGAAGGAATACACAAGAAAGGACAGCTCTTTTTCTCATCCAAAGTCCAATTACTAAAGGTAGAAAAAATTCTACAGCTAGAAAACTTCCATGCGGGAAATGCCATGGTAAGAGTGACTGTCCACAAGAGTCTTCAGGGGATGGCAAACTTAATGAGCAAAAATGTGACATAAATGAAACTATTCTATTGTACTCCAAAAATTGATTCTTATTAATTAAAAGGGGGAAATACAGGGGACAAACTTGACAGACACCACTTTAACCAAATGTTACCAGTTGGCCTCATGAGCAACAGGACCAATTGATATCTTGCTCCTCCTGATAGAGTGTCCTGAAAGGGCACAACAAGCATTCCTCCTGTGACATTCTTGCCAGAATTGCATAACCTCAGTCTCATCATATCAAACCCAAGTGGAGGAACACTACAAAGAAACCTGTTACTAAATGTTAAGGGAAGGAGCTGAGTACAAGGAAAAGAACCTAAGGAAACTGGACAACCCAATGCAATGCCAGGCCATGGATTGGACCCTGGATCAGAAAAATAATGTTGGGGGTCAATTAGAGAAATTTGAACTAGGTTTTAAATTCATTGAGAATATTGTATCTATGCTGATTTCTTGGGTTAGATCACTGTGCTGTGGTTATATGAAGTGTTACAAAAGTCCTACAGGGGAGAGCAAAGAAAGCAGAATTCAGGCTGCCCTTGCTGGATCTGGAAAGTGGACTCCGGACAACAGACAACGGCTCCCTGTTGTCTGGTGCAGATCCCTAGGGAGCCCTGGGCAGGGAGGCCACGAACATTTGATAACCTTGTCACTTGATAACCTTGCCACTTGCAGCTCCCAAGCAGCAGGCGGCTGGAGCAGTAAGGGGAACCCTTGTATGCACTTGGGACCAAGAAAGAGGCACCTTTGTCTGCCCTCCAGGCAACCCTCTCCAGTTCCCTGCCAGGCCTCACATGAGAGCACCAACCCTTGGTCTTCTTGAAAAAGGCCACCATCCGCACCCCCGCCTCCACCCCAGGTCTCCAAGCTTCAGCCAACTGCTGAAGAGTCACCACCAGGATCACAGGGGGCCTCAGACTGGATGTTGGCCAGCCACAGGAGGCCAGGGACCCAGGACTGAGAGTGAGAGGGTTGGGTGAAGATAGCAGGGACTGACAGCTGGCGGGAGCGCGCAGGAGCAGTGGGAGGACCACAGCTCTGCGGAGTAATTCTCCAGAAAAACGCCTTGTGAATAGAGACTTGACCCAAAGAGCGAAAGTTCAGTTAGTGTGAAGGACAAGAGCAAACCTAAGATGTTTCTGAAATGGGTTTGACCTTTCTTATCTGCTGAAACACTCAAATCCTGCAGGGAAGATGCTGTGTGCGCTGTCCCTCCCTCCCCCATCCCAGGCCCAAGGCATTAAGGAGTAAGATGAAAAATACAACAGAGAGAAATCGAGAAGGCAGAGTGTGAGCACAAGTGTGAGAGAGAGGGAGGCCAAGGGAGGTGGAGGCACAGGCCAGGCAGAGGCCAGGTGGAGCCCGGGAGAGCCGAGCCCCAGAGAATGAGGAGAGAAGGAAGAGATAGGGAACAAGCAAGGGAACCACAGAATGACCACCTTCAAAGCACCCTGAAGTGTACTGGCTTCTATTTTCCTTTCCTTTTGATTTTTAAGACAGAGTCATGGCTAAACTGTCCACTCTCACCACTCCTATTCAATATAGGCCCCAAAAGCCTAGCCAGAGCTATCAGACAAGAGAAGGAAATCAAAGGAATTCAATTTGGAAAAGAAAAGTTAAAGTGTATTTGTGGATGACATGATTCTATACCTGGAAGATCCCAAAAGCTCAATCAGAAGACTTCTAGAATGAATTTAGCAAATGGCTGGTTACACAACCAACACTCATAAATTAATAGCTTTCCTATACTCCAACAGCAATTCAACCACAGAAGACATCAGGAAATCCATCTCATTTGCAATAACTTCAAAAAGAATAAAATACTTGGGTGTTAATCTAACAAAGGAAATAAAAGACCTCTAAAATGAAAGCTATTGAACATTGAAAAAAGAATTTGAAGATGACCTGAGAATATGGAAAAACATTCTGTGTTCTTGGTTAGGCAGAATCAATATAATTAAAGTGACCATTCTGCTGAAAGCCCTGTACAAATTCAATGCAGTCCCATCAAGATACCAATGACATTCTTCATGGATATAGGAAAAGCAATTCTCAAATTTATTTGGAATAGCAAGAAACCCAGAATAGCCAAAACTTTACTAAGCAAGAAAGATGAAACAGGAGGTATCATGATACCTGACCTAGAATTATACTTTAGAGCTATAGTAACAAAAACAGCATGGTATTATTATCAAAACAGACATGAATACCAATAGAATAGAATAGAAGGCATTGAGACAAACCCACAAGTCTTTAACCATCTGATATTTGACAAAGGAGGCAAAATATAGTGTGGAGGAAAGACAGCCTGTTCAACAAATGGTGCTGGACAACTGGATAGCCAAATGTAGACAAATGAAATTAGATCCTTATCTCACACCCTGCACAAAAATCAAGTTGAAATCGATCAAAGAATTAGGAATTAAGCTGGCAACTACTCAATTGCTAGAAAAAAAAAACAGGATCAATCCTCCAACATATCAGTGCAGGCACCTCCTTCCTTAAGAATTAAAGCCAAGCCTCAATGAGTGGGATGCTATTAAACTGAAAAGTTTCTGCATAGCTAAAGAAATTGTCAAGTTTGTCAAGAAAGAACTTACAGAATGGGAGAAAATCTTTGCCTGCTACGCCTCCAACAAGGGACTAATATTCAGAATATACAAAGAACTCAAAAAAACTCAAGACCAAATAAACACAAACAATTCGATCAATAAATGGGTTATGGAACTAAACAGAAACTTCTCAATGGAGGAAGTTCAAAAAGCCGATAAATGTATGAGAAAATGTTCTACATCATTACCAAGCAGAGAAATGTAAATCAAAACTTCACTGAGATTCCACCTCACTGTAGTCAGAGTGGCAAAAATGAAGAATACAAACAATAACAGATGCTGGAGGGGCTGTGGGGAGAATGGAACTCTCACACACCGTTGGTGGGACTTCAAACTTGCACAGCCACTCTGGAAAGCAGTGTGGAGTCTCCTCAAAAAACTAGATCAGTCCCCTAGGATACAGGTGGTGCCAAGGAGGATCACAGGTGCAAACAGAAAGCAGGCCCAGATTTGCTTCAGCTGTTAGAGGTGATATGGAGGTTGAGCAGATGCAGACCTGAGCCCACTGTGCAGTTGATCCAGGGCTGAGCCTGCTCTGGATGCATAAGGCACACTACTTAGAAAGCAGGCAGTGAGCACATTGAATGTCCACCAGGTGCTGATCCAGAGAAAGCCATCCTCAGAGTTGTGGGGGAGGGAAACCTGTCCTTAACTGCTAAGGGTGGACAGGGGTGGCACTGGGTCTGTGGGGTGGCAGCAGCAGGGCCTCCATGCCAGAGCTTCTGCTGGATGGCAGGGTAATAAGATGGCATCCTTCTCTTACACGTTTTTGTCACTCCCAGCAACTCCCCTTACATAGTGGATAGGCACCTATAGGGAAATGACAATAGGAGCTGGAGAAAGGTGAGATAGGTTTATGGGAAGGAAAGTAAAATAATTTCCAGTGGTGCAGGAGAAAGGGAAGCATGGCGGGGGTGAAGATGGGGGCCCTTCCTCTGGCTCTGCCATAGACCTCTGTTATAGACCTCCTTGTCTCCCTGCTTTATAGATGAAGAGACAGACAAGAATCACTCAGGTAATTTGTCCAAAAAGATCAGGGCCTCTAACCAAGACAAGATGCTTTCAGGCATCAATCTACATGTAAATTACACGTATTAAGTCCACCTTTAACTTTTAGGCTCTGGTAGAACTTTCAGTTACAACATAGATAGATCCTAATATTAGACTTTCTCAACATGTCTCCAAAAGTGAAGGAAGTAAAGTAAAAAATCAGTTAATGGGATGCCATAAAGCTAAAAAGCTTTTGTACTGCCAAGGAAACAATCATAAGAGTCAAGAGGTTTCCTACGGAAATGGAGAGAATCATGTGCTATGATTCCTTTGACAAGGGTCTCATATTCAGAATCTACAAAATCCTCAAAAATGTCAACTACAAAAACACTAACAACCCAATTAATAAATGGGCCAAAGAGCTAAAGAGAAACTTCTCACCAGAGGACATTGATCAAGCCAATGAATGCATGAGAAAGTGCTCTAAATCTCTAGTAATCAGAGAAATGCAAATGAAAACTACATTAAGATATCACCTTATGCCAGTCAGAACAGCAAAAATGAAGAAAATAAACAATAGATGCTAGAGGGGATGTAGGGAGATAGGCACACTAACACACTGTTGGTGGAGCTGCAGACTGGTACAGCCCCTCTGGAAAGCAGTGTGGAGAATCCTCAAAAAACTAGGGATGAGCCCACCATATGATCCTGCTATTCCTCTCCTGGGTATTTTTCCTGGAGATTTAGAATTAACACATTATAGTGACACAGCAATATCTATGTTCATAGAAGCTCAATTTACTATTGCTAGATTATGGAAACAACCCAGATGTCCCTCACTGCATGAATGGATACAAAAACTGTGGTACATATATAACATGGAATTTTACACAGCAATTAGAAACAATGATATTGCAGCCTTTGAAGGTAAATGAATGGCTATGGAAGAAATTATGCTGAGTAAAATCAGCTTAACCCAGAGAACCAAGGGTCAAATATCTCCTCTCATCTGTGGAGGCTGGATCTATACCCTAGCCATTGAGAAAGGTGGTCTATTACCATGTTTTAAATTCAGATAAGGTGTAATGTTATACAACCTAATACTTTTTTAGAGATATTGTGGGAAGGGGAAGGGAGGGATAAGGGTGGTAATTGGGGGTCACTCCTGGGATAAATCTAATATCCAGAATCTATACACAGTTTATATTATTTTGTTAAAAACTTGTATGGTTGTTCAATAATAAATTTCTCAATAAATTTTTTTTAAAAAAATGCTTTCATGCTGTCCCAGAGATTGTGACATGTTGTGTCATCATTCTTATTCATTTCTAAGAATTTTTTATTTGTTATTGCACCTTTAATCAATTATTCATTTAAAAGGATATTAATCTCCATATGTTTATGTACTTTGTTATTTTTCTTACTGTTAATTGCTAAGATCATACTGTCGTGGTCTGACAGGATGCATGGGAGTATATCATCTTTTTTGTATTTGCTAATATTTACTTTGTGGACTAGAATTTGATCTATTTTGGAGAAGGATCCATGTGCTGCTGAGAAGAAGGTAAACAGCCATTTTGGGATGGAATATTCTGTAAATGTCTGTTAAATCCAATTAATTGATAGAATTTAGGTTAGAGATATCTTTTTTTTTTTTGCTTTGATTATCTGTCTGCTGTTGATAGTGTTGTATTAATTTCTTCCATTGTTATTGTTTTGAAGTCAAAAAGTGGTTTAATGTCTTTGGATACTTTATCCACTTGTTTAGAAGGGTTGTAATTGGAGGAATGTTAAATATTGTTATGCCTTCTTGATGTATTGTTCCATTTACTGTGATATAGTGACCTTCTTTATCCCTCTTAATTTTTGATCATAATTAACTTTGTTAGATATAAGGATTGCAATACTAACTCACTTTCTTGGGCCATAAACCTGGCAGATTTTTTTCCAACCTTTCACCTTCAATCTATGCCTATTTTTGGCTGTGAGGTGGGTCTCTTGTAAGGAGCATATTGTTGGAGTTTGTTGTTTGATCCAGTCTGCTAGTCTGTATCTTTGGATTGGGACACTGAGTGCATTCATGTTCAGTGTTAGAATAGAGATGTGATTCTGAGTCTCTGTTGTTGTTATCTTTGCTTTATTTTGCCCCATCTTGGATATCTTTTAGTGAGTTATGTTTTTATTTACTTTCCTCTGGTTATGGGCATTGCGAGTTCTTAGCTTGTTCCTCTGATTAAGGTGTTTTTTTTTAATATTCTGTGTAGTACTGGTTTGATTTTTCATGTTGCTTATTTGGTATTTTATTTCCCCATCATTAAAGCTGAGTTTTGCAGTGTATAGTATCTTTGGTTGAAAATTATTTTCTTTCAGTATTTGAAAAATATCATTCCATGGTCTCATACCCTTTATTGTCTGAGTTGAAAAATCCACACTAATGTTTATTGGTCTGCCTCTGAATGTGATTTGATATTTTTCTCTTACTGCTTTTATAATTCTTTTCTTGATTTCTCTGTTATTCATCTTTCTATATGATGTGCCTCAGTGAGTTTCTCATTTGGTTAGGTGTCCTATAGGCATCTTGAATTTGAATATCTGGATCAATTCTGATATGGGGGAATTTTCATTTGTTATCTCATTCTTCATATCGGTCGTTTGTTGTTCTATGTTCTCCTGTATCCCAATAACTCTCATGTTATTTCTTATGAACTCATTCCCTACTTCTTGGAAGTTTGATCATGCTCAATTAGTTTTTTTGTTTGTTTTGTTTTTTAAGAGAGAGGGACAGTGAGAGAGAGAAAGGGAGAATCAATTTTATTTTAGTTTTTCATGTGGCCTTTGTTTCTCCAAGACTCTGTTGTGTACGTGGTAGTAGGGTTTGAACTCATGTACTTGAGCATGCTGAGCAAGCACGGTAACCACCCAGCCACCACTCCATCCAAAGATTTTTTTAAAAATAAAATAGGTAATTTTTTAAAGAGAGGGGGACAGTGAGAGAGAGAAAGAGAGAATCAGTTTTACTTAGCGTTTCATGTGGCTTTCTTTTCTCTGACACTTGGTTGCATATATGGTCCTGGGCTTTAAACCAGCACCCTCATTCATACCAGGCAAGTGCTGTAACTGCCAAGCTACCACTCCACCCTCAGCAAATTTTTTTTTCTATCCTACTTGCATTCAAGATTGTTCAGCCTATCTCATTCTGTGATGTTCGTTCTTCAAGAGCTGGAGTTCTATTTTTTACTGAGTGTACTCTAATGTTTGTATCTTCCATTGATCTTTTAATTTAGTTGACTGTTTTTTTCAATTCTAAGAGCTCTGCTTCATCTCTTTTCAGATTGTCTAGCTCTTTATCAAAGTGGTCTCTCAGCTCCTGAAATTCCTCTCTAATTTCCTTCCTTGAGTCTTTTTTTAATTCTTTATTTTAATAATCAGATTATAGATACTTCTTTTCTAGATTTTCATCCAGGACTCTATCAGTGAACTCTTTAGCTGGAGAGTGTTGGGTTTGAGGAGGATAATTGCTTCCCTTTTTCTTCATTATTGTGGTTGCAAAGTGGGGCCTCTGAGTCCTCTTTGGTTGTTTTACTTTGGAGATGTTGATGAGTTGTGGGTTTTTGTCTCTTTGGTAACTTGGGCTGGGTGGAATTTGTGTAGTTGATATTAACATCAGGCTCCCCAATTTATGGTTAATTCTTGACCCTTGCAATTCCTAATACCTCACAAGGTAAGACAAAGGAGTCAAAATGAGCACACAATGTGGAAGATAAGCAGTGTTGATCTAGTTACTTTATTCCTTCTGAAACTGTTATGATGTTAATTACCACCTATGAGTAGAATGGTAGCATTAGTAACTGCTTTTGGTTATAACACTATTAGCCATCAGACTATAATTGGATTAAATGCAAGCAAGCATCATCAAATTTGGCATTCACATCAGATTAAGGCTCTCGATAAGTATGACTACACAATATGCTCAGTTAACACATACTATAAATAGTGTTGAACTGGTTAATCTGTTCCTTTGGTAGTCCATGCACTATTAGTTTTCATCTATGTAAAGAAAGATATGATTAGCAATTATCTCCAGGTGGAGCATAGTAACATTAAGCTTACAAACTTCAGAGAGTAAAGAACTGGTGTAGGAAGGTAGACAGTCTTGTGATTATGATGCCCAAGCAAAGGAAGTACAGATTAACTATAAGAATATTCTGATTACCAAAAGTAAAAAAAAACACAATAAAGAAACACCCTAAATAAAAAAAAAAAAAAGGAGAGACAGAGGGAGAGACTGGGGGAATAATGTTGAGGGAGGGGAGAATGTTAGAAGAATAGGGTTTGGCTATTGTTGGAGAAGAAGAAAGATGTGGATAACAGAGAAGTGGACCACTAGTAGGCTCAGCAGCCCTAGCCCTAGGTGGTGTGGTGAATACTAATATTTACATTAAAGCAAGTGTTCAATGGAAAGGTAAAAAAATAAGTAGGTAGAAAGAAGAAACAGGTCCACAGCAACACTTACTACAAACAAACACACACACATAAAACAAAATTCAAACTCTGATATATGGACTTGAAGAGACCCTGCTAATCACCAGTAAAGTCCAACCAATTATCTTGGAATATTGTCCCAGAGTCTGGTGGTTTGCTACGTGGAGGAGTAGGGGAAGGATTTGTCCTCAGGCTACCTTTTCCCTCCCTGATCCAATTGTCTCTGGTTCAATTGTCCTGCAGGTTACACTGGCTCCAGGTTGTCTTTTCTGTTCTGGCCCTGGAAATTTCTGAAAATTGTTTCATTTCTGTTGAGTGGAAGAACAGTTTTCCCAAATTTCAAAATGATTAATACTTCATTCTATGCTTTTATTTTCATCCATTTTTTGCTATCCCATATTTATACTCCCTGTATGTCTGGCAAAAATATAAAGAAAAAGACACAAGATGTTCTGGTCTGTCTTCTGTCTCTACTTCCTGGATTTTATATTCAGCACCCAGGTTTAAGGAAAGTGGTTCTGTGAGTTCTCAGTAAGTAAAGGAAGCTGTCCCCAGGCTGTGCTAAGCTAATCTTTCCTCCACTGGTTTTGATATTCTTTTCTCATTTGGATCCTGGGATATCAAAATAGTGAAGGTGCTCACTGAAATCTATGACCCAATGTTGTCCACAACACAAGGAGCAGGATAAAACCACTGCAATTACTAGTATGAAATTCTAGAAACTGAGATGCTCCTCAGATTCCACATTCGGTTACTATACATTTTATAACTGGAGGATATATAAACAAGTACCTCCTTCAGTCTCATTAGCTACTTGGAAGTGAACCCAAGGAAGATTAAATAATATTGCATCAAAGCTTGTAAGGGACAGCACTTTGCATCTTTATGACACTGTAAGCAATGACACATTTCCACAAAGCTGGATCAGATAAATCACTGATAAATTCATCAAGTGACTCAGATCAATCGTGACTTAGGCAAGGTAATAGATTGCCTTCTTGGGAAACAAATCCTCACTCACATACTTTGATTTTTTAAAGACTCGCTAGACTTTTGTCTCTCTTTCAAGCTCAATATTCCTCACAATTCTGTGCTCCACTTTGAGCCAAGTATGAAATTTGGGCTAAGATTTTATGCTACATCTATGATAAAATCAAACATGTCTAACTTAAAATTTCAAAAACACCATGCATGTAGTTTGTTTCCTTAAAAGTATCTTTAACACAGAAAACACTGTCTTTTTATTTGAGTCATGAGATTTACTTCTTTGGAATAGGTAAGACATGAATTCAGAAGGCTTTTTGACTTACTAGACAAAGGGATGCTGAACATTTGAATTCCTAAGAGAGGCATTTGGGATCATAGTTCTTTTCATTTACAAATCAAATTCTTGGTCTTTTCTTCATTTTGAATGTAATTATTTGTATTTTCCTTTCTTTTTGTGTTCCATTTTATTATATAAGTATCCCTCATTAGTGTGGAAAGAATGTTCATTTTCTGGTTTGCTATTTTCATTTTCTAACATAATTTTACCTGGATAAACCTTCGAAGATGACTAGTGAGCATATTCCAGGGACCCAGAGCACATACGTGATGGAAAGACATTGTCAAGACTGGGTTCTTTGTTGGAAAGTGTCTGCATTTGTGCAGAGACAGACTCTCCAGAGCATCTTTTTCTCACAGTCAAGTACAGGATTTGTCAAATTACAGGGTGTTTCCTTTAAGCTGCTTCTTCCTTTGCAGTTGTCATGCAGTGGTTCTTCCCCAGGACACCTAGTAACTTTGATATTCTCATCTCATCAGTTTCATAAACCTCTGGTTTAATCCATTTGTGATGAGTTGTCCATTGTTTTTGTACTCAGAGTTGCCTGTTGTGATCAATATTTCCTCTGTTTTACACAGAAGAGAATCCTTGAAGGAAAGTTATAACCCTTTCTATCTACACTTTTTGTAGATGCAAAAGTGGGAAATTCATTTGCTTGCTTTGATTCTCAATGTCTTCCCTATTTAAGTTCATGTTTGTTTTAAAAATACCTTTATCCTTAAGTAATCGATGTGCCTGGACAAAGAAAAATTAGAAAATAACTGAAATTTCATGGGTAAACACCTCAGCATATGCTTAGGTACTCCCAAATACTTAGACTTAATTAATAACTGAAAAAAAAAAGCAGGAAGGAGCAAGAAATTCTTCAGACTGAGTTTGTGTGTTTACTAAAATGATTCTAACAGAACCACGAGAAGTGCTCCCTCACATAAAAGACTTTCTTTCCTTTACCTCACTTAAATAAGGAACACTTTAGTTCAGTTAAGTCTTTTCTGGATAAAGATCATTGACTGGAGAGAAGGCAAACTTTAGGTTATTTATAGACAAAATTAATATATCCCAATCAGAAAAAAAAGAGTTTCTAGTTTTATTGAAGCCCTGTATTATGACAGGTTAAGCATCTGTAAGGCTGTCATCATTAAGTCCAATTTGAGTGTTTTTCTAATGTTGACTGAAAACAGTGCATAAAAATGGTTACTTGTATTTACTGATTTCCTGCATTGAAAGGAAGTAATTTGGAAGGTTTCATTTGCACCAAAACAGTGATGGCCCCATTCTGAAAGGTCTGATTCTCTGCACAAGCACTTAAGTTTCCATTATGGTCCTGTTATCTACCTTGTTGAGACACTGAAGCCAAAGCAGAATGGGAATTTCAAACTTGGCACTGGAGATGGGTAATAGAACTCTAAAACTTGGAGCCACTAGAAATGAAAAGTCTTCAACATAAGCACAATTCAGTGGCCTTCACAGTCATTTGCTGATAACTTCAACTGTTTTTTTGTGAGACTCATCTCATATTGGATCTGATCTTCTTCCTCATTTAAGAAGGCTATGCAGATGGAACCACAGACTATATTCAGCACAATATTCTCTTTGATTTCAAGGATTAAGTTTACTTACAAGTCACCATGGACTCTTATTTTCAGACGCATAAGCGATTAAAATATTTCATTTTAAAGGTTAAATTACAGGGGCTGGAGCAGTGTCTCAGCAGTTACAGGGCTTGCCTAGCATCTACAAGGATGCAGGTTCGAACCCCAGCACCACGTATACAGCCAAGCATCAGAGCAATGAAAGCCACATGAAAAACTAAATAAAAAATTGATTCTCTCTCTCCCTTACTGTCCCTCTATTTTTTTTAAAAAAAAAGTAAAAGATTAAATCATGATCTTTGGATTCTTAAAGACTGTTCTGAAAAGTAATTTCACTTGGTCTAATCAAAATTGTGAAGGAAGGAAAAGAATTTGCAAAAGGGAATTTAAATTTCTGTGTTCACATACATGTGTCTGGCTCTTTTCGGTATCATGACACGTTTTTTGCCTTTCATCTATTGTCACTTTTAAATATGGTTCTGCTGAAAAATATATGTCTAGTAAAACTACTTGGAAAGTTATGAAAAAAATCATATATTAAAATAAAAATACAATAACATAATAAGAGCAATAACATTTATTTTTCAATTAAGAATTTAAGTTAAGAGGCTAGAGTAGTGGCTCAGCAGTTAAGGCACTTGCCTGGCATGCGCAAGTACACGGATTCAAACCCCAGCACCACATACACAACTAAGTGACAGAGCAACGAAAGCCTTGCAAAAAAGAAAAGCCCAGGACCTGATGGATTCACAGCAGAATTCTACCAGACCTTTACAGAAGAATTAACACTAATTCTCTACAAGCTTTTCCATGAAATTGAAAGGATTGGAATCCTCCCAAACACTTTTTATAAAGCAAATATAACCCTGATACAAAAACCCAAAAAAGACACATCAAGAAAAGAAAAGTAACAGACCAATTTCCCTGATGAACATAGATGCAAAAATTCTCGCTTTCTGGATCCAAAAATACATCAAAAAGATAATAATACATCATGATCAAGTGGGCTTCATTTCAGGAAAGCAGAGCTGGTTCAACATATGCAAATCAATAAATGTAATTCACCACTTAAACAATTAAAAATAATAATCATATAAACATCTCAATTGACACAGAAAAGGCCTCTGATAAAATTCAACACCCATTTATGCTCAAAACTCTCAAGAAGATAGGGAGGGATCAAAGGAAGATACTTTAATTTTGTAAGAGCCATTTATGACAGTCACATAGCCAACATTATGCTTAATGGAGAAAGACTGAAAGCATTTCTGCTGACTTCAGGAACAAGACAAGGATGTCTACTTTCACCACTCTTATTCACTTGGTCCTGATGGTGTGGCTATTGCTGTGTTTTGCACCATCTTGGATACCTTTTAGTATGTTTTGAGATTGTTGACTTTATTCTATTTATGGGTTTTGGAAGTTGTTTGCATGTTCCTTGAAACCCTAGCCAGAACTATCAGACAAGAGAAAAAAATCAAAGGAATTTGAATAGGAAAAGAGGAAGTCAAGATGTCTCTATTTGCTGATGGCATGATCCTTAATAAACTCAACCAGAAGACTCCTAGAGCATATAAACAATTTTAGCATCAACACTCACCAATCATTAGCTTTCCTATACTGCAGCAACAATTCCACTCAAGAAAAAATCAGGAAGTCTGTCCCATTCACAATTTCCTCAAAAAGAATAAAATACTTGAGCATCAATCTAACAAAGGGAATAAAGGACCTCTACAATGAAAACTATTTATTTTCCACAGGACTGAGGACTGAACTCAGGGCCTTGCACATGCTAGGCAAGCGCTCTGCCACTGAGCTAAATCCCCAACCCCTACAATGAAAACTATTGAACATTAAAAAAAGAAATTGTAGATGACCTGAGTAGATGGAAAATCATTCCATGTTCTCGGTTAGGCAGAATCAATATAATCAAAATGGCAATTCTATGGAAATCCTTATATAGATTCAATGAAGTCCTCATCAAGATATCAATGACATTTTTTCACAGATATAGAAAAAGCAATTCTCAAATTCATATAGAATAACAGAAGGCCCAGAATAGCCAAACCATTACTCAGCAAGAAAAAAGAAGCAGGAGGTGTCACAGTATCTGACCTGAAATTATACTATAGGGCTATAGTAACAAAAATAGCATGGTATTGGTATCAAAACATAAATGAAGTCCAATGGAAAAGAATAGAAGACACTGAGACTAACTCTCAAATCTTTAACCATCTGATATTTGATAAAGGGGGCAAAAGTATAGTGTAGAAGGACAGTCTGTTCAACAAATGGTGCTGGACAAACTGGGCAGCCATATGCAGAAAACTGAAATTGGATCATTACCTCTCACCCTGCACAAGAATCAAATGGGAATGGTTCAAAGAACCAGAAATTAAACCATCAACTGTACAATTGCTTGAAGAAAAAATACAATAAACACTACATGATATAAGAGTTGGCAATAAGAGTTCCATAGTCCAGGCATTAAAGCCACAAATAAATGAATGGGATGCCATCAAACTAAAAAGCTTCAGCACAGCTAAAGAATTAGTCAAGAGTGAGAAAATCTTTGCCTGCTACACATTGAACAGAGGGCTAAAATCCAGAATATACAAAGAACTCAAAAAACTGAACACCAAATCCACAAATAATCCAATCAATAAATTGGCTAAGGAGTTAAATAGAAATTTCTCAATTGAAGTAGTCCAAAAAGCCCATAAATAAATGAGAAAATGCTCTACATCACTAGCAATCAGAGAAATGTGAACTAAAACTTCACTGAGATTCCACCTCACTCCTGTCAGAGTGGCAAAAATGAAGAATACAAACAATGACAGATGTGAGAGGGGTTGTGGGAAGACAGGAATACTGTCACACTGTTGGTGGGACTGCAAACTGGTACAGCCACTCTGGAAAGCAGTGTGGAGATCTAGGACCACCTTATGACCCAGCTATCCCACTCCTGCCTTATTTCCCCAAAAGATCTAGAATCGGCATATTACAGAGATACAGCTTCATCAATGTTTGTAGCAGCTCAATTTACTCAGCTAAACCATGGAACTAACTCAGAACCAACTCACTGGATGAGTGGATTCAAAAACTGTGGTGTATATATGCAATGGAATTCTACTCTGCTATTAGAGAGAAAGGTATTATGGCATTTGCAGCCAAAAGGATGGAGATGGGAAAAATTATGCTAAGTGAAATATCCCAAACTCAGAGACTCAAGGGCCAAATGTTTTCTCTCATATGTGGAAGCTAGAATACAATTGGAAAGAAAGTTGGCTAAGCTAATAATAACTTCAACATGGGTGAATTTTTACACAAATAGGGAGAACCTTGCCAATGATGCTAGGGGATTAAGGGAGAGGGGCAGGGAAGGGGATGGGAATAAGAAGGACATCAAGGCAGCTGGCTGGAGGGAGTAGGGGGGTGTTATCAACCCAGTGGGGAACCTTCAACTTCCATGAGAAACCCAACTAACATGAGGGTAAAGTAGGGGAAACATGGGATTAGGGGTAACCCAAAGTGGGGAGATCATGAACTGGCATCAGCCTTGGCTTCCTCTGTCACTATGCATTTGTTCATGATTTTGTGACAATGATTCCCTCATATATGTAAGACTATGTTGAATGAATAAAAAAATAAAAAATAACCAACTGTAGCATATACACACAATGGAGTACTACTCATCCATAAGGAAGAATGACATCATGCCATTTGCTGGCAAATGCTTGGAACTCGAGGATATCATGCTAAGTGAAATACTCCTGTCTCAAAAAATCAAAGGTTGAATGTTGTTTCTAATATGTGGAAGCCAATTAAAAATAAGGAAAAGAACAGAGGAATAGACAAAGTGAAAGGAAATGGAGGTAGGAGAAATTAAATAAGGAAAGTTCATGGAAGGAATCAGATTTAACTTTTCATGTTCATATATGAACATATCATAGTGAATGTCAACATGTATATCAAAAAATTAAAACAAAAAATGAAGTATAACAGAAAGACCAATAGTGTGAGGGAAGAGAATGCGGTGGTATTGGAGGCAGGGAAGGAGAAATGCTGGGACTGAATTGGAATAAATTATGCTGCAAGATTTTTAAAAATGTTGCTGTTTATTCTACTGTCAAGTATATCTAAAAAGAACAGAGGGTGGGAGGAAGGGTGGGGAGGAGAAATACTGGGAACTGAATTAAAACAAGATACACTTCCAAGACTGTATGTCATTGTATATTCTACTGTCAGGTACATATATAAAAAAAGAGGGTGAGAGGATTAAGGGGGAAGGGGAAAACTGGGGACTGAATTAGAACAAGCTTACCACATGCTTTTATGATTATGCCTTTGTATAACTTTATTTCATGAATACCTCAAAAAAGAACCAATAAAAAAAGGAATTCAATTGTTTGGGTAACTAATTTCAGATTGACACCTCTTACTACTCTAGAAAATAAATTATTGTCTTCCACAAAATATATTAATTGTAGAGTAAAGGGGGGGAAATAGCATAGATAATAAATGTATAATTGATATAACAGGCAGTTATTAATTACAGATAAAATTATAAGTTAAATTATCTTCAAGTAAGGATATGAGTCCTGAAATACTGAAAGAACATGTAACCAAGTAAACCTGAATAGGGGCTGGAGCATTTGCTCAGTTGCTCAGTGGTTACAGTGCTTGCCTGGCTTGCACAAGGACCCAATTTCAAACCCCAGCAACACGTACACAATGAAGATCACAAGAATAAATAAATAAAATTGATTCTCTTTCTCTCTCTCTCCCACTGTCCCTCTCTTAAAAAAATGAATATGACACAATCACACATGTATTTCTGCCAGTTACATGGAGCCAAATCCTTTGGCTTAGCTTTGATAAAAATTCCTTCAGCTTTGGGGTTGGTTTGTTTTCTGGCTTGCTTTTGTACAAACACATGACTGAGATGTACTGAGGAAAACAGGTTGAATAAAACACGAACTTGCAGTTCCAGAAATAAGATCATGTTTTCAATGACCCAAAATAAAATAGGCAACTGGGCATATACCAACGTACGCATGCAGATTGGTGGACAGAAAAGTGATCTCTAAGCAGAGGAATCACAACCCTGAGAGAATAAACGTCCAAGCGGATGGTAGAAGTTAACACGTACTTTTTGTGTAACCTTCCAGAATAATTTAATTCATTGTTACAACTATACATCCCCTCCATCCGTCCTCACAGTTAATAAGGAGAAAGCTGCAACACCAGTCCAGAGGAACGTATCATTCATTTTTCATCCAAGAAATTTCTCTTAACTGATAAGCTTAGATATGCACTTTTAGAACAACAGCTCATAAAGTTATTCTTGTTGTTCAATACCCATGTGGGTCATTGTTGCACCAACATTCCCTGTATCCTCAGGTTTAACCAACTGAAAGTTTCTTTATCCAGTCATGTGAGAAGATGTAGGAACCACAACTAAGAAATAATATAAAGTAACCTTAAAATACTGAAGTACAGTAATGTAAATGGTAAAAGTAAAATAAAATGTCACAGAATTATCGGATATCAATAATATTTTATATTTAACAATTATAGTAATACACACTAAAGACAACATTATGGTGTTCAAGGAATAAGCTCTTATAAGACTTCTATTTCCAGAATGAGGCTGGTTTGGTTATCTTCTTATTTTTTTGAGGATTTTCATGACGTCTGTCTCATCATAAAGTTAGTTCTCTACGAAAGAGAGTGTAGAGCACTCCTAGCATGCCCAAGACCACGAGTTCAATCCCAGGCTCCACCACAAAGAAAAGGGGAGGAAAAAAGGAAAAGTTAACAATCTTTAAAAACGTTTTTTAAATGATGTATACCTCATCAGAACAACTAACATCCATGCAACACCCCCCATTCCTGGTAGTTATGGAGAGGAGAAATGAGTAGCTGCAGTTACCCCAAAACTAACACTGTCCCTGCTTCCAAAAATCTCTGGACCAGTAATTGTCTCACCTTTGGTTTGAATGCAAATATACTCAAGCCAGCTGAAATACATTCTCAGTTTCCCCATTATTTCCTCCAAAATTACCAAGCTAACTTTCTTCTTTGCTTGTCTCCCCATCCTTCTGCTTTTCAAATGCAACCTCTACATCTTTGGTCTTGATTCTTTCATTGTACATCCTTTCCATGGATTATTCCCACTCCATCTTTCCTCCAACTTTACTAATGTTCTCGTAAAACTGCAAATGTCTATGTAATCAACTCTTTCATTCTTCCCCTTCATCAAGAAACATGCTCAGAATAAAAGCAAGATTTATGTTTCCATCAATCTGAACTATGACCTGAACTATGAATTAATGTCTCTTTGTGAGATTTTTATAAGGAGAAGTCCATTCTCTCACTACCCAGAATGTGGTCTGAGGACCAGGATCATTGGAATCACCTTAAAATATATTAGAAATATAGAACCAAAGACCAGTCTAGTCAGAAGGTGCAGATTGAACATGGTCCCCCAAAGATGATTCGTTAATATTGGAGAGTTCTAATCTATACTGACACCATTTCCACTTCCTCTTCCTCTACCTACTTTCTGTACTGGAATCTTGCTACAGACTGTTTCCTATCATTTCCACAAAATTAAACCTCTATAAGGAGTCACAATTTTTTCAATGGAAATTTCATCAGTATGGTTTTTGTGAGTATTCCATAACCATTCCTACTCTTTTCTATTTTCCCAATCTCTCTCTCTCCAAGGAAATTGTGACATTTTGGGGACATGAAATTGTATACATGCATGGGTAACCATCTGTGTTTATATTCTTTATGGGAAACAAAACATAGCTCTGCATGTTGAGGACTCCAATCCTTAATACCTTTCCAACAGAGAGAGAGGAAGACAGGAAGAGTGGGGAAATGTTACTCTACCTCTCAGACAATTCTGGAACCATAAACTCATGAATTCTTCCTGCATTTCTAATGCCCTGCTCTTCCTTTTTCAAAGATATGATTCAAATTTCCCTGCCTCCACTGTGCACACCTGCCTCCTTTTCCTTCATATACACCCCGTACTCTAAACCTTTCTAGTTCATTTCCTCTCCTCCTTGATGCTTCAATACTTCCCAGCTTTCCTCTAGCTTGATCATGTGTTAAAATGGAACTAATAATTAAGCTTTTCTAGCAACATTCCCAATTTGCACATTATTTACACTTGATAAGATATACTACTTCTTGTCAGTTCACTCTTTTTCCTTTCTACCTAACTAGTGGGTAAATTTCTCCAACTATTAGAATATTCTAGTGTTCATGCTTTAAATCCACAGTCTATCCAATGAATTTTTTTTGTCATATGTGGTTCTTACCTCCTGCATGTTCATTTACACTGTGTTTTGATTGTTGATGTGCATCACCAGATACAGGAGGAACAACCATCTCTGGAGAAAACTCAGCAATACACTGATAAAATGAATATCAATAATGAGTACTACAAAGATTTTCTCATCACTGCCTAAAAAGACACCCAAATTTCCAGTTTTGAAAGAAAGATCTATTGAAAACTGAAACATTTCAGAAGAGAACTTCACATATGCTGTCCCAATGGAGTCTAACCTTGATGTTTTAGTGGACACAGACTTTGCAAAAACAGGATGGGGGAGCTGAGGAAACCTGTCCCACATAGGATAATACCCAATATGCTCACTTCCATGAAGAACAAACGTCCCTGAACCTAATCCTATATTGCATACACAACAAAAATAAATGGAAATCTCTTTTTTTTTTTTTTTAATTTTTTATTTTGAGCAAACTTACATGATTTTAACAAAATGGAAATCTCTTAAAAATATATTTAAATTAATTCTATAACTGTTCTTGACACGATATAGCATTACACACTTGAACTATTCAGGTGAATGGCTTTTTAAATAAAAATACTTGATGTGACAAGAGTGTGGAGTTTGTCCTGTTGATTATGTATTAGGCTTCAGTTGCTTTACTGAAGACAATAAGGACTTGCAAAGTCTCAGTGTATTTAGGTGAAAGATTTTACTGACAGAAAAATTAGATTAATAAAATGACAAAGCGTAAAAGTATCTTTACTGCTTTATTTAAAGGTGTACTTCACCTTTACATTACAGTATAAACATATTAGTTGGCGCATGCAACACTTTCCAGTTAAGAAACACCCAAACCAAACACCCGCAAAGGAGCCCTGCTGGAGCCGACCCCAGCAGCCTCTGTGTGCAGATGGAGGCCTCAGCTCCAGAGCCTACAGCTGCACAGGGCACCCCCACCTACGAACTCCCACCAGAGCCAAACCCAGCAGCCTCTGTGCTGGCTGAACCAGCCTTGGACCAGGGCCTACAGGTGCAGTAACCTCCCAGGCCCCAGTTGCCTAGCTGCCCCACACATAGCCACCACGAATCAGCCCATTCCTGCCAGGTCCAGATACTTCGGGCCCATACCCACTGCCAAAGATCCCAGGTCCTGTTGCTGTGTGCAGGGGCCCCATTCATGCAGAACACGAGACACCAGGACCCACCAAAGCACCCCAACTGCTGTGCATATACAAATCAGCAGGCTGCAACACACCCCAAAAAGACTTTGAATCAAGGCTCTGAGGCCTAGATACATAAGGTACAGGCAAACAAGGTTACAGGCTGAAGCAGCTTTATGGAAGAAAGTGGTCATCAGAGGTGTGGTGTCTTATGTGACCCTTTGACCTGCGAAGAAGTACCTCCAGACCTGCCTACCTTCACCACAGGGGAACTATTCAAAGATCCAGAAGAATATTATCAAAACGAGGAAGCAAAATAGAAATGGTTCACTTTAAGCCCACAACTCCCCAGCCAAGGAACACACAGACAGGGAGTGAGATGAAAAACTAGAAATAATTATCAATGATCTGATTACTAAAAGGAGCAATGAACTAAAAGAAGAATTAATAAAGGACCTAAGTGATAAAATGCAAGAGATGAAAAACTATTATCAAAGAAATAGACATAGTGAAAAGGAAGTAATGGAGCTAAAATCTTCTGTCAATCACATCAGAACAACAATGGAGGAATTTAATAATAGACTAACCTCTAGAGAAAACAACCTCAGCTCTGGAAGAAAGAGCTTCCTACATTGGAGATGGACTGAGTTAGCTTGAATGCATGGATGACAAAAGAGGAAAAAAACCCACCAAACACATGCAGAATTTTCAAAATGTCTGAGATAATATCAGAAGAAATAATCTAAGAGAGTAACTGGGATAAATGAAGAAATCAAAACACAAATAAAAAGTATAAAGAACATTCTCAATGAAATACTTAAAGAAAAATATTCCCATATCAGAATACAGTCAGAAATGCTCATTCAGAAAGCATACAGGAACCCCAATTGGCCTAATCAAATGAGAAGTTCACTGAAATACATTATATTCAAAATGTATAACAGGGTATCAAAGAAAGAATATTAAAAGTGACAAGAGAGAAATGCCAAATCACATTCAAAGGCAAACCAATAAGGATCACATCTGACTTTTCAACTCAGACTCTAGAAGCAAGAATATCATGGAAGTAGATCTTTTAATGTCTTAATGACCAAAACAAGCAGCCAAGAATACTACACCTAGCAAAACTCAGCTTCAAATTTGAAGGGGAAATAAGAACATTTCATGATAAGATCAAACTTGCAGCATTCATGAACAGAAACCAGCATTACAAAGAATCCTCAAAGATAAATTCCAGATAGAAGAACAAGCAAACATTCTTCAAAACCCACAGAGAAAATTCAATAAAAGTGCACATTATCAAAAGACAACCAAGAAAGCACAGAACTTTTTAATAAATCATGATGACTATGAACCATAACCACATAACTTCCCTAACACTGAATGTGAACGGTCTCAGTGCAACAATCAAAATACACAGAGAAGCAGATTGGATCAAGAACTAAAATTCAACAATATGCTGCTTATAGCCAATGACATCCACAGATTAAGGGTGAAAGGATGGAAAAAGTCTACCAGGCATACAGCCCAAGAAAGCAAGATGGAGTTGCAATTCTTATATCTGACAACCATATGATCATCTCAATTGATGCAGAAAAATCCAGCACCCATTTATGATCAAAACTCTACAAAAGATAGCAATCAAAGGAACTTAACTATGTAAAGGTCATATATGTCATTCCCTCATCTAGTATAATACTAAATATGAAAAGCTTAAATCATTTCCAATAAACTTGGGCACAAGAAAAGTCTGCTCACCACTTTTATTCAATATGGTCCTCAAAACCCTAGCAGGAGCCATCACACAAAAGAAGTAAATCAAAAGCATAAGAATAGGAAGAGAGGAAATTAAACATTTTTTTTATGATGACATGATCCTATATCTAGAAGATCCAAAAAACTCCACCAGAAAACTGCTTGAGCTCATAAACGTATTTAGTAAAGTAACAGGCTACAAGATCAATACTCATAAATCAATAGCTTTCCTATATGCCAACAATAATAGGGCAGAAGAAAAAATCAGGAAATTGATCCCATTCACACTATCCTCAAAAGGAATAAAATACTTGGGAATTAATCTAACACAGAAAGTAAAAATCCTCTACAACAAAAAATTATCGAATATTGAAGACAGAAATTGAACAAGACCTGAGAACATGGAAGGATGTTCCATGCTCTTAGTTAGACAGAATCAATATAATTAAAATGGTCATTCTACCCAAAGCATTACATAGATTCAATGCAATCCCCGTCAAAATACCAATGTCATTCTTTACAGATATAGAAAAAGCAATTCTTAAATTCATTTGGAACAAGACACACAGAATAGTAAAAACATTATTAAGCAAGAAAGAAGAGAGGTGAATCCGCAATACCAGACCCAAAACTATACTATGGAGCTGTAGTAACAAAAACAGCATGGTACTGGTATCAAAAAAGGAATGAAGACCAAAGGAATAGAATAGAAGACTCTGAGACAAACACACAAATCTTTAAAAGTCTGATCTTTGACAATGTGGAGGAATGACATCCTATTTAACAAATGGTGCTGGATGAACTGGACATTTGCAGGAAGTTGAAACTAGATCCTTATCTCTCACATTGCACTAAAATTAAATCAAAATGGATCAAGGAACTAGGAATTAAACCAGCTACCATACAATTACTATAAAAATGGTCAGTACCAACACTCCAGCATTTGGGAGTTGGCAAAGACTTTGTCAACAAGATTCCTAAAGCAAATGAATTAAAGTAAAAAATCAATGAGTGAGATGCTATTAAACTAAAAACCTTCTGCTCAGCCAACAAATTGGTCAAAATTGTCAATAGACAACCTAAAGAATGGGAGATAATCATAGCCTGTGAGACCTCCAACAAGAGACTAATATCTAAAATTTACAAAGTACTTTAAAAACTTCAAATTAAAAACACTAACAGTCCAATCAAAAAAGGGGCCAGGGAGCTAAACAGAAACTTATCAACAGAGGCTATTGAGCAAGACAATGACTACATGAGAAAGTGTTCTAAATCACTAGTAATCAGAGAAACGCAATCAAAATTCCATTAGGATTTCACCTCACTCCAGTCAGACTTGCAAAGATGAAGAATACAAACAGAAACAGATGCTGGAGGGGATGTGGGGAGATAGGATCACTAGCACACTGTTGGTGGGGCTGCAGACTGGTATAGCCAATCTGGCAAGCAGTGTGGAGATTCCTCAAAATATTAGGGATTGATACACCATATGACCCAGCTATTCCTCTCCTGGATATTTTCCCAGAGGAGTTAGAATCAGCACATTACAGACATTACAGTGACATAGCAAAATCCATGTTCATAGCAGCTCAATTTACAATAGCTAAATTATGGAATCAACCCAGATGCCCCTCACTGGATGAATGGATCCAAA